>JANRMT010062854.1:124659583-124680979 GCA_026402145.1 Polypterus bichir lapradei | reverse complement strand
TATCAATGACAAAACAATTTCATTAACAATCATGTTACGTTATTTTTAAAATATTTCCTTTTCTTTTTCATAACTTCTTTAACACACTACTTCTCCGCTGCGAAGCACGGGTATTCTGCTCGTACAGTATAAAAATAAAAACTTTACAAGTACAGACCAGAATTTAACAGTAGATGATATCACATAATATGATTTGGATTTGTTTAGAGTCCTGGAGACCTCATTCATCAAGCTGCCTCCCCCATTTGGCCATTCCACAGCTGAAACATTGCTTTGCCAGCCAATCCGATGAAAGGACCCCTCTACCTCACGCTTCCTGCGATCCTCCATCAGGGGTTACTTTACTTTAGGCAGGCAAAACAACTTGGCAGGTGGGCCGTGGCACCGAGTGCCACATTTGAGTACCGAGAAGAGAAACCGAATAGGTGAGGGTTAGTAACAAATTATAACTATCATATTACTTATGTTTCAGTGCTAATGACTAACAACAGTGATGCAGTCTGTACAGTTAATCAGCAGCTCTAGTCAGGATATGCTGAACTGAAGTAGTGAGTCTTCAGCCAGGATTTAAAAGCTGAGACCGAAGGGGCATCTCTTATAGCAGCAGGCAGACCATTCCACAGTTTAGGGGCCCTGTAACTAAAAGCTCGACCTCCCACTGTTATTTTATTAATCCTTGGAATCATAAGCAGACCGGCATCTTGAGATCTTAATGTACTCTCTGGTTCGTAAGTCATGAAAAGTTCAGACAAGTAAGCCGGACCACGGCCATTTAATGCTTTATATGTTAAAAGGAGGATTTTGAAATCTGCCCTAAACTTAATTGGGAGCCAGTGTAAGGATTTAAGAACTGGAGTTATGTGTTCATACTTTCTTGTTCTTGTAATAATTCTTGCAGCAGCATTTTGGATTAACTGGAGGCTATATAAAGAGCAGTTTGAACATCCAGTGAACACCGCATTGCAGTAGTCAATCCTACAATACAAGAAATAAATACATGAATTAATTTCTCAGAATCCTGTTTATTTAGAAAGCACCTTAATTTCTCAACATTTTTAAGATGGAAGAAACATGATTTGGACAACTTTGTAATATGTGCTTTAAATAACATGCTAGAGTCAAAAATAACTCCTAGATTGCGGGCTGATTCAGTAAAATTAATGGTGATTCCAACTGAGTTAAATGATGACAAAATATTGTTGTGATAAGCGTCATTCCCTCCAACAATTAACATCTCTGTTTTATCTGTGTTTAAAGATAAGTAGTTCTCATCCATCCACTCCTTTAATTCACTAACACAACTAATTAAAGACATTGGAGAAACTTCATTTGATCTAAATGAAAGGTATAACTGGGTGTCATCTGCATACGAGTGAAAATTAACATTGTTTCCTAATGATAGATCCCAGTGGAAGCATGTAAAGTGAAAACAGTAAAGGTCCCAGTATTGAGCCCTGCGGAACGCCATATCTCACTTCTGTGTATGATGATGGAGTACTGTTAGCACATTTCTGTACATATTAGAATCGATTTGATAAATAACAACTAAACCTAGTGAGCACAGTACCTGTAAGCCCAACATCATTTTGTAGCCTCTGCAGTAAAATAGCATGAAGACAAAGGAGCATTCTGCTGATATGAGACACAAAGTCATTGAAACTCACAAGGCAATAAATGTCTACAAAAAAATCAGAGTTTGAATGTTCCGTTAAACACTATTGGATCCTTCATCAGAAAGTGGAAGGTTCAGCACCCAGACTTAATACAGTAGAAAAGGCAATCCCTCAGAACTAAGCATCAGAGAAATCTTTTGACTGGTGAGAGAGGCTACTAAGAATCCCACCATCGCTCTCGGAAGTCTGCAGTGTTCTTTGGCTGAAACTGAAGTGAAGGTGCATGGGTCCACAATTTCAAGAGCTCTCCATAAAACAGGCCTCTACGGGAGCATAGAAAGAAGAAGCCATTTCTTAAGAAGGTCCACATAAAAAAGCACATGTGCCATTTACTTCAAAGCATAAGAAAAACCCTGTTAAGATGTGGGAGAAGGTTTTATGATCAAATGAGACCAAAATAGAACTTTTTAGTCAGATTTCAAAGATGTATGTGTGGCACAAAACTAACACTTTCCCATCCCTCAAGAAACGCCATAGCTATGGTGAAATATGGTGGTGGCAGCATCATGCTAATGGGATGCTTTTCATGTGCTTAGTCTAGGAATCTTGTCAGAGTTGAAGGGTGAATGGGTACAAATACCGGACAGTAGAATAAGTTCTCCTGCAATAGTCTGGAGTGAACCAATGGCTCAGGAGAAGATTAATTTTTTAGCATGACAATGACTATAAGCATAAGGCTGAAGTGACACAGGAATGGTTCAAAAACAGAAAGCTGAATGTTTTGGAATGGTCAAGTTGAAACCCAGATCTTAACCTCATTGAGAATCTGTAGCACTATTTGAACAGTGCTTTCCAGAGGTGCCATCCCACCCACCTAGAGGAGCTCTATAAATTCTGCCAAGAAGAATAGGGAAGAATCACAGAATGTGCAAAACTGCTACACATTTATCCCAAAAAATTAAGGCTTCTAATGCAGCACAAGGGTTTTCGATTAAGTATTAATGTGTAGTGGTTGACTACTTACTCAAACACTAACTTCAGAGTTTTTCGTCCTCAGTTAAATTTCTACAAAACATGGTTAATTTTGACTTTGGAAATGTATTGTTACATACGATAAGAGCTCACATGAAAAATGCTGAATGGATAAATATGTGTATAAATCTTGTAATGTAGAACATTATAATGTCTTTCAAGAGGATACTTTAGCATGTCACTGTATTTTAAATTAATGGCCTAATTTCATCCTAAACTGTTGTTTCACTGAACTTGTTTTTAATCATTACAAATGGAAGTGTAGCATGATCATCTAAAATATATTTTGTCATTATAAAAATACTCAAAAACCATCAACTATTAAGAAACTTAGTGTTATGTTGGTTTAATGGTAATATCATTTCACAAGCTTAAATATATTGTCCAAAATTAATTTGCAGGGAATAAAGTTTGAGTCTCAAATCTTCTACTTTTTCTTTCGGCTACTCCCGTTAGGGGTCGCCACAGTGGATCATCTTCTTCCATATCTTTCTGTCCTCTGCATCTTGTTCTGTTACACTCATCACCTGCATGTCCTCTCTCACCACATCCATAAACCTTCGCTTAGGCCTTGCTCTTTTCCTCTTCCCTGGCAGCTCTATCCTTAGTATCCTTCTCCCAATATACCCAGCATCTCTCCTCTGCACATGTCCAAACTAACGCAATCTCGCCTCTCTGACTTTGTCTCTCAACTGTCCAACTTGAGCTCACCCTCTAATGTATTCATTTCTAATCCTATCCATCCTCATCACAGCAGGTGCAAATCTTAGCATCTTTAACTCTTCTACCTCTAGCTCTGTCTCCTGCTTTCTGGTCAGTGGCACTGTCTCCAAGCTATATAACATAGCTGGTCTCACTACAATCCTGTAGACCTTCCCTTTCACTCTGCTGATATCTGTCTGTCACAAATCACTCCTGACACTCTTCTCCACCCATTCCACCCTGCCTACACTCTCTTTTTCACCTCTCTTCCACAATCCCCATTACTCTGTAATGTTGATCCCAAGTATTTAAACTCATCCACCTTCACCAACTCTACTCCCTGCATCCTCACCATTCCACTGACCTCCCACTCATTTACACACATGTATTCTGTCTTGTTCCTACTGAACTTCATTCCTCTCCTCTCTAGAGCATATCTCCACCTCTCCAGGGTCTCCTCAACCTGCTCCCTACTATTGCTACAGATCACAATGTCATCAGCAAACATCATAGTCCATGGGGACTCCTGTCTAATCTCATCTGTCAACCTGTCCATTACCATTGCAAATAAGAAAGGGCTCAGAGCCGATCCCTGATGTAATCCCACCTCCATGTTGAATGCATCCATCGCTCATACTGCAGACCTCACCACTGTCGCACTTTCCTCGTACATATCCTGTACAACTCTTACGTACTTCTCTGCTACCCCTGACTTCCTCATACAATACCACAGCTCCTCTTGAGGCACCCTGTCATATGCTTTCTCCTGGTCCACAAAGACGCAATACAACTCCTTCTGGCCTTATCTAAACTTCTCCATCAACATCCTCATAGCAAACATTGCATCTGTGGTGCTCTTTCTTGGCATGAAACCATACTGCTGCTCATTAATCATCACCTCACTTCTTAACCTAGCTTCCACTACTCTTTCCCATAGCTTCATGCTGTGGCACATCAGTCTTATTCCCCTGTAGTAATAAGTCCTGCACATCCCCCTTATTCTTAAATATCGGTACCAGTACACTTCTTCTCCACTCCTCAGGCATCCTCTCACTTTCCAAGATTCCATTAAACAATCTGGTTAAAAACTCCACTGCCATCTCTCCTAAACATCTCTATGCTTCCATAGGTATGTCATCTGGACCGACGGCCTTTCCATTTTTCATCCTCTTCATAGCTGTCCTTCCTTCCTCCTTGCTAATCCGTTGCACTTCCTGATTCACTATCTCCACATCATCCAACCTCTTCTCTCTCTCGTTCTTTTCATTCATCAGCCTCTCAAAGTACTCTTTCCATCTGCTCAACACACTCTCCTTGCTTGTGAGTATGCCATCTTTATCCTTTATCACCCTAACCTGCAGCACATCTTTCCCAGCTCGGTCCCTCTGGCTAGCCAATCGGTACAGGTCCTTTTCTCCCTCCTTAGTGTCCAACCTCTCATACAGCTCTTCATACGCCTTTTCCTTAGCCTTTGCCAACTCTCTCTTCACCTTGCGCCTTATCTCCTTGTACTCTTGTCTATTTTGTGCATCTCTCTGACTATCCCACTTTTTCTTTGCCATCCTCTTCCTCTGTATACTCTCCTGTATTTCCTCATTCCACCACCAGGTTTCTTTTTCCTCCTTCCTCTTTCCATATGTCACACCAAGCACCCTTCTTGCTGTCACCCTTACTACATTTGCTGTAGTTTCCCAGCTGTCTGGTAACTCTTCACTGCCACCTAGTGCCTGTCTCGCCTCCTCCCTAAATTCAACCTTGCAGTCTTCCCTTTTTAACTTCCACCATTTGATCCTTGGCTCTACCCTCACTCTCTTTCTCTTCTTGATCTCCAATGTCATCCTACAGACCACCACCCTATGCTGCTTACCTACACTTTCCCCTGCCACCACTTTGCAGTCTTCAGTCTCCTTCAGATCAACTCTTCTGCATAGGATGTAATCTACCTGTGTGCATTTTCCTCCACTCTTGTACGTACGTAACCCTATGCTCCTCCCTCTTCCTAAAATACGTATTCACCACAGCCATGTCCATCCTTTTGGCAAAATCCACTATCCTGTGACCTTCTTCATTCCTCTCCTTGACAACATACGTACCCATCACCTCCTCGTCTCCATTGTTCACTTCACCAACAAGCCCATTGAAATCCACTACAATCACCACTTTCTGTCCCTTGGGTACACTGTTCATCACTTCATCCAACTAATTCCAAAAATTTTCTTTCTCACCCATTGTACACCCAACTTGCAGTGCATATGCACTAACAACATTCATCATCACACCTCCAATTTCCAGCTTCATAATCATTACTCTGCCTGACACTCTTTTCACCTCCAAAACACTCTTAAAATACTGTTCCTTCAGAATAACTCCTACCCCATTTCTCCTCCCATCCACACCATAATAGAACAATTTGAATCCACCTCCAATCCACCTGGCCTTACTCCCCTTCCATTTAGTCTTTTGCACGCACAATATATCAACCTTCCTTCTCTCCATCATATCTGCTAACTCTCTCCCCTTACCAGTCATACTGCCAACATTCAAAGTTCCTACCCTCAGTTCCACTCTCTTTACTTTCCTCCTGCCTCCGGTCATGCCTCCCCCCTATTCTTCTTCTTCGGCCAACAGTAGCCCAATTTTCACCAGCACCCTGTTGGCTAACAGTACTGATGGTGGTCGTTGTTAACCCGGGGCTCGACCGATCCGGTATGGAAATTTCTATTGTTGCCCGCATATTGATTTGGCAAAATTTTACACCAGATGCCCTTCCTGACGTAACCCTTCCCATTTATCCGGGCTTGGGACCGGCATGAAGAAACACACTGGTTTGTGCATCCCCTGTGACTGGGTTAAAGTTTGAGTCTTAAATATCTCCACCAAGTAATTTCCAAAATTGGACTGAAACTTTTTGAATTCTTTTGAAGGCTTGGTCTTCTTGGGAACTTGGTCTTGAGTTGGTCTAGATCTTAACAGGTCATGATCTTGGTTTTGTCTGTCTCTGCAAAGGTGGTCTTGACTATTGCACTGCTTTTAGGTTATCAGTGATGGTTATTCCAAGATATTTAAACTTTTAAAACTGCTTCCCCAGTCTATAGAATCCTCATTAGTGTCATTGTGAGTATGATATGCTTTAAACTCCCTGAAGTTTTTGACCATTTCTTCAGTTTTGCTAATATTAAGCGAGAGATGATTTTCTTCTGTATAAGACATCTAACTATAATTGGTGATGAGCCCTATGATGGTGGTTTCATTAACAAGTTCAGTTATGTAATTGTAATGCTCCACACCCATGAATCTTCATGTGAACCAGTTATGTGGATGAGCAAACTGAATGTGGTCCAAACTGTTTGGTGTATTACTTTTATTGTGCGCCAGCATTACTCTGTTTAAAGCATTTTATCACAACTGCAGTGAGTTCCACTGGTTTGTAATCACTGAGACAGTTGATTTTTTTTTTTTTTGACACAGAGGTTATTGGTGCCTTTGTAAAGTAGAGGGGTATACTAGATTCCTGTAGTGAGGCATTAAAAATGTCTGTAATAATGCCATCCAATTGATTGCTACAGAGTGTTTTAAACAATTTGATGTATTGTCCATACCAACTGTCTTATTGACTCTTTTTTTTTTTTATTTTTAATCCCCTTTACATCATCTACACGGGGAGGAACTTTTATTGTCCTTATCAAAACTGAGATACTGTAGAAAGCATTCCACTCATCCCAAACAGTGAAATAGGATGCAATTGAATATAACTTTTTTATTTTGAGATTCATAAGCATCTTTATCCCCTACTACATAATTTATTTTTCATAATACATAATAAGCGCCATCTTATCCCTGTATTGACTTCTAGCAACTACAATAGCTTTCCCGAGTTTATCCTTGCATTTCTGTATGATTTTATATCACTGATCTAAAATGTTATAGTGCAAGCCTTCTGTAAAATATGGATGTCTTTTATAATTGATGGTTGCTTATTGGAAAATGGGGATTTTTTTTCATCAGCATGCAGTCTCACACACATTATTTATTTATATTTTTTTTATGAATCATTTGATGAGTGTTGCATACTTATCAAGATCAAATGAGTAATCGATAAATTTCCTTAAATCTCTAAATCAAAAGAGGACCCTCTAAACATTTCTCAATCTTCAAATTCAAAACTTAAATTTTTTTTTCAGCTCTTTTGTTCACCATTGTACCACTTTTATTCCAGGCTCCTTACACTTTTATAAACAAGGAAACAAAGATACTGAAAAGAGATCTGATTTATTAAGGTATGGGTGAGGTGGCAGGCGGTAAACATCTTTGATTATGGTGTCACAATGATCCAGAGAATTAGTACCCATGTTTGGACTGATAACGTGGTGATGACATTTAGCTAATATTTTCCTTACATCTGCTTTGTTTGAAGTCTCCAGTAACAATAAATAAACCCTCAGGATGTAAAGATGAATTTCTTAATGTTGTTGTACGGTATGTTCAGCCTAATCCTGGAATGGAATGTGGACGACAATTAGAGCACCAGTGGGATTGCACCTGATCATTAAGTGATCCAAACCTGTGAGATGGATTTTACATTTACAGTATGTTGTTTATCATAAAACATATTATACCTTCTCCGCTTTTCTCTAATTCACTCAGTTAATGGAAACATCTACCTGAATTTTGGTATCTGGAGTCTAAATGGATAGCAAAATGGCGAATGCAGTTTCTGTGTGAAGCCAATATTCCTCTGATATTGTTTAGGCCAAAATTGAACATCTTAATTATGCGGGTAGTTTCTGCTAGGTTGCATATACACCTTGAACAAGTTGTTGATTTTGCATATGCTAATAAAACTCCATGATGAAACTGAGGTGATGCACATTAGGGATCCATTGTGTGTATAAGATTTACAATAAAACCAGTGCATTTAGGGCTCAGTGGGTGTGAGCGCCTGCGAAACTGGTCGACCGGGAGTATGTTTGATATGGAATTGAAGCTGATTGACTGATTGGCTCGGCTGTTCCACATTGGCACTCTGCGGGTCGTAAGTAGGGTGTCACATCCACATAAGCATTAAAGAGAGCCTGAGCTGAGTGAGAGGAAGATTGAAAAGTCAAAGTGCACAGTTTGCCAGCAAGACTGCAGATAATTGGGTGAGCAAGTGATGCAGTGGACAGCACTCATGGGGTACTGTTGCTTCTGCTGCAGACCTAGGGAGCAGTACCAACTAAAGGGCTCAAGAGATTGACCTGTGGATGTCTGCAAAGGTGGCACAATGGATCCAGGCTTGGAATTTCACAATGTGGCACAAGTCCGTTTTTTGAAGTTTGGCATTGCAAGCTGATGTCTCCACTCTTGGCTAAGCATACTTGATGGGTGAGCTGTGGCTGAAAGGGGAAGACAGGTACCAAGGCTCGTAAAAGAGGGAAGTCCCAATTTTACCCCTTGAATTTTAACCTGTTTTTGGGTTATTTATTGCTGATTTTCATAAAGGCACTGATTTTTATCTTGGATTACATATATATGTTTGAAAATTTCACTGCACTTTATTTGAAGACTAAAAGCACAGAGCACTTTAACTCTTGTTATTTGTGTCCTCATTGCCCAGTTCTTCCTCGATTTTATGCTTGTGTCCTGGGTTCAAGAGGAGTTTGCCAGCTGTGGGCAACCTGCATTTTACAGAAACCTGTACTAGTCATCTTACTGTCTGTCTTTGCTCATAGGCCTGCCTGTCTCAGTTCAATCAAGGGCTGCGGGAGATGATCCATTTCCACATGGTAAGTTAGCCTTTTCTAAACTGGTATTCTTTTTATAATTCAATGATGCATAGATAGATCAACATGCAGGACAAAGCTTTTTGTATCCACATAAGACCTGAGACCTGTTTGTAAATGATAGGGTGTGTGTAAATTTTAGAAGTTAGTTGTTCTTATATAACTACATTGTAACTTCAAAGGCAGGTTTTTTTTTTTTTAGCAGCTAACCTTCTTGAGGTTATTTGTCCACTTATTAAATACTTTTTGAATTGAGCTGATTTGTCATATTTATAGATATAAACAGATTATTTATGGAGTCTTGAGTCATAAAATATTTATCTAATTTTACTTTTTCTGTGCTTAGAACAATATGCAATATGGATCAAACTATTTGTTTCTTATATATTTGATGATTTTTTTTTTTTTTTTGATTAAATAACTCTGTTGTGGTATTTGCACGTGGGTTTTCTTTGCCTGTTTTAAAGGTTTGTCTCTAGAGTGTGTTCAGCTTACCACTTATGATTCAGCTTATACCCATATTTATACATTTATTTCAAATTATAATCTTTAAACATTTTAAATCTTATTACTGTGTCAAAAAACAAAACAGCAGTGTAGACTAGTGTAGTTCCAGACTCTACCTTTTATTCACCTGCAAGGTACAACTCCCAAAGTGTTCCCGGTATAGTGCCCCCTAAACCCCCACCACCCATTATCTCTTTCTATTGAGGTGTACATAGAACCCCTCCAGGGGGTATGCTTAAGCTTGAATGATGTCCAAACCTTCTAATTTATACCCCTTGCAGTGGAGAAACATTGACTATGTTCTGACCAAGTAAGATACTTGACAGTCTTGGAGAGTAGGACTAGATAACTTTTTTATGACAAGTTTATGACATTTGAACCCGTTATGAATATAAAATCTTGCAGATGAATTTGACTTGTTTTAAATTTCTTTATATCTTTACAGATGTTGTTTGACCAGGCACAGAGATCACTAATTCAACAATTACAATCTCAGCTTATACAGTATGTAGCTCTGCTTTCATTCTCTTCTGCCTACCTACAGAACCCAGTGGTTGCATCCTTTAGCTTATTTAGCCCTTTCCATAACAGTCTATCACTTGTTTGCAAAAGCTGTTCTAACAGTATTTATTTGGGCAAATGCAAGATCTACAGAGAATGCAATTGGTGTGTGATTTCGTATTTAATGATGGCAACATTATCTGAGGAAGACAGCTAGAAAGTAAAAGTAACAAATCATTAAATATGTAATATCCTTGCCTTTAAAGAAACTAGACTGAGGTTGTAGGCTCTAATTTCAGTACTGAGTGCCTGTGTAGTGGTGATGAATTCATTTAGGCTGGTGGAGCTAAACTGTTGCAATGTGTACCTTGTGCTATTTAGTGTTTACATTATAAATACTTTGGGGTGATACTCACTATAAAGAGTGTTACATAGCAAGAGGTACATTAAATATGCCATCAATTTGACTTGGCATTGTGTAGCTAAGGGAGACCATGAAAAAGTTCAATATCAGCTGGGCACCAAGTTCAAAAATTGATTGTTTATATTTTATGTGGCTGGTTTGCCTTTGAGAGGATTGATAAATTAAGTGAGAGTACAAAAGAATAAACTAATTCCTAAAATATGTTTTGCTTCTGTAATGTACAGTATGTTATTGGCCAATAAAGCACAGCTACAAGTCAAGATTATTGTCCTATATACATTGTTCAATTAAATTCTTATTTGCATGTCTACCCTGAACAATTAACAAAGATTCAATATCAAAAACAATCAGTAAAGAACAGCAGCAGCACTTATTTCTGTAACACATTTTCCTGCACAGAATGTAGCTCAAAGTTCTTTGTAAGATGTCAAGGAAACAATTACAAGAAAAGAAAAACAAATTAGGTAAAAATAATAATGATGAAGTAACAAAAAAAATAGATTAATACAAGCTTATATAACATAGATATATAATTAGTAGAAAAGTAGATTAAATAAAATTATATACAGCAGGCAGAATTATTTATATTCCTAACTTTTCCCGCTTGTACACACAATCTCCTTTTTTCAGTTATTACCACAAATTAAATCGAATTACATTAATTTTTTTTTGTCACATACAAATTATACATACAGTACAATATGCAGTAAAATGCTTAGTTGCTGAGCTCCAATGTCTGCACCTTGAGATGAATATAAACAGACACTAGCAATACATTTTATAAATTCAAAAATCATTAATATAATTATAAATATGTAATAATAACTAATAACTGCTAATAACTAAATTGATGACTTTACTCTCACACATTGTTATTTAACAATAGGGTATCTTATTTAATATGTAGATGTTGTGTGGGGGGGAAAAAAATCTCATCCTCCGTCTCTCTGAACTGTAGTTTAGGCTTTGGTAGCAGCACATAAAAGAGCCTGTTATTGGAATGGCTGGTGTCAGAAATAATAATTTTCCTTGCCCTGGTTCGACACAGCTCATGACCATAAATCAGGACAGAGATGTTCTGTAGATTGGCCTGTGAACCTTAAGTTTTATCATCAAACTTCGCTTTCACTGTGCCACTAGTATGTCACCTGCAATTTGCTTGTCAGTCTCCCATTCCCCTCTTCTATCACTTGTGAACAAGATCCTGAGATATCTACTTCTAAGGGCACATTTATTCTTGACGCTCAGAACGCATACACACCCACTTCAAGGCTGCCATGCGTTCCCAGCATTCATTTGACGCGTCCTCTGAGCAGGTCCTCAGAAATTAACGCGACATGTGCGCGAGTTGCAGTACCAGCAATACGTCGAGGAGCACAGTGTGCTAAAAGTCAGAATGTGATGTCAGAGTCTCTGTTTACTATCTACATGTGTCAGAAACCTCTATGCGGATCCTACGGGATTGATGTGCGCACTTCGATGTTTGATGAATGGTTAGATGTGGTGAAGCAAAATGCTGATATATTGATGGATTTGTGGTGCTTTTTTATTCAAGCGTTGCATATTCCCGACCGTAATGACACGATACATTTTAAAAGTCTCACATACCATCTTTTGTGCCGTCTTTTTTTTTTTTTTCAACTTCACAGCAGCAACATAATGTACAGCATTGTATTTGAGAAACTGAGAAAAAAAATTAAGGACATGGTGAAAACATTTAATCTCGAAATGTCCACTTTAACCTCGTAGTTTACTTTATCGTTAAAGCAGACCATCGTAAACGTCATCCCAGTTTTTAATCGCTACAGCAAGCAGCAATAGATCACCACACAGAACACATTAAATGTATGATATTCCAACTCTCTGCAAATTTAGAATCTTTAGATTTAAACTTGATATCACTTTCATGATGAAATGCATTAAATTGTGTATGTTACATTTTACAGATAAATCTTTAATTTTATTTAAATAATGAATGCTGTTAAAAATTACACACATGGGGGTGACACAGTGGCGGAAGCAGTAGCACTGCTGTCTCCCAGGGAGTCACTTCGCTGGTATTCCCTGCTTGGATTCCACACTGTGCTCCGGTTTCCTTCCAAAGATATGCAGATTTGGGGATTTGGTGTTGCTAAAATGACACTAGTGTATGTGTGTGCTTGTATTCACCTTGCGATGAGCCGAGACCCCGTCCAGGGATTGTTTCTGCCTCGTGCCCAATCCTTGCTGGAATGGACACATCCCTGGATTGATGGATTTAATCAATAAACATCCTTTTCAGAGATATTGTGGTAAGGTGTCAACGGAATTTAATTGGTGTTCCAGGTAATTCATAACACAGAGAAGCCGAACATGTTCTCATCGTGATAATATCTCTCACTACTACCTGCTGGATTCCTCTAGATTTATGTAAAGTACGCGCGCAAGTATAAACAGTAAAACGCTTGCGTAGCAGGAGCGTCCTCTGCAGCATGTGTCACGTCTCGTGAAGTATAAACCCGGCCTAAGAGTTAGAGTGACTTTGGTGACAGTGATGGGATTAAATATCCTATAGCTGCCTACTGTTAGAGGGGGGCCTGTCCACTAGGTTGAGGAGTTCCAGAGATTGTTCCTTCCACTGCTCAACAGTTTTCCCAAATGTGGTCCACACCTCTCCATCCTTGATTAACACAGTCTGGGCAAGGGTGCACCTTTGTCTTCTGAGACATTGAACAGTCTGACAGGATAGCCTCAAGGCCATAAAGTAGTCTTTTCCCCCTCCCCCATTACCTCTCTAAATTCCTCCCATACTTGAACTTTAGCTTCAGCAACTGCTTTTGCAGCAGCCCCTTTAGTCTGTCAGTACCTTTCAACTGAGTTAGGAGATCTTACAGAGACCACTTCCCTGAATGTTACCTTATCCAACCTTGTAGTGTCCTCCATTGTGTTCTAGAGTTGCAACCATGAGAGAACCCGACTGCCTTTAGACCATAGCTTGTAGCGGCCATTTCAGAGTTGACGTCCTGAACATGGTCCATTTGGACTTAATATCCCCAACTTTGCTGTGCAAATGGGAAAGAGGAAGGAGCTGAACTCATCAGGAATGGAAGCCTTAGCCAGGCATTCCCAGGACAACCTAACCGCTTGTCTGGGCTTCTCCACTATGTCCAACCTTTGCCTTTTACTTCAAATCCAACACAGCACCAAGTGGTGATAAGATGACAGCTCTTCCCCTCTCTTCATCCATGTTTCTGAAACATATGGTCTCAAATCAAGCGACACAACTACAAAGTCATTCTTTGACCTTTGGCCCAATTTGCTGTTGTACCACATACACTTATGATCATCCTTGTGTTCAAGTATGGCGTTTTGATATGGACAATTCATGATGTAGAATGCAGAAATCCAAACACCAGTCATGGTTCTGGTTCATATCCTTCAGCTCATTTCTCCCAGTCATGCCCCTTTAAGGATCTCCTTAATTTCTGACTTGAGCATTGAAGTCACCCAGTAAGGCTACTAAGGCCACAGGTTTATTAGTCATAACTGACAAAAGATATTTTTGGAAAATTCTACTTTTGCCATGTGGTATTTCAGGTAGGAATGTGGTGTCCAATGGTTAAACATGTGTCTTAAATCATTGTGTATTATAAATAGCCATTTACCTGTGGAGTATATGAAAACTTTTTGAAACAGGTGTGACATGCACATCACAACAGGCTTTATCTGAACCAGAAGAGGCATCCACATGGCACGTGCATAACTTTTTGAAAGGACTTTTTAAAACAATGAAGTGCTTAACTGTATTTCTTAGAAATCACTTCATTAATATTCAGTATTCACTAATACTCATCACTTCATTCTATCACTGCTTAATAGAAAGCATACTGATACACTGTATAACGGCCTGGTATAGTAACTGCAGCAGAAGACAGAGCAGCTTTACAGAGAGTTATTAACATGACTCAGAAGATTATTAGACTCCCTCTACCTACTGTGGAGGATATCTATAGGTCTCGCTGCCTGAGCAGAGCCCTCAGTATTGTTAAGGATAATTCTCATCCTTTCCATCACTTATTTTTATTACTTCCATCTGGAAGTCGCTACAGAACCCTGAAGAACTGCACTCCCAAACTAAGGAGCAGATTTTATCCAACAGCCATGAAAGAACTAAAGTTAAACCTCCTATCCTTTGCACATAAAATGAAATTATTGTAATGATGTAATATTATTAATTTACTATTGTGCATTAAATGCATAAACACTTTATTACTTAACTAATTTACTTACATTGTTTTAAAACTAATAACTTAATGTTTATAACTAACTTTTTATAACTTACTACTTAACTAATTTATTTATTATTTGTTATTTGCCTGAATGTGATTGGAAGTGATGTGTATGATGCATAGTTTTTGTTTTTGAGAGATGGTACATTTTCTTGTATGTTCACATACAACAACAATAAAGGCAATCATTCAGTCAATCAATAGTCTTAGGCAGTAAATTGTATGTACAGTAAATTCTTCCATCACAGTTTAAATTATAATTAAATGTCATGAGTTAAATATTAATCCTCCCATAGTTCATACCCATATCTGATTCAAACTAGGGAATAGTGTGCTATAACAGGCTGGATTTGATATATATTTGAAAAAAATTCACTTAACAATATTTATTAAATAAAACATTGACCTATTTGCACTTTTTGCATATGGTTAGCAGTATTCTGCCACATGTCAGTACATCTGTCTCTTTGAATGTAGACTTTGAAACAGATGTGGCCTTTATTAGATTATATAGCTGGAGAAATACTTAGACATAGAAGACAATGTCTTCTTTCTTCGTTTGGAATTGTGCTGAGTGTCACTTGCAAATATGGCATGGCTTAACACTGAATTTTAAAAAGAAATTGTTAGCAGTGATTCTTCAGACAAAACAAATTCTGGTAACAAAATGTGTTTAACTGTCAACAAAACCTAACACATTCTGATAGCAAGAACTGATATGAGCCTGGTACTTGGACTACAAAGCTTCAGTTAGTATAGTATAAATGTTTATTTTTCCCCTAGTGGTATTATTTTCTTTTCTGGTGGTATATCATTTTGTTTACTAGCATCATTGGGGGTGGCATCTCAATTTCAATGTACTATTGTAATAACAATAAAGTCAAAATTATTTTTAAATAGCTTTGGAAACTCTTTAGTTTAACATACAGTATCTGATATAAGGTTTTAATTTTAAAATAAATAGAATTCCTTCTGAAACAGCATCATTTTCTGTGTTTGATTGTTGCAATAAACCTCAGTCTCTTTGGCTTCAAGTAATCAGAATTTTACTGTTCATTGTAATGACAAACATTAAGGCAAAAAAATAAGAGGCATGGGGAAAAGAATACTGTTGGCTTACTAAATTGTTTTATTCTACAGAATGCTTTTGCATTTGCAATGATAGTCTTTACAGTTTCCTGAATTTCTGCTGACATAGTGCAGTTCTAAGTATATATTGGCACAAATATAACAAAAAGTAGGAGATATAGCACTATAGTGCCCTTCTGCACTGTTATTTTGCCTCAATTTCAATCACCAAGGTCAGTGATAACTTTTATAACATTAGGTATTCTACTAGTTTGGTTTCCATCTTGGAATAAGAATTGATTGCATGATACTGTCATTGTCTTTTGTGGCCAGCTGCATCCCCATCCAATTATTGTAGTCATGCATTTTGATCTATATTGTGTTTTAGTTAGGAATTAATATTTTTGTTTGTGATAGAACAAAATACAGGGGGTCCTCGGGTTACGACACAGTTCCGTTCCTACAACAGTGATGTAACCCGAATTTTGGTGTAAGTCGAAACACACTCTAGCCTAAGTCACTTACCTATCTTAACACATTTGCAAGATCATAATCTAGAACATAAAAACACAAAATCTAAGCCTGACAAAAAAGAAAAGGACATAAATATACTGTACTGTAGTAACAGAAAAAATGAGTGTAAAAAAATCCTTACCTTTATTCCTTCTCATCTCTCAGTTTTTTTAAGTTTTTATGGGAGTGAGTGTTGTAAACTCGAAACATTGTATGTCGAAACGTTGTAACCCGAGGACCCCCTGTACATGTGAGAACTGCAACTTAACACTTTTTGCCCATTCACAACTAAGTGTTTTTTTCTAGTATTTTAACACTAAACCAGAATGCTCCTAAACCAGTTTAAAAGTTACTTACCATTGTTTTTAATGGCCCTATTAAACCCTCTGCACATGCAGAATTAAATATATATGAATACGTGTTGAGTTCTTTTGAGTTGATTATCGCTGTGCATGATAACCCATTCTTCACTGTTGACTTATTTTTTCTGTACCCAAAATAACACAATTTGTGTGATCACCAGGATTAAAATTATTAAAGTCATGGAAGACATTCTGTAAACAACAATTACAACATAACATTTCACAATATACAAAATGGAAATGATGTGAATCATATTTTCCCTGCAAAATGCTTCTTTAAAAATTGTGAATAAATGCTGTAAAAACACTCAATAAACTCCTGCAAAATATTCAAAATAGCCTAAAAAAGTTTAAGAAATGCTTGCAAGAACCCCTCAAAAAGCTTGAAAATCACTAAACAAATGCTGGAAATTTGCAGCACTTAGGTGTGAATGGGCCTTTATTTGCTCTACTGTATAAATACAGTTTTCTGTGCTAGGATAATGTGACTTGAGCATGCTTAGGTGAAGAAGAACGTAGTAAAACTTTATTTTGTGTGTGTGTTTTATACTTCATTAGTTTCTTTTTTGTGCATTTTTACTTATGACATATGTTTTAGACATCATTTTTATGCTGAAGCAACCAGCATTAGGAACTCTATTATACTTCAATTTTCCATTCCCATTTCTGTTGTTTTTCAGAAGCTTCATTGTTCAACTTTTGTTGTTTATATTAGGTTCCTCAAAATAAGTGTTTTGAAGAACCTCTCGTGCTAGCAAAGGATTGAAGCCATTACTCATTTTAAAGACAAGCGACAGAGACCATGAGTGTGCTCTGCTCTAGCTGATGGGCTATACTTGTGCAATTTACATACTCTAGGTCAATCCCTCAGCTAAAGGAAACTAGAAGAGAGTTCCTCAGAATCAGAGAAGATCTGGATGTTGCAATAGTCAAGAATGCCCAGGTATCCCGGAATAAACCTCAGGATGGAGAAAAAGCCAGTCATCTCTTGCTAGCCACCCGAAAATGTTTCCAGCACTTTGTCCTTGATTATGGACTGCAGGTTAGTTGTAGTTACAGTTAGTAATTTTTTTCTATAAATTTACATTACTCTGACGTTGTTACTTTACTGTTTTATCTTGCCAAGCATTGTGTTCCTTTTGGCTTTTTTCTTTTGATCTTGCTTTTGGACCTAAATCAGAGTCCAGATTTGGTGTATTGATGATTGGCAAATAGTAGGAGCATGTTATGACAGTATTCTGGGATCAAGCTTTTAAAATTTTGGTGACTGAATTTTCATGTACTGTACATTGTAGATAATGCATAGGTCAACATGCATCTCATACGGGCCCTTGTGTGAAAATGCTTGTTTTCTGTCTTTTCAGTTGAACCATTTCAAGCTACAGCTGAAGTTGGATATTTTAAATTCAGTGAGTACATGGAATCACTTTTAAAAATGTACATGATTATATAAACTTCAGATAAAATAAGGCACGAGTAAAACAATTAGTTTCCCCAAATTGTATTTAGACTTCATGATGCACTGTCAGTCTGAATTCTGTTTTGATTTCTGTCTGCCTTTTCAGGTATTCTCTTATTTCCATGCCCAATATACATTCTTTCACCAAGGCTACGACCTCCTCAAGGATCTAGAACCAAGCAAGAAAAAAATGGCAGAACAGGTATTGCTATAATACCAAACTAATGTCCAACTATTGGTACCATATTACATATCTAGGAAAAGAAGGTTTTACAAAAATTATTTCCATAGTTATTGTAAGCAGTATTTGTACCAACATTTTTGCAGACTCTTATTTAAAGGTCTCTACTTGAACAGCATGAATATGTAGTTCTGTGTAAATACTCCCTGCTTGTAACCTTTACTGTAATGATCATTAGTCTGCATGAGGTTGTTGCTATAAAGGTGAAAAGTCAGCAGAATTCACTTTTTATATTCCTTAGAGGATTTTGAATATTTGGATTATTTGCTCAAAGCTGAGGAAACGTTTTGTTTGTAATATTATAGCATAACCATCAATTATTTGGATGCACCAGTCTCCTCGTCTCTGTACAGCTTTTAAGGCAATTGTGTGTTTTATTAGAATGATGTTTAGTATTACATTGTGCAAGGATTGTGTCCCAGTAATGCATTATAGGGCATAAGCCTCTCTTGACTTGTATAACCTCTAGTTTCTAGTGTGTGTATATGTATTTATGTATGTGTGTATGTGTATTATATATAACATAAAAATAATCCGAATGTATATCGTAACTTTGGAGATACATATCTATAGTATTAATCTTTTTCACTGTTGATATCATAAGTGACACAAAAAATTGAGAAGAGTTTGATTTGTAAAAATAATTTGTGTTTTTTTTTTTTTTTGTAATATAAAATGAGGCAGAAACAATGCTATGTGAAATAACCATACACATGCAGTACAACATAAGTTGCTTGGAAAATCAGCTACTGTTCAGTCAGTCACACAAGAACATGTATATACAGGTACTTGAGGGACACTGGTTAAAAATGAGGTGCAACATGCTTTTTCCACTGCTTTTTCTTGGGCTTCCTACACAGTCTCAATTTTGAAGTGGTTAACCCTAAAATCTCTTGAGCAAGTAGGCAAAATACTGGAACAACTTAGGATATTATTGAACAAAAAAGTGTGACTGAGGGTCTAATTTTTTCTGAACAACTTTTTTTTTTTTCTACAACATTTTGCTAATTGAGAGATGACAAAAAAAGTTACAAAACCATTAATTGGGTCATTAGCTGATTTCTGTGTACGACATCCTGAAGAGCATTAATGTCTATTTGGTAAATAATATTTAACATTATGATTTTGGGCATGGTTTTCATATTTCTTTTCTGCCATAGCTAGCTCAGCTTACAACTGATGTCACTGCAAAGCGAAGAGAAGTGGAATATGCTCATCAGTTGTCTCAGCAGAAGGTAAACATTAATATTCTTTAAAAAAGCCTGCACTTCGGGTGGATGAAATTTTCAATTGTTCCCAGAGTTAGCCAATTTTAACCAAATATTGAGCAGATTTGAGCTTTTCTAAAACTGTATTAATTATAATGTATATGAGGAGCTATTTTTTAGCTGAGCATAGATTCATGTAAATTGCTCAGTGTAAACTTTCCTGAGTTATGTATGGGGACATTACAGAACTCAGACAGATTTTCTGTTCTGGAAATGAATAAGCAGTGGCTTGCACAAACTCGTGCAAGTGCAAGGATGACACAAAAAACAATAGGTCAGAAGAACTAAAGTGAGCATTTATTATTGAATTGGAACAAGTATTTGTACTGTAATTTAAGTGGCAGTCTCTTGACAATATTTGGTTTTCATACACTGCCTAAATACTTTCAGGTGACTAAATCTTGCATTAACGCCATAAGTGTATTTATTCTAGTTAATCTGTAACTGTCATGAAGTAAAGTAGAACTGCATTTTTATCAATTACATTTCATAACAATGCAGTGTATGTACTGAACATTAAAATGCAACTTGACTTGAATTTACACTTAACAGTACAAGTACACGTGTTTCTAAGTATACAATAACAAGTTTGGGCTTACATGGCTATACTCAAGTTGGGGCTGATGTCTCATTGCCTTAGTGTCCAGGTTTAATTCCTGTCCTTGCAATAATTTCTGTAGACGTTTTGCATATTCTGTTTGTTTTTTTGAGCACTCCTGGTTTCAGCTAGTATCCCAGAGTCTTTCAAAACATTAACATTATCATCTTTGCCTTTTGGGTTTTGGTTTGGGGCTGCTTATCCTGACAACACATGATATAAGGTAGAAAACAACTCTTGGATGCACCTCTAATCTGTTGTAGGGCCCACTTACACATTTATGTACACCCACACTTTTATTTTTATAGGGCATGTTTAGAACCGCCACTTATCCTGACATGCACATCTTCACAATTTGGAAGAAAAATTAGAATATCTGCAAAAAATCCCTGCTGTCACCAGGAAAACTGGCAAGTCTGAGATTGGGATTGGATGACACTGTGCCAATCTCAAAGTCTTAAATTTTAGATAAATTAGTGACCCTGGCCTTAACTGGTCCAGAATGAATGCTGAAATGCTTAAAATGTTGTTGTGTAATCAGTTTCTTGTAGAATGATTAATGTTTTTGCTTTTTGCAAATCTAAAACATTTCTGAAACTGAGCAGCAGATTTTGAAGAAATGGCCAGTGCTCCAGATGTTTTATGTATTGGATATTGGAGTATTATGCCCTCTACTTGGCGCAAATCACCTTGTTCCCCATTGCAGCTTGCCTCTGCTATAAGTTCTGACACTGTTCTTCTGACTCTGTACTTTCTTCCAGGCTCTTTGCCCCATATTGCTTATCTGCTTTGAATAGTCTTTCATTTCTCTCCATCCTTTTTGTTTTCTGCATGTGCTAGTCTTAATTCACCAACCTGTGAATTCTAACTCTTCAGTTATTACATCCAAGTGCTAGACATCAAAACCACAGGTTTCATAACTTAAGGGTTTTGATGGCGATGGCAGTTTGGGGTTGAGCTAACTTCCATCTCTTTTGCTACTTTGTAAAAACTGCTCACATCGAGTGAGGCTTTATTTTCACTTTCCATTTCAATTTTCACAGCCAGTTTGGTAACAGTTTGGCACACATGAGACGTC
>JANRMT010062854.1:124648383-124659183 GCA_026402145.1 Polypterus bichir lapradei | reverse complement strand
CGTTTATTAGTATAGATTTGGCTAACGCCATTATCCAAGGAGACTTAGGATATTTATGATACAATTAGTTACATTTATTTTGGTTTTTCCAATTGGAGCACAGGCTGGTCAAGTGACTTGCTTATGGTCACACAGTATCAGTAGCGGGATTTGATCCTGCAACCTCAGGTTTTAAAGTCCAAAGCCTTAATCATTACGCCACACTGCCTGCCTGAATACTGAAGAGAGTTTGGAGCAAGGAGAAATGAGGTGCCGGAGAAGGAAATCTCGAATAGTTTGACAAACAGAGTATGAGCCTGATCATCAGAAGCACACATGGGGCAGGGGACTAGACATAGGGTCAAGTTGCAGCTTACCTTGTCTTGATGAGTATTTGTTGCTTTAAAGGTTTTGTTTGTGGCCTCTAATGTTGTGGATGTTTGCCTGTGCTTTTTCAGTTTTAAAAGATTTCCAGTACTCCCTGTCTGTTCATCTAAGGACTTGAATTTTCATTGTTTATGGTGTTTCTTTTCTTTCTAGGTGCTTATTATAATATATACAAAAATTCAAATACAAACCACACAATATTCACAACTTTCATGAACAATATTAGTAGCAGTAATATTGTCACTTATACAGAGTGAAATTCAGCAAATGGATGCCATGATTTCTGCCTCACACTCTTGCCTTCACCATCAGTCATCACAATGAACCCTTCTGTATTTGCTGTGCCTGACTTTTAGCTGTAACCTGATTTTTGGCTTATTTGTAATAGAAAGTAATTATGTACACATTCAAATGTTCTTTGAATCTTCTCCTTTATTTGTATTTCAGGATGTTTTAGATGACAGCACCAACAACCCACAGGATAAGCTCACAGTTGAAGGCTACCTGTTTAAGAGGTCAAGGAAGAAAACAAAAGTTTGGAACAGGTAGTCGTGTATTTTTTTTTTAATTTGCTTCCTTTGCAATTGTAAATACGTTAGAAAAAAAATCCTGATTTCCATGTAAGAGGCTCAAATTATCAATTAACAGTCGTTACATTTTTAATGCTTTCAGTAGTTTGGGTTTCTTTAAGTGCTAATGTAATTGATTAAGTTTTCATATATAAAGAAGGGCTTCAATATGCTATATTTGACTGCCTGTGGTTAAGATGTACCTTTTAAATTTGCATACAATGGAAAATTACATCAAAGGAAAATTTTGGATCTCTGGGTCAGTCTGTGATTCAGTCCACAGATGTTCTACAGTATTTCCACTAAAGATAGCATGAGTGGCACTAAATTTTAGAGGTGGCATTGTGGACCAAATTTAATTTTTAAATATTAGCTTTATAGTTTCCTTGCCCAGTATTTACTTTGCTTGTTAAAAATTCCATACTTAATTTCATGCTTTATCTAAGCAAAATAACTATTGATAGAACATAAACAGTACTTGATCCTTTTTTTTTACTTTTTTTTTTTGTAAGTGTTCAGTATTACACCTGGAAAGCAACAATGGAAGCAATCTGTTACACACCTTTTAATTCCTTTTATTTATTTATTTCTGTAGATCCCTTTGTAAACATAGTTACTTTTTTCTCCAAAAGCTTGATCACCCCAAATGACAACCACACCAACATACCATAAATGAAAATTTATATAAAAAAAGAAAATTCTTATGTAATTTCCTGTTTATTGCAATTGATTTGCAAAAGTCTGTGAACCATTCACCTCCAAGACTTTCAGCTCCATTAACATTTTACCACTCCATCTCCTTATGTGATCAGATATCTACAGATCGTACATATACATGTTACATACAAGTGTGCTTGATTGCATTACTGTCAATCATGTTGTTCTGTTTGGCATTTGCAAGCAAATCACACCCAGTATAACCTGTCTTTCTTGTGCCACATGCTTTGTGGTTTTAGACATATTTCGTTATCCTCTTCCTGTAGCTCATTTGAAATTTCCTGCCTCATTTTGTCATTCACATTTGCCACTACATTTGAATATTTCTCTTCGATTCTATGCACAACTGCACATCTGGACACTTTTTACATTCATTTTTTATCACTTCTTAAAAAGCCTCCCCTTCACTTTACTTAGCTACATTTCAATTCCGTCATCATATCTGACTGCTTAATTGCTTCTCACTTATCAGTCACATCAAGAGCTTTAGAAGCCTACTTGGAACTGATAGTCTTAATTAAAAAAACAAAACTAAATAAAAAAAAAATTGGTTCTAAATATAATCGGCTCCCAAACCTGTTAAGTCATGGTCCCCTGATTAAAAAATTAAAACCAAGCAAAATTGTTTTACATGCAGTGTTTTGTGATTCACTTCTTTATTTTTTGACACACACAAATTATCACCTGCTTCAAGTGATGCTTACTTCTTTGTTCTTCCTTGCATACAAGTAAACTATGTCTAACTGGGGCTGTTGTTTGCTTTACTGTTAACAGTTCTGTTTGGTGTCTTTTTATTAGCATAATTATGTGTTAGTCTAGTTTAAAATTTGCAACTATAAACAAATTTTGCCATGTTATATTACCAATATTTTAATTTCTTCATGTATTTTTCCTAGATACTGGTTTTCCATCCAAAATAACCAACTTGTGTATGTGAAATCTCACAAGGTAGGCCTATTTCAGGTTTGCTAAATAAAGTAATAATGTAGTACAGAAGACAAGCACATTTTGATACAGTATATTTTAAATTAACATTGAACACTATTTTATGCTAAACATAATGCAGTGTCTTAAAGTTTACTAATTCAATTTATAAAACTTGATTGACCAAAACCTCTCACACCCAGTTTTTGCTACCATCACTTGGGAATCAAGTTTATCCTCTTTCTTCATACATAAGTGAGTTTAGCACTAACCAGTCTTTTCACTATACAGTGGAATCTTGGTTGCCGAGCATAATTCATTCCAGAAATGTGCTCATAATCCAAAGCACTCGTATATCAAAGTGAATTTCCCCATAAGAATAATGGAAACTCAGATAATTCGTTTCACAACCCACAAATCTATATATATAATTCACTATGGGCACGCAAGACACAGGAAACGTAAGACAGTGAGCACAAGCAAGACAGAGCCCCGCCCGCCAATGACCATGGGATATGCTCGACAGAGTCACACACGCCAACTGTAACCTTCCTCCCGAGTCCAGCGTCGCTCTCGAGGCACGCAACAACTCACCAAACACAGCCTCAGTCGCTTTCGTCTGTGCAAAAGTCCACATGCACCTCTGAGCCACGTTGACTTTACACTGCACGCAAGAGAGAGAGGGCCACGATTGCCAACTCACAGAGCCCCGCCCGCCAACTCTAACTAAGGGCAAGCAAGACAGAGAGCCCCGCCCACCAACTCTAAAGCCATGGGATACACATGCATTTAGTGTATAAATGGATATAAATAATTGCATGTAAACGATTCGCCAAAATCAGTTGTATGTAAACGATACTGTTTAAAATGTTATTGTTTTTTCATCAGAAAACCCAGTTTCCCGTCTGCCAGTATTAGTTTAAATGGCACTTTTACCACTCGCAATAGGGCGGATGCGCTGAATATCGTGTCGACTGGGCAACACAGTGAATGTGGCATCTATCTATATATGTCTATGTTTTCCGTAGCCTGCTACAGGAAGGTACTCTCTCAACCATTGACATTGGTTTTGCTCCTTGCTATTTTCATTATACTGCGACGTTGGTTTCCTAAGCCTTTGTTATACTGAATTCCTTTTTCACCGTTTTCCGTTCCTATTCTTACACCGCCGTATGCTATGGGGGGCTTTGGCTAGTATGTATATAAAAATGATTAATACAAAATATTAAGTAAAAATATGTAAAACAAATTAACCTGCACTTTACCTTTGAAAAGAATCGTGGCTGGTGTGCGGGAAACGAGAGAGAAGAATAGGAGGAGGGTTATTGTGTAGCACGACTTTCACTATAACTAACGTAATCACTGCTATCTGTTGGCTCACTGGAATCTTTTTCTTTTTTTGCAACTTTAACAAGGAACCTATCCAATGACAGTTGCTTTTGCCTGAAGAGTCACTACACTTGGACATAAACTTAAAAAAATGCTTTACGCACTGTAAGGTTTCTAAACTCTTTTGGGGTCCCCCACCCCCCAACAGGGCGACATGCGGAAGCGTCCTGAAGCAACCGCAGGCTCCCAGCGCTGTAGCAGTTCGCCGTAAAAGTGAATAAGAAAAGATCGCGGTTAAGCTATAAGCTCCTCCTGTTAATGGGTGATGCAAGGAACATAAATGCAAGAGCACAGTATTACTTAGCGACTAACCTGGTCATGACCCTGCCTGATTGCTGTGTCTCTGTATAGGAGAGCAGTAGATCCCACTACAATAAATAACCGTGCTGTTCCTGTTTCAAGCTGAATAAAGCTGGTTTTACTAAAGTACTGAGACTCAGCCTTGTGTTTTGGGGTGCATGACAGGGACTCGTACATTACGACACACACACACATAGTCACCATGCTGTAGTAAACAGTATAAGCTCATATGAATGTTGACTATATGAGTGAGGCACGTCGACTGAGAACAAGCATGGGAGACAATTACCCACAATCCCCATGTGATGCTCTGTGGACAAAGTGTATACGTATTACTTGTATTGCAAGACCTCGCTCGTTTATCAAGTTAAAATTTATTTAAAATTTTAGCTCATCTTGCAAAACACTCACAAACCAAGTTACTCGCCATCCAATGTTTTACTGTATATGACATATTATTCCACCTAAACTAATGTCTTTTTACACACCCTCCAGAAATGCCCCTGTATCTGCCTCAGCAAGGTGTTGCATGGGCTTCCCTTTGGCCTAGTCCAACCACTCGGGTCCTCAACAATGAGGAACCTGTGAGCTGGATCACACTCTGGGATTTGCGCCACATGGCCGAATTGCCATAACTGACGCTCCCTCACAATGCAGGTAATGTGCCTCCTTTGGGACTCCGTGAGCAACCGCTCATTCGACACAAAGTCAAACCAGCTGTACCTAAGGATTCTCCGAAGAGATACAGTACTGAAGGAGTCCAGCCTTTGTCTCAGGTCACTGGATAGTGTCCATGTCTTGCAACCATATAGCAAGACAGGAAGCACCAGGACTCTAAAGACCTTTTGTCCTTTTGCATAGTTATCGGGAGTGCGACACACTCCTTTCCAGCAATCTCATGACCCTGCATGTGCTTCCAATCCGTCTACTGACTTCATAGGAAGAGTCACCAGAGATATGAATGTCACTGCCGAGGTAAGTAAACTTCTCGACAAGGTCGAAACTTTCTCCGCAGATAGACACACTGCTGAGGGCTGTGCCTAAGAGGTCATTAAAGGCCTGGATCTTGTATTTTATTCAGGACACTCACAAGCCCAGATGCTCAGAGTCCTCGATCAGAGCCTTCATTGACTCTGCAAAGATCACAGCATCATCAGCAAAGTCAATATCAGTGAATCTGTCTTCACCAACAGATGCACCACAGCCACTGGACCCCATGACCTTGTCCAACACCCAATCCATGTAAGCATTGAACAGAGTAGGAGCAAAAATACACCCCTGACAAATCCCAAAATAAACGGGAAAAATACAGAGGTTCTGCCTCCACTTTGCACAGCACTCACAGTACCAATGTACAGGCCGGCCATGATATCCAGCAACCTTGAGGGGATCCAGCAAAGTCTCAGGATGTCCCATAGGGCAGCTCGATCAACTGAGTTGAATGTTTTATGACAATCGACAAAGACTGCAAAGAAACTCTGTTGATATTCGTGTTTGCGCTCTATGAGAACCCTC
The DNA here is from genome assembly GCA_026402145.1 of Polypterus bichir lapradei. Lineage (NCBI taxonomy): Eukaryota > Metazoa > Chordata > Cladistia > Polypteriformes > Polypteridae > Polypterus > Polypterus bichir. The sequence continues at coordinate 124,653,403 of JANRMT010062854.1, read as the reverse complement.
AGTGCCAGAATGCGGTCGATGGTAGACTTCTTAGGCATAAAACCAGACAGCTCTGGTAGCTGGTAGGTGAGCAAGTGATCACGGATCCAATTGAGGATGATCCTAGAAAGGACCTTACCCGGCACCGAGAGCAGTGTTATTCCCCCTGCTGTTGCTGCAATCCACCCATCCCTTTCCAGATATGAACAACAAGTCATGTTTTTCAGTTAGTTGGGATGACACCAGTTTCCCAAATAGAAGCAAAGATTGCTTGTAATGCCAGGAGGACAGCCTTACCACCAGCCTGAAGACGTTCACCCTGGATAACACAGATCCCTGCAGGCTTCCCTACCCACAACTGGTTCACCACCTGTGCAATCTCAGATTTATACAGATTGTCCTTAAATACTCATTGATGTGCATGTATTAAATCATTTTCATTAATTACATGTATAGAAATCTGAAAGCAGACATTTTGTTTGATGTTTAAAATTTATTTTTTGTCACACAATTAAAATTATGAGCCTTTACAGTATGTGAATTTAAGATCTTGTGTTTCTGGCAATGTTTTTTTTTCTAGCAGTGTTTCCAAATTCTGTTGATTAGCATTGGCCAGTGAAGACAGACATGCAAACAATATTGAGGGAGGGCAGCAAATACTTTTTATTTGTCTTTTCAGTAAGAAATGTTTCTTGCAAGTGAATTGATTACTAAAATTGCTTTCCTTTATCATTCAGCATTGTCAAGATTTGCATATAATCAAGGGTGCAAACTCTATAGAGAAGTTTAATTAAAAAGGAAATGGCAAAAAATTAAGCATTTAATGTTTTGATCAAAACTCACATATTTCAGCATTGTTTTGAATAAGGCAATAAAAAAGAACAGCTTAATAAACATTGAAATCAAAATAAAAGTAAGAATGACATACTGATTGAAAAATTGATTGAAACAAAAACCTTCAGCCACAGGATGCTACTGATGGAGTATTTGTGGATTGACCACAGAGGAACATTATCAAGTTCACTTACAGGCAGATAACATGAAGATTTGGCTTAAGTTCTCAGAGGTGTTTCACTTGTAAAACTGTAACAGTTCTTTGTTTGTGTCAACAAAATATTGTGCATATGTTTACTTTTAACTTGGTATAATATCTTTCTGTACATTTATTGTAAACAACATGGTACAGTAGGTAGTATTATTAAAACATAATTCTTTGGGTCTTGTTGAATTAAGGGCAGTGATGTCTTATGTGTCGAGTATTTATGCCACTGTATTCGTGTGAATTTCATTTGGTGAGTCTGTTATTTTATTGTATTTTGCATGGGGCTTACACTCAATGAAAAATGTGTGCTTTTATGTCACAGCCAATTCTAAACCTAAAACATTCACACAAAAAAACTCTCAAAACAGGTATAAAGGACAAAACACTTGAACATTAGAGAAAAATAGTGTTTAGTTTGACTTTCAGTGCAGGTTTAGGCTCATGGAATGAACAGCTTTCAAAGCACTGAAAGGCAACAAATCTTGTCTGGTATGACACGAATATGGACAAGTTTGTTGTTTGTGGCTGTGGTCTTAGATTATGAATGGCTTGATTAACTGAATATGGACAGGGACAACATTTAGATGTTAACTATTGTGAGAGATGGACAACTAATGAACAGTGGGATGAATTAGGTAGCACTTACCTGAATAAGAGAGTAAGATAGTATTTTCAAAAATGATACTAAGAAACAATACAGGTATACCCAGGTACACCTTCCCTTTCTTTTTCTCTGTAAGCGAAATATTCTGGTTAACCTTCAGCTTTGTTTTTTTAATTTTAAATGTAAACATTAAAAGAAAGTGGCATTACCTCAAAGCTCATATTGTGTCTAGTATTTCTAGTGCTAACTTTTATAGATGTGTATACACGAAACTAAAATGCATATGTCCTCATAACCATTTGAAGCATAAATTACATGATAATTATTGATTTGTTTGCTAAAAATTACTTCTACATTCCTGTGAATTTAAATTGTCCTCATAAAAGTGAGTGGCAGATTGTGACCTCTTTTTGATATATAGCTTTTTCCCACCCTAGGCTTGTTGCTAAAGGGCTAATTTATAGCTCAGTGTGATTCTCTTTTTAATAAAAGAGGTTAAAGAGTAGATAATTGAATTATGCATATATGTAAACAGTATAGAGACTAACTGTCTACTATATAAAAATATGTACAGTACAGGCCAAAAGTTTGGACACACCTCCTCATTCAATGTGTTTTCTTTATTTTCATGACTGAAGGCAGACTGAAAACTATGAATGAACACATGTGGAGTTATGTACTTAACAAAAAAAGGTGAAATAACTGAAAACATGTTTTATATTCTAGTTTCTTCAAAATAGCCACCCTTTGCTCTGATTACTGCTTTGCACACTCTTGGCATTCTCTCGATGAGCTTCAACAGGTAGTCACCTGAAATGGTTTTCACTTCACAGGTGTGCTTTATCAGGGTTATTTAGTGGAATTTCTTGCTTTATCAATGGGGTTGGGACCAGCAGTTGTGTTGTGCAGAAGTCAGGTTAGTTGGCCGATCATTTATTTTTCAACAGGACAATGACCCCAAACACACCTCCAGGCTGTGTAAGGGCTATTTGACCAAGAAGGAGAGTGATGGAGTGCTGTAAATGGTCATGAAAATAAAGAAAACACATTGAATGAGGAGGTGTGTCCAAACTTTTGGCATGTACTGTATATTTTAGATGTGGCAGGCTTGTTTTGAAGAATATTTGTTTCTTATTTATTTGGTCATATCTCATGCCTTTTCTTGTGTGACAGTAGCCACACTGTCATGCTCCATCTCTTTCTTGTGCAGAAAAAAAGCATTCTGTTCTTCATTGCACCCATTGACGCCTAATGTTTGACCAATTGCTTACCTGCATGTAGATTGATGGGGCAGTGGTGCTTCTCAGATACCTTAAAATAGTGGAACACGTTAATCAGGGCCATCTACTCAGTGATCTTCTTCGTCACTATGCTCCTGTTCGCCCACTAAGGTCCTCTGATTCTGGCAATCTTGTTGTGCCCCACACTAACCTGTACTCTATTGGTAACAGGGCCTTCAGCCGTATAGTGCCCAGACTTTGGAATGACCTCCGAAAATAAATTAAATCCGCTGACTTCTTTCTTTTAATAAAAAACAGCTTAAAACTCCTCTATTCAGGAAGGCTCTAACACTCTGCCCCTTCTTCCCCCTCTTTGTCCAGATTCTTCTGGATAATTTGTTTGTGTGTTGTATCATAAATTATGTGATTTGTTCAAACATTTTTTTAGTATTGAATTTAGTATTATACTCTGGTTCTTTCTTTTATTGAGTTTAATGCTTTTTTTTTTCTTGTGTTTGTTTATTGTTCTATGCAGAACCTATTTGTGTCATTTTATTTTAAGCACCTTGAGCCAGGGAAAGGTGCTATATAAATAAAATGTATTATTATTATTAAATGACATACATAAGCGTATTCTGTTAGTTCTGTGATCCAAATGTAGATAGATACTTTGCTGATTCTGAGGGAAATTTACAGAGTTAGGTGCCAGGCTGAGGAGCAGAACTGACAAGGTAGTCTTCTCTGAAGTTCTGCCTGTGTCACGAGCCAGTCCAGGTAAGACTGAGGAGATTAGAAGGCTTAGCATGTTGCTCAAGTCTTGGTGTAGATAGAATTGTATAGGTTTATGGAGCATTGTGACTCCTTTTGGAATAGATAGGACCTGTTCTGCCATGATGGATTACATCTGAATCAGAGGGGCACCAATGTTTTGGAGGTGTATGAGTAGGCTAGATGAGGATTTTTAAACTAAGGTATAGAGTGGCAGGGAGTTTAGGACAGACCAGCTTTAAAACTGCACATGGAGGAGCAAAAAAATGTAATGTAAAAATAAAAACCTATAGTAATGTGAATTCTAATCCAATGTTTAAATGTAAAAGTAAAATTAGTAGCACATTAAAAATAGCTTGCCTTAATGCTTTAAGTATCAAAAATAAGTGAGTTGTACTTAATGTAGGGGAGCATAATTATGATATTATTGTAATAATGGAAATCTAGCTAAATAACAAAGATTGGGATGAGTATAATATAGAGGGATACACATTTTTTAGGAAGGATAGGACAGAAAAGTTAAGGAGGTGGGGTTGCTGTTTATGTCAAACAGAATTTAAATGCAAGTCCTCTTCAACTGAACAATGAGCCCCATCTTAGCAGGCACCCGTCAATCATGGAGAATCCACTGCATCCACTGAACAGTATCATCTCCAGACAGAGGAGCAGCTTCAGCGACAGATTGCTGTCACTATCCTGCTCCACTGACAGACTGAGGAGATCGTTCCTCCCCCACATATTGCGACTTTTCAGTTCCACCCCTTTGTAAACGTTAATATTATACAAAATTGTGTGTCTGTTATACTTTCATTGTTATCACTCTTTAATTTAATATTGTTCTTTATCAGTATGATGCTGAAAGTATCTCTCTCTCTGTCTGCCTGGAAAAGCAAATTCTTATTTTCGGACTGTGTTATGGACCAGACAGTAATTTCAGTGCACATCTTTTTAGTAATGTAAAATGGCGACTTTTCTAGGGGATATTATAGTTATGGGGGACCTACCTGAATATTACCTAGAATAACCTTGCAAATAGCAGAGCACGGTATGTTAAAGCACTAATATGGGGTGAAGCCTGCCTAAATTTGGAATTTTGTAATAATTGGGATAGAATTAAGGATTTAGAGGTGATTGAGTCAAGTGACCATAAATTAATATAGTAAAATTCTCAGTGTTTTCGAAGAGTGTGGCTGCAAAGAGTAAAACTGTTAAATTTAACTAAAAAAGTGGGAGTTCAGGGTGATGCTTGTGGATGGGTGTGAAATTGGCTCAGACACCGGAAGCAAGAGGGGGTTATGGTGTGAGGAACCATATCAGAACTGGCTGATGTTAAGGGTAGTGTTCTGCAGAGTCAGTGCTAGGGCTACTGCTATTTTTAATATATTATAAATGATTTTGATAGGAATA
>JANRMT010062854.1:124615359-124634501 GCA_026402145.1 Polypterus bichir lapradei | reverse complement strand
GTGTGCTATTCTATATTCTATTTTATATATATATATGTATGTATGTGTGTGTGTGTGTGTGTGTGTATGTGTATATATATATATATATATATATATATATATAACATACATTCCTTTGCGAATCTTTGGTAGTATGCAGCTTTGAGCCATGTTGCTTTTTTCCCCTAAGTGATTTATAGTAAACAGTCCTACATAAAGTCTAATCAGGTAGTGTGTCCCTCTCCACTGAGAAGCCTCGCTCTTTGCCATTCTACTTGCAAGGTATCTAGAGCTGACAGCCATTTTGTTTTTTGTTTTTTTTGTTTTTTTGTAATCCGTTTGAAACTGGCAGTCCCAGAGATAAAAGGCAATCCTTATCTTGCAAAAACCCACACTCTGTAGCATTTTGTAAGGGAGAAGTGTAAAGTGTAAAGTAACTAGCCACTTTGCTTCCCTCCAACCCCCCAAGCAGTGCTTTTCTTATACCATTGTTACATTTAATGCCCTTTATTCTTCTGCAACATTAATTAATCTACAGTATTACATAATTTTATGTAGTTTTGATCATCAATATTTATTTAATATATTTATATTGGTAAAGGTGAATGTTACACTATTTTTTTTGTTTGTTTTTTATAATTATTCCAAAAATAGCAGTCCTGAAGTTGTAAACTATGTAGTCAGTGTGGTGTAGTGGTTAAGGCTTTTGGACTTCAAACCCTCAAGTTGTAGGTTAAAATCCCCACTCTTGACACTTGGTGACCACAAGCAAGTCACTTCACCTGCCTGTGCTCCAAATGGAAAAACAAAGGAAATTTAACCAATTGTATTTCAAATGTTGTTAGTCGCCTTGGATAAAGTCATTGGTCAAATAACAAAATATGATGAGAATAGGCATTTAAATCAAAAGGTTTGAAATACAGTCATTTAAAACCTAAATACAATCTAAAACAAATACTGCTAAAATTAGCAACAACATTTTGAGCTCAAAGAGTCTTCCATTCTGCAAAACTAATTGCTGTCATACATGTAAATGCAGCTGAATTTGAAAGGAAATTTTCTGCATTAAAAAGATTCAACATCTGAGGAACTGCATGATTCAAAATACTCAAATGATTTGACACTGATTTCTTTAGGGGGTCCTGATCCAGGTGAGCTTGATTATACAAAGGCTGCAAATAACTGAGCCATCAAGAAGAAGAGAAGCATTACTATACAAAAGATTGTGCTTTGTCTTAATTACTTAATGATTTTATAATACTGCACATTTATGATCAAATAGATACTCTTTGATTCTGCCTGACTGAAAAAAAGTGTCTGGGAAAACGTTTTTTAATAGTTTTTTTGTTAAAAAGTTGACATACAAGGTGGTGGCAGGAAATGTGAAAAAGTGAAGAAAAGAGGAAAATGTACTGTTGCTTGTAGCAGCATGTATATAGTATGTGATGCGTAAGTTATCACTTCCATAATCAAATGTGACCTGTTCTTTGGTAAGTGATCCAATTAGTGAGCTCCGCCACTAATAAATCCTGATGTTACTGCATCCATTAGTAGAGTTTTAATGTCCAGGACTCATGAGTAACTTCTAGTATACATACCTTAAAAGGGCATCATTTCTTCAAGTTGAAGACCATTTTCTACCACCTAATGTAGTTGAGGCAAGTGGGTGATTCTGTTCTCACCCTTGAAGAGTCAATGATCTCGGCTTTATTTCCCAGAGGTCATGTACGACCCTTTTCGGTGTAGAGGTATTTAGGCCTAATGCCACTCCACATGTGTCTCTCTCTCTCTCTCTCTCATATATCTGGCATCCCGTAAGAGCAGTGCATCCTTGAAATGGCGGAGTCTCTGGGGCATTCTCCAAGCTGTCATGCTTAAAGGGCCAAGCAATTCCCCCTCTTTATACTCAAGAACTGTGTGCTGTTGTTTGATGTGCAAGAGGGACACAACTGACCTCAACATGGTCCTTTTCTTTTGTCCTGGCATCATGTGCTACACTTTATTATCCAGGAGAATGTCTATCATCTTGCCACCACAGCAGGACTGGCTTCCTACCAGTTGCTTAGGCATCCCTGGCAGTTCCCGAGTTGTCTTTCTGAGCCATTCAGTCTGCTTACAGGATTTATTCTTTTTACACTTTTCATTTGATCCAGGCATAGCTACATATGTTACATATGCTATTTTTTTTAACCCTTCATCATTTTTGCTGCCATAAGTGTGTACAGCTTTATGAACAGGTTTTTATTCTTGTTCACTTTTAAACTGTCACTTTCAAAGTGCTATACAAAGGTAATTCATGTCCTGTATTTTTTATTAGAGTTTAAATCTGTTTAATTTTGCCTAGCCATTCTAAGAATAAGATGGTTATGTTGTGCTTTTCATGCCAATCCATTATACTTTTAGTTCTGTGATCTTTGCAGTTGTCATCCTAAAACGCTGACACTGTGAGCCTTTCAAATTTTGAAGAATAAATCTTGCTGTCCAATTGAATGTTTAATCAGATTTCTGTGGGTTTTTCTGTCTTCTATCATTTGAATACAGGGTGATGTTTGATTTTTCAGGTGTTGTGAGTTTTTTGTCCGACCTAACCCACTCTTTTTGTTGGATGCTGGCTGAAACAGTGAGGTCATCAGCACAAGTAGCCAAAATAAAGTTTCTTTGCAGGGTAGCCTGGATTCACTCCTGATGTCAGGTTTGAGAAACTTGAAAATCCTGGATGATCTTGGAGTACAAACATTTGGGGATGGAGAAGCCACCCAGGATAGATAGTAGACCTCAAAGCTGGAGAATGTTAATGGGGTTAGGAGATAAAATGAGTTAAACATAAATCAATCGTGTGTCGTCAGTTTTACTGTGTGCTTCTCTAATTGAGCATCTTAACAAGGCACTTTTTAAAGCATGCATTATGAAATAGGAAATTAGTAATACCATAAAAAATTGGAGGAACCACTGTTAGAGGACATTTACTCAACACTCCTAAAATAAATGTTAAACTTCTTTTGTTTTTTTCCTTATTCACCAGTATAGTCCATGGCAGTTAAGAGAAATCAAAATGTTTACAAGACAAGCACAGTTAAACTCACTTAGCCCATTTCAGGATAGCTGGGTGCCTGAAACTTTCCCAGTTGCACTGGACATACGAGAAAAAGCAGCACTGAACATGGTTCTAGTCTTTCTCAAGGTCGATTAATATACATATCTTTGTAGAGTCTGAATGTTTTCCAAGTACTTTGTTTTTTTTCCTACATCATCAAATACATCTAAGAGCAGTATTCAAAGCCAGGATGCTGGGTCCATGAGATAGCAGTGTTGCTCCCTGTAACATGGTGATAAGCAAATGTGATAGTTTTAGGGAAATAAAAAAATCGATTTGACTCAAAGGCCAATGTGTTGTTTTAGGAGTCTTGGAGTTCATCTCTCAAAGGTCCGTTCAGTCACTCTGGATTCCTGGGAGCCAACACAGCTAAAGGTAGAGTAGGTTTCCCTTTTGGATTTAACAACAAGATTTTTTTGGCAATATTTATTTATTTTCAGTCATCTCATTCTTTTCCCTGTTGTGCAGCTCCTCTGTGTCTTGGGCAATGATATCATCAACAGTATATATGAAGCTAGATGTTTTCAAGAAGGTGCTGTGAAAGTGACTGCGGCCAACTCTTGGTAAAAAGATCTTTTATGGTATTTGTTAAGTGTTGACATATATTTTATATTTGTATTGAGTATACCTGTGTCAGAGATTTACAGGGCAATTCCCCATATTTAAATAAACTAATTTAGCAAGTACTGCACTATAAAGTGCAATAGATACTTTATACCCTGAATATGCATTAAATTGGCATTCAGGATTTGTAGAAGATTTTAACAGACTTGTACAAGGTTCAAAATAAATCAGAAAATTGTATTCAGTTGTTTTTAAGGTTGCATTGATTAGTAAGAAATAGATGAAGAAATGTAGAGCCATTGTTTTAAAATGTTGTTTTTACTTTCAGGCAGGATAAGGAGGCATGGATCAAAGCAAAGTATGTTGAAAAGAGATTTGTGAAGAAACCCTCATTTTCCATGCAAGGTTGTGACGACTTGTCATTGCTTTAAATTACTTGCTGTGTGAGCATGAATCATATTTTGTAGGCATTCAAGGGGAATCATTTGAAGATTTGTTTTAGGAAATCTATTTGTGAGAGAATTGTGGTTAGAGTTACAAGAGTATAATTCAGTCAGTAACGTACAGTGGATAAGCTTTATAAAAAATGAACCCACCCTAAAGTTCCTACTATACCATTAAAAAAATCACTTAAAATAGGATTCATTATAAGGTTAAGCACCCCCGGGCTTACATGCAAATATCGCCTCTGAGCCTGGCACCCAGTTAACTTCCTGGGCAAGGGTTTCTTTCCTTTAATGATATCCATTACTGGAATCATGTTCAGGTTTTTGTCTTGGTGTTCCAGTCCTTCTCCACCACAACAACATAATGATATCTGCAAGACCCTTCTTCATTTGCTTTTAAGTTACTAAGTCAAGTTGTCAGAGATGACAGTTTGACCCTCAAAAGCTGTGGTCTGATTTTCTAAAGGACTAATAGCAAATAAAATTGATTAACACAAAGTCTAACTTGTAAGGGTTTATATTTGAAATTACTATTTGGTAGTTTTCCCTGATTTCAGTCATTTCATTTTCATGAAGGCTTTTTCGGACTGATAACACAGCTTTGGACCAGATAACATACCTGTACTTATAAAGCTGTTTTTTATTTTTCTCCACATCCATGCATTCATATGAGTTTTGATTATTACTAGAAGAATACAGTCATGTGCACAGATAGCTGAGCAAGTACATTTGAGCAGAGGCAGGTGTCAATAAGTAGAAAATTTGAGACATATCTAGAATGTATTTGAAAGCTCACATTTCTACATTCCTACAGTAAAATCTGGAACATTTGATTAGTGTATAAAATATATGGTCATCTTACCTTGACACCTTGCAAAGTAAATCATCCCCAGGAAAAGCAGCAAATCAATATACATACATTCCATTTCACTGACACCAGTTTCTGAATATTATTTCTGAAAATATCAATGGGATTTCATTGAATAGCATAAGTAACGCAAGTTCTGACAGTTGAGTAGTACAGTTAAGACACAAGCAGAAGCTGGGTGGACAAATGGGTAAGCTGCTAGACACCAGCAGTGTCCAACTATAGAAACACTTACAAAGTGTAGTGAGTGGAAAGTAAATAGCAATTGAACAATACAAAGTTCATTTTGGACTTCCATATTTGGTCATTGTAACTTACTGAAATTGCTCAGTTGGCATTGAATCACTATAATTTCATTTCATATTTAATTGTAATTTGCCACTTTTCATCTCTTTATTCCCTATGGCAAGTGTTTCTTTTGATTTTGTTAGAGAGCTGTGTCCTTACAGCTAAGTGCTGAAGTTTGCTTTATTTCTCCCTGCAGCTTGTAAATTACATTTACAGAGACACCCTGTTTATTTTAGCAAACTAAAAAACTTTTTGGATAAAGAAAAAAAAATGGAATTCTAGGCTATGGCATTTAATGGACTACTGAAATGTTTGTGCTGACCAATATTGCAGATTTAATAGTTTCCAGGTTTATTCTCATTTCTGTAGCGTGAAGGATTTGTGTCTGGGACTCATATTAGGGTTTGTTGTTTCTTTCCAATCTAGGTCAGAGCTTGGTGGCGTCACAGACCGTCAGCAGTGAACAGCATCTCGGGTTGCAGCTGTATCAGGCTGCACAGGAGGGCCACCTAGGTAATATGGCAGCCGCACTTGCTCAAGGAGCGGACATCAATTGGGCTAACAAGGAAGAGGAAGGACGTACACCATTAATCAGTGCTATGCATGGGGTGAGACGAAAGTGTGGTGAGGACACTAACTCAATAGTTATCCGAAGAAAATGGTAGATGACATCACCAAATGTTGATCATCTAATCTCTTGTACAATATATCAGACATACTTTAATTAACAGAGTTGCACATTAATCATTTTTTAAATTTTCATGTTGAGCATGTGCAATATGATATTCACAAAAGCTTTAATGGTTCTTTTTGGGTTTTTTTCCATGCATGCTTAGTGGCATTGGAAACTATGACTTATTCTTTGTCATGCATACTCTGCATGCGCAGCATATGCCAGCTCATAAGAAAGTGGATTATAGGAAGATGAAAAGAAATGAAAATTTTGCCTTTTTTGGGGGTAACAAAAAAAATTCTTAATACTCTGATTTCCTGAGTGAGGATTTTGGAGAAATGTGGCCATTGTGTAAAGCTTGTCTCAAAGTACAGGTAAAATTCCGTTACAAAGAACTCCCAGAGACCTAAAAAATATTTTGTTGTAACGAAAATTTTGTTGTAATGAGATTCTGTATTTGTTTCTATTGTGCTTTCTTTAACTTACGCCCAGGCGTTTCCAATCATTTCAATAGCTTCTTTTGTGTTAATTTAATCTCCTCCTGCTTACAAGTTATGCTGACGAGAAATTTTCTCAGCATTTCCTTGCGATAATACACTTTCAGGATGTGAATGATGGCCAAATCCAATGGCTGAATCACTGCTGTGCAATTGGGTGGGAGGAATTCAACGAGAACATTATCTAAATGTGGAAGTATATTGTGGGCAACACAGTTATCAATTAGGAACCGAATCATCCTTTTCTTCTTCATATTGTGAGGATTCTGAACTCTTTTGAGACCCCCCCCCCCAACGGGAACGACATGCTGAAGTGCATTCCGAAGCGCGAATGCAGCGTCTGTGAAAGATTATTTGTCCGTTGCCGGGGCAGGGCAAAAACAGGCTCATAGCGCTACAGTGAAGTGACACAGAAGCAAATCATAAAAGATCGGGGTCACGCTATAAGTCCCTGTTGTGCACCCTGAAGCACGAGGCTGAGTCTCAGCACTTTAGCAAAACCAGCTTTATTCAGCATGAAACAGGAACGGCACAATTATTTATTGTAGCGTGATCTGATATACACAGACACAGCAGTCAGGCAGTGTTGTGGCCAGATCTGTGATCAAGTAATCCTGTTAACTGCATTTATAATGTTCCTTGCATCACCCATCAATATCTTTTCTGTTTACTTTGGCGGAGAGACGCAGCATAGCTTTGAGCCTGCTGTTGCCCTGGCAACAGATAAACGGAGCTCGGACCTCTGGACGCTCTTCGGCGTGATGTCTAGTTGGGGGAGGTCCCAAGAGAGTTTACAAACCTCACATTTTCTTGAAAGAATGCCGCATTAATAGGAATGTTTCTTGAACGAGCATCACTGAACCTCATAAAAACTGCTTTTTCGATGTCTTCAAATGCAGCAGTTCACATACATTTGCAACCCGAGATTTTTCTTCTTTTTTTGCTTGATCTTTCAAGAAAGTTGACAGCGTCGATGGCAAAATTCCGAATTCACTGGCAATGTCTTTTTTCTTTTTGCCGTAATGGAGAGCTGCAAAAATGTAAAGTTTTTTTTTTCTAATATGAACTGTTATCGTTTTTTCGTGTCTGCCATTTCTATGGGAGGGTGACAGTGAGTTAAATTCCAATGGATGTTTTTCAAATGTTGATGAGCAATAAGCAAAAGGTATCACTGAAAACTGCAGGAAACAAAAAAGGCAAAAAAAAAACAAAACAGTACAAGGAAAGTTCGAAGAAAGAAAAAAAAATTGCAATGTTTCTGTTTGGGGATCATTGTGCACAACTGAGCCAAGGCCAAAGAACTAACTGCTCTGTGGATGATTCATTCAGGCATTTCAAGGTCTTTTGGGCACTTCGTTGTAATGAAAGTATCTGCTGAATGTACTTCGTAGTAACGAGGTTTCTATAGACTCTTGTCATATGGGGAAACTTTCGGGCCATAAAAATACTTAGTTGTAATGAAGATTTCATTGTAAAGATATTCGTTGTAACGGAATTTTACCTATAATTTGACTATTTTTCTCACAGACATCTTGGCTATTTTTCATTATTAGTTATAGAGGAAGCAGCCAGTGTAGTAAGGGCATTTCTATGACATTTAGTATTTTTGTCAGTCAGGTCAATGTATATATTTGAACAATGCAGCATTCTAACCATAATATATCTTTGGCAACATTCATGTGTCTCTGACTATTTTGAATATGCTTGTTTTGTAAAATACTTGCCATTCTGTATGTAGTTAGGAAATATTTGTCAATATTTGCTATAGCCACATATATGAAAACTTATCTTTTTATTTTAAAGTTAATAAGTACATTTCAATTGTTCTTTTCCCAAAGCACATTTTTATTTAAAGCATTTTTATAAACCCTGCTCTGTGGAACTTGCATGATCACTATATTAAAATTAACAAAACATATTATGCATATAGCACCTTTAAAATTAGGATGATACAAACATATAAACGCTTAGTGAAATCTATTATATGCAGGTTTTATCATTTGTTTTGAGGATGAAGCATATTTATTCCTTTGTTTTAAAAGGATATGTAACACTCTTTTCCTATAAAACATATATTTTCATTTATATAACATGAAATGTTATCCAGTCCCCTTTGAGTGGTGTTATATGGTAAATAAGAATTGCAGTATGTACCGGTATAGTATCAAAAAATATATATCCATTTATTGTAGCCTTAATTAAAAGTTAAGCATAGAAATACTGAATGACTTTATGGGAAGAATATTCTGTAGGCAAAGTAGCAAAGGGAAAACAATCTGCACTGTGATGCACAGTTTTAAGAAAGTTAACCTCTGGAATTCAAAATATTTTTTGTCAGGATTGTGATATTATTGCTGTATATTCAATATAGAGTGTTAGCTTGACCCTACAGACCCTAATCGACATGAGCCCAGCTGTGAGTGAGGGAGTTGCTCTTTCCCAGTTGTCTCCTTTACCATGCAATGTGTGATCCCAGGATGGCATCTGTGCAGTATCACATCTTTTTCCTTCTTCATAAAGAGTTCCATTGTTTAAGGATAAGTGATAGTCAAAATCATTTGCAAATGATTAAGATGCTTTATGGTTTTGGCAGTGCATTTTGTTTAGCCAGACTGATTCCCAGCCTTGAAAGATATGTCACCTGGCCAACATTTCATAGTGGATAAATTTTTATTTATTTTTTTAAGAGTACACCAACATATGTTTTTTGTGTGAGAGAGTGATGCCTTTGGCTTATTTTTGATTTCTCATAGTCAGTTATTCAAAGAGGAATGGATAATACTTTAAGAGTTATTCTACCCTTCTATGCTAGCTTCTTAATTTTTATGATAATAGCTTCCAGTTTGCATTTCTTTCTCTTTACTCCAAAAAAAGATACTTGTAAAGTTATTCTAACTTATCTTGACATCTACTTCCTTGTAATATTTACCTTCATTTTCCATGTGTCTAAATGTAACGCATTTTAAATTTCCAGTATGGTCCTGTGTAAGTGTGACTTGGGGTGTTCAGGGTTGTATTCTGACTTATGTCCGCTGCTGCCATTTGAGAATGTTTAAAGTTCTCAGTTTAGTCATTTGTTGTTGTTTATGGTTTAAAATTTTTATTTCTATTTCATAACAAAAAACCATCAGTCTGTCATACTCCTCCTAAACTGTATCACATAGGTGGCAGAAATACTGAGTAAGACCTCAAAAACAGAAACAGATAAGAAAAAGACAGGGAATGCTATGGTTTAGGAAGGATGGAAAATTTAGGAAAATGTGTGATGGCTTATAATAAATGATACTCCTACAATATTTTATTATATTTTAAGGTTGTATATTTTACAACCTTTTATTTTGCTGGAATCCAGGCACTTCCAGGCAGGTGGCGCAAATGCATTGAGTACGGTGGAGACTACAAGGTTCATTCCATTTTCTAATAAATCCCATTTTCTAACTTTAGCTTGACCCCACAACGTACATAGCTTCCACAGTAGGAATGCAGTACACTGTGATGATGATGTGTCATGGTATTCACTTTTGTGACCCTGCCATTGGTATAGACATGTTTTGATAAATTAGATTTCTGGTTTTTAGGTATGTTTTGTACTGGCTTTGAATAATTTGTGAGGAAGTAGATTGTGTAATCACAATCTTGCTTAAGATGAAGAGTTGTAGGTGGGATGAATATCGTAACCAGGCAGGAGCATGCTATGCTTTCTATTCTAATGTTGTACAAAAATATGCTTTAAAGATGTATGAAAGCTATGTTTTTATAGTATTTGAATATTATAATGACCATTATTTTAAATCTGTACCTCTGCCCAGTTGTTTACATTTGTAGCAAGAGGAAACCTCCAGGTGGCAACATTGTACTACCCTGATTCTTTATTCTGGAACATTTGCAATAACATTTATTGTATTTTTTTTTCTTTCTAGTGGTATCAAGAATCTTGATGCAAAAGTATATAATAATCATATATATGTGTGTATTGTTTATCTATTTGTTTGCACAGGATAACTTAACCTAGTATCTCCATAAACATACATTGGAAGTGACCCCAAGTCAGTGCCTTCCACGTGTATTTCCTTCTTCTAGTTCTTTGCCCTTCTGTAACACTCTTTAACATCTGGCAGATTTTTTACGGATGCGGCCACCCATTCCTTTCTTTTTAATTTTAATTATTAATTCAAAAAGTAATTAATTAAAAGTTTTACTCAGTGAAAGTGCAATTCTATTCAGAAATTGTATCATACACTACTAGACTTGACTATCCTCTTTTAATGGCATAAAAAACAAGCAACATGAGATGCTGACCTTTTAAAACTTCTTGTCCTATGAATTGTCACTCCATTTGCCAATGTATATATTAATTAATTTTATTAAGATGGTACATATAACAAAGACACCAGTTGTTTATCAAGTCAAATTAAGTGACCTTTTGGAGTGATGCTGGTATCTTAGGATTGGTTAGAGATATTGCTGTTAGGCTTAAAATAGAAGTCTTTCAAAACAGATGCCTTCAAAAATCCAGTCTTTAGTACCGATAATCTTAAAGGGATCTCTGGATGTACCTGGGCAATCAGTATCCCAAATTATTGACCTTTTAAGCATTACTATCACAGAAACTGTAACAAAAACATCAGGGATGCTCTGATTATTATTTTTTTTTGGACAATACTATTTAGTGATTTTCATATTACTTGATTGGCCAGTTCCATTTTTTTTTTCTTTATCCCTTTAAAAAGCTTTTTATACTACACTCCTGCATAACCAGACACTTAGAAGCCTTTTCTGCTTTGTTAAAGTGTATTTTTATAATTACACTTTAAACCTCTGGTGTTAACTGTTCATTTTTTTATTAACAAAATAAAATTCTGTAAGCGTATTGTTCAGTGATCATAAAATTTTAAATAACATTTCCTTAAAATATTTAACTAATAAAATATGTACAAAACTATTCTTCCATAATACTTATGACATAAAATAAAGTGCTTCTCATAATTAGAAGCAGTCATATTGTTTAATTTTTTTCTGTAATGTACCTATCTAAAACAGGGCGTAATTAAAAAAAATATATATATTTCTCTAGGAACAGAAAATATTATATATATATATATATATAATTCTCACCCTGTCAATTAATTGATATTAGCAATTAAACAATGCTTAAATGTAAATAAACTTTCACTTATATATTTTAATAATTTTTAATCATTAACTGCACTAAAGCTATTTGCTGTTTAAATACACATTTACTGCATTTATACAAGTTTATCGGCTAGATGTTCATAATTCTTGAGGTGTAACTATAAAATATGGATTATCATTTTAATTATGTAGTACTTGTTTCTTACCAAAATTGTGCTGTATTACACACAGCAACAAATAATAAATACAGTAAAAATCCTTTAAAAAGAAAAAAGCCTATCGCTTACTAAGCAGCAATTTGAAATTTATCTTTTCTTTTTCCAATTAAAAACATAAGGTTCTGCATTTTAAAAAGGCTCCCTGTCCAAACTGAAGCATTGTCCATTTTAATTTGAAGGACAAAATAAAAGACTGATTTCCTTAAAGTAGCTTTTCTTGCTGTTCGTCTAGTTGCACAAGTTGACTTCTTTGATTACTTTTTTTTTCTGTTCATTATTACTCCACATTCTTTAATGCTAGGGCTAATATATCAATCACCTCTTGTTCTCTGATAAATCAAGCCTCCACTTGCTGCTGTTTGTTTACACTGCAGGAAGTTTGCCACAAAAGAAAAAAAGGCACATGTGATGGCTCAGCTACTATATTAACTTGCGCAAAGGAGCACAGCAACTAAACTACCATAAAGCTTTGAAAAGCAGGGGCTGAAAATTTTGGTTTTGGTGACTGGCCTTTTTACCCATCACCGATTTTTTTTTTTTTTTTTTTTTTTTTTTTTTGTGGAAATTGGCTGACTCCGATCGACAGCTGTTCGATCAGAGCATCTGAAAAAAGCATCTTATTTAAGGAAATTTGTACTGGATCAATAGGTTTTGTGTGATTTCAAAGCCCAGTTAATGTTAAATCTAACAGTGTGTATATAATACAGTATATAGATATATATATATATATATATATATATATATATATATATAGATATATAGATAGATAGATAGTGTGGGGAACTGATAATATGGATTTTCTGAGCGTTTGGTCATTTGATTTTTGGGAACCATGCAGTCGGTGAACTCAATTCCTGGAATAGCCCAATATATGCAGGTCTTTGTTTTTTATCTTAATTGGCTATTTAATTATAAAATAGTGTAAGTTTTTAAGGTTTATTTTTATTCACTTATTTGTTAAGACTTGCTAGGCTTTCTTCTTCTTTTACTCTTTATCTGCTTCTTCTTTAAAAAAAAATTGTGCTGATTAGAGTGCCAACTTGTTTGTGGTTCCACCTGTGTGTTCATCACAAAGTAACTTCCCACAAAGCATGTTAATGAAAATCTGATGTGGTAGGATGAGGGCATTAACTACCATATAAATTAAATAGCATGTATCATTAATTGCTAGGAATAGCTTCTAATTAAGAATTGGACTTGTAGCAACTGAAGCCATCCTGGATCCTAGTTTGACACTCTGTCTCTTCCATGTAAGTTAATAGCTTATAAATTGAACTGCACAGCATATTAAGCATGTATTTTGAATTGGACAAGTTTTGTCTTTCTACATGATTTTTTTTGCCAAATTTTATAATAAAAAATGAACCAGTTGCATGTGCTATAAATGAATAAAGTAATATCATTTACAAAGTGAAAAACAAAATATGAGCCTCAGTTAGAAACTGAGAAGAGAAACACAGCAGTTTATCTTACACTCTGCATCCATTGTCTTTTGCTCACTGTCTCAGTATATCGTATCACATTCTTGATCACACTTATAGTTTCAATGTACAGAAGAGAGCAAAACTATCACCACTATCTTCAACATCACCACTCTTAGTGTCTGACTGACACTAGAAGTGTAATCACGATATGTAAACATCAGAGGGCATTAAAAGCTTTGTCCTCCCTTTAAAAATTAACAGAGTTAATTTACTGATGATGCTTGCACATTGGAAACCTGCTGCTAACAGAAATACAAGGTGAGGAAGTAATACTTTCTGTAAATGTACATACAGTATATACATTTGGAGAAATGTTGATATTTTACTGATTTCTATCGTAATGTGGTCATATTGTATCCCCAAATGACTACTGATTTTTCTAATTCATTTTGTTTTCTAGGATTCTCTTGTTGCTTGTGAATTTCTTCTGCTGAATGGAGCAAATGTTAACCACCGAGATAACTGTGGTCAAGGAGCTTTGCATGCAGCAACCTATAGAGGACACACTGGGTAAGGCAAATAGCGAAAGGAAAAAAAAATAAAAAAAATTGAATTGCTGCCTGTTGTAAACTTAACAATTTTTTTTCATTTGTAGAGTCAATTTTTATTATGTTTCATCTGAAATATCATTAGTGTTGGCATCTTTTATTTAAGAGTTTTTTGTTGTGTCAAAATGATGTTAAAGGTATAGACACTGTCAAAGATGGCTGGGGTGGCGACACGGCCAGGACGCCCAGGAGGACTGGAGGAGGGCTTGCGCCTTCCCCAGACCATGTGTGGGCGACCACCCTGGTACCTTTAGGGGCCACGGGTACAGAGCTTTGAAGCTCCACCCTGTAGGGGCCTGTGGTCACTGCCAGGGGGCGCACCTATGCCTTTGGAGCCCTGGACCTCAGCACTTCCACCACACCCGGAAGTGCTGGGGGGAAGAAGACTGGGGACACCGGGAGTGCTTCCGGGTAAGCAGCCGGCACTTCCGCCACACTGGGGGCCGTCTCCCTTCGTATAATGGCTGGAGTCGGGTGAGGAGTGGACTAGAGCTGGAGAAGAGAGAAGGAGGCAGTCTGAAGCAAAGCATTGGTGTTGTGGCCAGGACTTTGGGGACTTGTGGGGTTTGTGGTGCACTTTAGTGAATTGTAAATATGAAACACTTGAATAAACGTGTTGTGGGTGACATGAACGTGTCTACCTGTCTGTGTCCGGGCCAGCCTCCACAACACAAAATTAAGCTCATGTAGGATTAAAACCAGCATTCATAAAGCAAAACAGGCCTGTTCCCACATTTTTAACAAAGCAGACTAGGGGGTAACTGGCCCACATGGCCAATAAACCAGGAGTTCTTTTCTTTCCTTCCATCCCTCTCCCATTCACATAATTGACTGCTTCTTCCTGGCTGTTTGACTTTTTTTCATGTTGTGTTTAGCACAATGCTTCTCTATCACTAACCCCACAACCAACCAGGATAACATTTCATTAAACCCCATGCTTATTTATAATTCAAGGGTTGCACAGCTTTAATTATAGAGATGCCAGGCTAGAATGCCTTCCAGTGGCTCCAAATCTTCCTTTAATCCTAACCTTCAGTAGCCCTCAGACTGCTTCTTAGCTGACCACTCTATTAAAGTGACCGTAGTGTCCTGTGTGTTCACATTGGTGCTGTTTAGCGGCTAGGATCGCTCTCTCGCTCTCTCTCTATCTGGACCTGAGCTTTTTACACTGCACTGTGCAGGACTTCTCCTTTTGCCTCTATGGCACTTCCTTTTAATGGAGGTCTTGTGTGATGCTTTACTCTGAACTGTGCAATCCAGATGGTGCCCATCCCTGACAAACCCCAGTGAACTGGGCACCCAGAGAAGTTGTTTATTGTTTTAAAATACAAGTGAAATATGCCACAAAATAGGCTTCATGTAAATTGAATGTTATAATTTTATTCAGCATTTATGAACGCATCCTGCATACACCTTTGAAAAGTGTAAAAATAATACATATTGTAGATTAAAGTGCTTGAGTTTGTATCCTATTAGCTTTTCTGAAAATTTTGTTTTATTGCAGTCCAGTTGTCTGGGTCTGCCTCACTAAGCAGCATTAATCACAAAAATTAACTAATGGGTTTGGAGGTGCAAAGAAAAATCTGCTGTGCACAGAGTTAGGAGATTGCTGCATTTTGGCAGTGTAACACAACTCTGTGCCTCCTCAGTGCAATAGGCATACCCAAGAGGAAGTAACTGCTGAAGTTTAGGAGCACAACAAAAGTACTCTGTTGTAAACACTGAAATATAAAACAACAATGAATGCTAATAAAAGTGTTAATGTGCAGTGTTATTTGATATTTACCAAATCCAGTGCTAATGGTGGTGATTATTACTGTATTATTCTTTAATTCATCATGCTGTATTTACCAGTGGGCTAGTCTTTCAGGTTGTGAAGATCTGTGTGTATTTGTTTATGACATATCCTTATAGTTAGGCTCCTCTTTTTGCTAAAATCAGATATGAATCCTATCACAGCAGACTAAAGTATGTAAACTTGAAAATTATTCTAGTTATAATATTACAATTTGAGATCTTAATAAGCATTTTATTCTGTGTGATTAACTACAACGCTGTACATTAGCACAAAAATAAAGTAAATTGAAACATTATTCTTGCTCGTTTCTGGACGGAAAACTTACATGACAGGACTTTTTCTTTTAAGACCCAAGTGCAAAATGTTTTCTTAATCTGATTAACAGCTGTTAAAAGAAATATGCAGCAGTGCCATCTAGTGGAAAAGCATTGTTACTGAGAAATTCTCTTCAAATCAAAAGGTTTATTTTTAGTTATGTTAAAATGACTTGGTGCATTATTATGAAAACGTACTGTTTTATATTAAAAATGAATGTCATTTGAAGACCCCTTATTTTAAAGAATTCTAGTTTGTTGTGTTAGTTAGGGAAGGACTGCATCAGCGCACATCTGCAAAGGAAGGTAAGGGTTGTACTTATGTTGAAAGGAAAAGAAGTTAAGAGACCCAACGTTTCAGGGGTGTCTTCTCCACACCTGATGAACGCTATATAGCTGAAACATTTTCAGCCTGGAAATAACTTTAACCTTATTTAGCTTACTACTTGTAGTTGCAATATCAGAGCCCACTAACCTTGCACCACCTCTGCTGTTTATATGCAGATTTTCTTAATAACAAATTAAGAACTGAAAATCATACAGTAGTGCCAGAAAAGTTCAAAAAGACAACCCCCTCTATTACCGTTTAAAGTTGGCTTAATCAGCGGTTAAACTTATCATTTAGTTGTTAATGAAATGGTTCTTCTTTTAAACAGTGTTTATTAAGTTGTACATGTTATGTTGATCATTTTAGCTTATGACCCTTTCATTGTTCTTATAATTATCCAGCCAGGTCTGCCTGTTACTCAAGAGGGGAGCCAATCAGTATGCAGTTGATGAGAGAGGACTAGATCCATTGAGTATTGCAGTGGAAGCTGCGCATGCAGACATCGTAACGCTGTGAGTACCCTTAGTTACCTCAGAAATAAGCAAAGCAATTTGTGCAGAGATGCTACTTGGGGGCAAGTGCACATGTATGTAAGTAAGGATTTCTTTCTGTTTATTATATTTATTTCATATAATTTGAGTGCTTTGCAAGTACCAAGTTATGGTACCATATTTCACATTTACTTTTTAGAGTTGGAACCCCAGTAAGTTAAACACCTTGTTCACAGTCACATGGTGAGTCTCAGATAGGAACTGAACTGGCAACCCTGTGATTTAGACACTAGGCCCCTCTGCCAGGCCAGTGTGCCATAGTGTAGATCCACCTCAGCAAAAATTAATTGAAGGCTGGTCATAAATGACACATTTGCATTCATGTCTCTACATGTTTTCATTGCGGATACTTTTGTATATATAAATAAATAAGATGTGTAGTCTTACTCCATGTGCTGAAAGCATAACCCTTTTTAGTGTCAATAGATGACCTACTCTAGAATTCCAGCACCATAGCATTTCTGGTGGAATTTGTCATAGAAAAATAAGTTTAGCAATGTAACTTAAGAAGATGGAGGAACTGAAAGAAGACTACACTGGTTTGCATTTTCATTTTCTTAAAAAAATGTGTGTATATATATATATATATATATATATATATATTATAATCACTTACAGTCATGCACTAGTGGCTGCAAAGTAATGGGCTACAATTAAAGCCTGTTGTTACTCCCCAGGACTGCGTTTGTACCAGACATTTAGCTTTGTCAGTCAGTAACGAAAACTCGGGATGGCTGCAGTGGCCCTCAGTGAGGAGCATACAGATTACAGACGTCTTTCAGATGAGCGTGTTTAACTGCTTGCAACCTGTGGCCCAGATCATGCAGTAACACTGCTCTTTCCCCATGTCTGTCCAACTTATTCCCCTGAGAGACAAACCTCTATAAAATGGCTCCCTACCTCTGGTCACAACATTATCTTGGATGGTGGCATCTTTGGGCATATGGAAGGGGAGATTGCAATGTAATTTACCACCTTTTGGTCCCACCATCTCAGCTGCATTTAAAAATCACCAATTTCAACATACTATTCATTTGGTCCTTTCATACCTTGCAGGTTACGGATTGCCCGGATGAATGAGGAGATGAGAGACTCGGAGGGGATTTTTGGCTCACTAGGTAATGTCACCCAATGTTTGAATGTTTCACATTTTGATTCGTGTAGCTTGATGCAAGGCACGCGTTACAGGACAGTCAGCTTGATTTTGTGCCACAGTTGACCCTTCCAACAATTGTAAAAGGTGTCCTAAATTCAGGCTAGTCTTGAATGTACATGTTCTCGGATTATCCTGCAATGTGAGGCACATAGAGATTCATCGTACCCTCACCAAGTTACTCACAAGACTTTTGGAGTCAGCACAATTTCATATTTTAAATATTAAACGTGTGTAACTCCAGGAGTTGGGGGGAACAGGGGGACGACTTTTTCATGCGCGATACATCTTGACATCAAATTTGAAAGACCAATGAGAGATGAGTGGCAGAACTTAAATAAACATATGGCATCCCAACTGATGTGGACTTTTGCCTTTTTGATTTTTCCCTACAAAATGACACACAAACTAACATAGCAAGTGAAACCTGACTGTCTGTTCATTTTGTTTTGAAATTGTAAGAGATTTGGCAACATTTCAGGTGCAAAGTGTGTCATTCTGATGTATGATGATCTTTATGTACAACATCTTTGAGTGTTTGGGCCAAGTACCATATTTCCCCAACGATAAGCCTCCCTACATTTTAGGCTGCCCCATTCTATAAGCCGCAGAAAATGCTCATTTATGTTTTAAAACTCTTTAAGATAAGTCCCCCCATGTTATTAGCCGCGGCATTACTGAATTTACCAATCTGAAGTAAAAGCATCTAATTTGGCACACCCCTGTAGGCCTTTGCAACTCTATAGTGACATTATAGTTGAGCGTGAAAAATTAAATTGATAAAACTTTGCACTTACCGATATCATGCCGCAACGCAAGTGCTACACTGCAGAATTTAAGCTCCAGGTTGTTGCTTTCGCAACAGAAAACGGCAATTGTACAGCTGGACATCACTTTGAAGTAGATGAAAAACAAATGAGAAATTGGCCAAAAAGATGAGGAAGCTTTGCACGCGCTTCTGCCATGTAGGTGTGCAAGGCATACGAGAGAAGCGACTTAAAGAATAGATTCTCGCGCAGAGGGAGGACAATCAGATCGTTTCAACCATAGCCATCAAAATGAAGGCACGAGGAATGGCGACTGAAATGTTTTTAGATAGGCCGCCCCATTTAAGCAAGCAGCATCCAATAAACAGGTTTGTAAAATTAATGTATAAGCCGCGGCCTATCGTTGTGGAAATACGGTAATTGAAGACAGACTAGAAGA
>JANRMT010062854.1:124588561-124615349 GCA_026402145.1 Polypterus bichir lapradei | reverse complement strand
GAGTGGATGTCTCTTAAGATTGTGTGTTTGTGTGCCCTGTGGTGGACTGGCATTAGGAGTGGCAATGTACTGACTGAGTCAGTATACCATTGTGTTTGCTTGGTTGTGGCGGAGTGTGTTAGCAAGTGACAAAGAAGCTGAACTTGTATCAGGTCAAGAAAAGCGAATACCTGCTCTCAAATCTATTTGTGAAGCAGAATGTTAACAAGCATGTTGGTAGGTAAAAGGCGTGTTTGTGTGCATAGTTAATCAGCAGTCATCTTTTTAACATAAAAAAAAAAAAAGTTTTTTTTAGTCTGAAATGGATGTACTAATATTTTATACCATTACAGCGGGGAAAATATGTATTGAACACATCAACGTTTTTCTCAGTAAATATATTTCTAATTGGGCTATTGACATGAAATTTACACCAGATGTCGGTAACAACCAGAGGTGGGTAGTAATGAGTTACATTTACTCCGTTACATTTACTTGAGTAACTTTTTAAAAAAAATTGTACTTCTAAGAGTAGTTTTACTGCACCATACTTTTTACTTTTACTTGAGCACATTTGTGAAGAAGAAATGCTAGTCTTACTCCACTACATTGGGCAACACTCGAATCATTACTTTTTTTCCATTAGATAAAGTCTGACAGACAATTTTCAATCTGCTCTGTGTAGCGTATGATGTCAAGTTGCGCACACGCCTTCCATTGTGTCTCCAGCCCTGATGTGAGGTTTTGGATGCTCCCCAATTCAAGGCTCTGCAGCTTTGAGGACAGATGTTGCATTTACCGTTTGAAAGCATTAACTGAGCTAATCATATTGACCATGGAGTTCTCTTTTCCTTGCAGCTGTAAATTAAGCTCATTCAACATGTTGGTCAGATCGGAAAAAAAATGCCAAGTCTAGCGGCCATTGATCGTTATTAAGTTGCTTGTATTCTGCATGTTTAATGACAAGGAGAAACTCCTTTTTTTCCGGCCAGGGGTCTTGAAATCTCAGCAGGAATTTCTCCCTAGCCATCTGCCTCAATGAAGGCATCTTTTATCATCTCTCTATCTTGGAAGGACTTCTTATGCATAATGATCGAGTGACTTACCCGGAACGATGCTTCGGTGTGTCTGCCTTTGCTTTTGAATTCAGCCAAGTGAAAAATGACGGCTGTCCGATTAACTGCGATTTTAGTTCCCTTTCTTTTCTTTTTCTCAGATCGCTTTTTGGAAGGACGTCAGTTTCGTAGTTTTTATGAACAGTTCGAAAATGCCTTTCCACATTTTCCTTCTTTGGAATAGCAATGATAGATTGACATATCAGACAAACGCACTTCGATTGCGACATTGTGAGAAAAAAATCCTCTTCCAATTCCACATCCAGCCCATACCCTCCCCAAACAAATTTTTTTTAAATCCCTTCTTTAGTCGATATAAATTGGAAGGCTAACTAGATCACTTAGGTAGCCGGAGTTGTGCAGTAGCTTGTGCGTTTGATCGTGCATGCGGGATGACCAGTGAGTTAGAAGAAAAGAGATCTCAGACTGGCCGCCCTGTATATCAATCAAGTGGCAAATGCCATAGGGAGGATATATGATAGACTAATGTTTAAAAAAAATTTTTTTTGAATGCAACACGATCCACCTGCACTCCCTTCCCGATCTACCGGTCGATCGCGATCAACGTCTTGAGCACCCCTGGTGTACAGTATATCTCGTCACTGTAAGTAGTTTGCACTGTTCAAACATACATGTTACCTACTATAGGTATTGGCTTCAAAAGCTTTGTTGTGAAAAACTGAGATTTGGAACTTTGTGTTATTTGTGCGTCTTTATTTTGTAAAGATGTTATTTATTTTTACTCATTTTTTATTTTATTATTTGGAAATAGCAGAATTTGCACATTATTTTATATTTTTGTCTGTCTTATTACAACATTTCTAAAAAATAAATAATTTATTATGATCAAACAGTTACTCAGTACTTGAGTAGTATTTTCACCAAATACTTTTTTTACTCTTGCTTGAGTAATTTTTTGGAGAACTACTTTTTACTTCTACTTGAGTAATATTATTTTGAAGTAATGCTACTCTTACTTGAGTACAATTTTTGGCTACTCTACCCACCTCTGGTAACAACCCAAAGTAATCCACACATACAAAGAAATCAAACAAATAAGTCCATCAATTAAGTTATGTGTAATAAAGTGGAATTACCCTGGGAATAAGTATTGAACATGCTTACTAAAATGTATTTAATACTTAGTAGAAAAGCCTTTGTTGATAATGACAGCTTCAAGATGCCTCCTATATGGAGAAACTAGTCGCAGGCATTGCTCAGGTGTGATTTTGGCCCATTTTCCACACAAACTATCTTCAGATCTTGAAGATTCTTTTCTGTGAACTCTGATCTTCAGTTCTTTCCATAAAGTTTTAATTGGATTCAAGTCGGGTGAATGACTGGGCCATTCTAGTAGTTTTATTTTCTTACTCTGAAACCAGTTGAGAATTTCCTTGGCTGTGTGTTTGGGATCATTGTCTTGCTGAAATGTCCTCCCTTATTTCATCTTCAACATCCTGGTAGATGGCAGCTGATTCTTTTCAAGAATGTCCCGGTACATTTCTCCATTCATCCTTCCTTCAATTATATGAAGTCTAGCAGTACCACACCATGATGTTCCCACCTCCGATCTTCACTGTTGGTATGGTGTTTTTGGGGTCATGTGCAGTGCCATTTTTCCTCCAAATATGGTGTGTGCAATGACATCCAAAGAGTTCAGTTTTGGTCTCATCTGACCAGACTATATTCTCCCAATATTTCATTGGCTTGTCCAAATGTTGTGCAGCAAACTTTAAACGACTTTCAGCAGTGGAGTCTTGGGCGGTGAGCATGCATAGAGGCCATGGTGGTTGAGTGCATTACTGTACTTATTGTTTTCTTTGAACCAACTGTACCTGCTAATTCCAGGTCTTTCTGAAGCTTTCCGCGAGTGGTTCTTGGCTCTTGGACAACTCTTCTGATTATTCTTTTGACTCCTTTGTCAGACATCTTGCGAGGAGCAGCTGGTCTTGGCCAGTTTATGGTGAAATGATGATCTTTCCACTTCCAGATTACGGCCCCAACGGTGCTCACTGGAACATTCAGAAGTTTAGAAATACGTCTGTAACCAATGCCATCAGTATGTTTTGCAAACATAAGGTTGTGAAGGTCTTGGGTCTCTGCTTTTACCCATCATGAGGTGCTTCTTGTGTGACACCTTGGTAATGAGCAACCTTTTTATAGGCCATCAATTAGAACTAAACCAGCTGATATTCACTTGCACCGATAGGGGGCTATCAGGATTGCTTTCTAAATACTGACAGATTTCAGCTGGTTTCTTGGCTTTCCATGCCTTTATGCACCTTCCTTTCTTCGTGTGTTCAATACTTTTTCCTTGGGTCATTCCACTTTATTACACATAACGTATAACTTGGACTTACTTGTTTTGATTTCTTTTGTATGTGTGGCTTACTTGGGTTGTTACCGACATCTGGTGAAAAGTTCATGTCAATAGCACCATTACAAATATATTTAACTGAGAAAAACGTTGACGCGTTAAATACTTATTTTCCCCTGCTGTATTTACTGGAACTCTCTAAAGTTTTCATTTTAATTAATTTTTCATTTGCTCTTGCTACCCACTCCTAACTAGCATTCTGTTAAAAGCCTGGCCCTGCTGCATTGATAAGATCTGGCTACCCATGCTGTAGGAGAAAAAAATTGATAATGCTAATGATTAAAGGCAGCTTTCTGTGACTTTTACTCTGCTTGTTACTGGGGAGCCACACGTTCTGGATCCTTGTCCTAGGGTGGGCACACACACACACACACACACACACACACACTAGAGCCAGTTTAGAGCACAGAGTCACCTGGTCTGCATGTCTTTGGACTGGTGTGCAGACAAAGGGAGAACATTTACGCTCCACACAAGGAGTATCATCAGCACTACCACTGGTGCCACTGAGCTGCCCTGGTATGATGCCAGATGGGTCAAATCAGTTGGCTGAGTGAGTTTTTTTTGCGTGATTTTTTTTTTTGAGGAATCCTCAAGAACACATTGTGTGCGACATGTGGGTGTCAGCAGGACAACAGTTAAACTGAGCAGAGTTCAGACTTACGTTCTGTAGCAGTGTTTGGCCACACTCTCTTAAATGTACACGATTTGCTACGTTCCATATTGTGGGCATTCCCAACACGTGTATTTTATACTGCAGGAGCTTAATGAGAAAAATCCGTACAAATAAGTTTATAATTTGTACTTGTTATTCCCTTTTCTCAACAGCTTCCTTTTGTTTTACAGTCTGTTAACTGGTGCTGCATCTCTCCCTCAACTCTGTCCCTCTTTTTTTTCCCCCTCCCAAGGTGATGACGAAACATTTCAAGAAATCTTCCGGGATTTCACTCATATGGCATCCAACAACCCAGAAAAGCTTTCCCGCCGTCTCCTTAGAAAAGAGAGCAAGGAAAGTGAAGACCAAAAAGTGTGCCTGGAGGTGTCGCCAGATAGGACAGATGGTGAGAAAGAAGAGGAGGGTGACTCAGCAGTAAGCCCTAAAGAGCCTGCTCGAGATGTTTGTGAAGAGATGGTCTCATTAAATTAGGAGAGAGAGACTCAGGATATGGGGAACATCAACTCTTTAACCCTTCTAATCTCATATTTTTACAATTCATCTTCTTAACAGCCTTTTGTAGGCTACTGGAACGGTCTTATGGAGTCATGCCACACATGTACTTGTGTTTTGTACAGTTAGCAGCACCTTGTTTTCAGTATTTTGAAATGTATAGATTAAATAGGACAATGACATCTTCACTTGACAAAGCCTTAACACAATTATGTTTTAAAGTAACAAGATACAGAGCCTCCCCTAGGTTCCTGATTCCTGCCTTGTGCCCGAAGAGGCTGTGGGGAGAGGCGAGAGGCCCTTGTGACCCTAAAGCAGGCAAAAAAGATGAGGTGGAGGGATGGACAGATAAGCTGCTTGTGATCTGCAAAGGACCGAGAGTAGACCTACTAGTCAGACTTGTGCTGTGCTGTTGGAGACACTCAATGGTTTATACTGTATTTGTGCAGTTTCTGTTCCTTAGGTGCTTGGCCTTCTAAGTGGGTTTTAAGGTTAGTAGGATTATGGCAGGAGTGCCACTAACCTGATCCCCATGTATGGGTGGTTCACTGTATTTGGCTAAGCTTTATATTGGAGGAGGTGACAGCACATGACAAGTTAAGGCAGCCGTCTTCCAAGAGGGAGTGGGTGGTGGCAGCGTGTAGTGATTTATAGATGGACAGGAGGGGACATTGAAGTTCCTCCTCACCTCCTGCTGAGAATAGCTGCAGTGCCATAGTGACATAAGCTACAAAAGTTGCTATATAAAATGGGCTTTATTTTTTTCAGTAACCAATACTTCCTTGCATAGAATGGGTGCTTACTCCTCTTTACAGTGACACCTAAGGTGAGCCTTCCTGTTTTTTTGCAATAAGCTCGTAATGGAGTGCTACCATCATGCAAGACTTGTTTAAAAATCATAACATATATACTCTGCTCGTTTTTTTTTTTCCCTTCAAGCTTCATTTTATTTTAATGAGTGCATTTTAAATACAATTTTCAGAAAGCTACATTTACAAAGTCCAACATACCGAACACAATTAACAAAACAAATATACAGATAAATTGAAAATGTACAGTCTTTCATTCTTTATTTACAGTGAAGTAGCCGACAGCATGCTGGCACCACCCTGTAGGTGAAGATGTGCGAAACAATGAGAGTGCGAGATTACAGGGGTCATTTCAAGAGGAAGAGCCTCCTCCTCCGTGATGTAGTCAAAAAGAGTGGTACAGTAGTTCATATCTTGTTCTCTTCTCATCTGGAGAGCCACAGGTTTCTGGGAAAATAAAAAATAAAAGGAGAAGAGAGTTAGGTGGACTGGCACACAGCCTCGTGTTGCTCTCGCATGTTTCACATTCGAGTGCACATTACACACGCTATGGCAGACCTGCCTGTGTGCCCCCTATTGCAGAACTGGTGCAATGCTGCTTTGTTGAATCCCATGTAAAGCGGACCTGATAAATGAAGCCGTCTCTTTGTTTAGGGCTGGGGTGGGCAGCGTTGGTCCTGGAGGGCCGCAATGGTTGCAACTTTTTGTTCCAACCCAATTATTTAATTAGAAACCAATGACTGCCAATCTCAGACCTTATTTCATTTTATGGCAATGCACTGTTTTTATATCGTAGAAGGATATCATCTAAATGATTGGAAGACCAAAACAGAGAATTTTCGGTCTGTCACATTTTTCTTTAAGTGTTTTATTAAACCAGATAGTGCATAATGAATCCACAAAGGCGTAAATGGAAACAAGTTAGATGGAGAACTGCTGGCTGCTTTTGTCATTTGTATCTTATTGCTAATAAGGAGCCATTCAAACAGTGAATGTAGTTGTTAAAGGTGGGGGAACCTTAACAAGCGAGACCACTAAAATGAAGCATCAAAATGTCACTTGAGCAGTAAGTGCTTCTTCATCAGCAGTAATTGACTTCTCATTAAGAAACTGGGTTGGAATAAAAACCTGCAGCCACTTTGACCCCCAGGACCGAAGCTGCTCTGCCCACCCTTGGTTTAGGGTGACTGCACCCAGCTGCGTGGGCACACTGGCAATTCAAGGCAGCAGTGCACAGGTCTTGGTGAATGCCACGCCACCGCAAGTTTTCAACATGGCCCACTGATAGGTGGCAGAGGAGAAATGAACATGCAATGTGAAATCCTCTGGACTTGTATGAAGCAAATTAGTTTACCACTGAGCAAAGAGAAATGTGAGGATTGGTAACATTAAAAATATTTAAATGATTGAGATGGAAAAACTGATAGAATTACTGAATTAACTTTCTGTTATATATTACAAATGTGTTTTTCCTCTAGTAATAGTTACTGTTTATTAAATGAAGCTATCAAGATAGAGCACAGTTTGTATTTCACCCGTCCTATAAGTGAACTAGCTTGTCTGTGTGGAGTTCATGTTCTCTCCATGTCTGGGTGTTCCACTGATGGACAGGCACCTCATCCAGGGCTGCTTTGTGCGTTAGGCCATGAGGGGTCCCGAATCGAGTTAAATGGATCTGAGAATGTTAGAAATGACTTTTGACTGCTCTTTCATACCAGATGTGCATTGCATAAAAAGTACAGACAGCGGGCTCAAGGTCCCCAAGACTCCCTGCAGGATCCATAGTGAATGGAGGGGTATACTGGTCCAGAACTATACAATTTAAGAAATTCTGTTGTAAATATTGCTGTATAATGGAAGTAAGTCAAATTTTGCATCTTTAATTAAAAAAATGTCATTCTACTTGAACATAGATGAATACATAACTAAGTGAATTTACTAGTTCTTTATGATTCTAAAGTGGAAAAATGTGGTCCTGAAACTGGATAGATAGATAGATGGCTGACTCTTCTATTTTGTAATTATGTAACCTTGAAAAGTGTGCTGCACCTCTCTCAGGTTTTCCCAGGCTGAGCTCCGTCTTTTATGTCCGGGCTGTCGGCATTTACAAGAAGACACTAAGAGAGAGCTGAGGGAATGAGCGGCTGACTCTCACCAACTAAAGCAAAGCGTAGAATTTTGAATTGTGCTGAAGCCTTAACTGCAATTACTGTAGTCACTGTAAAAAATATACTTACAAATAAATTAAGTTTTAAAGAGATTCATTTGAATTTGTTTTTTAGAATGTGTGTATGGGTATTAGGTGAGAGCAGCGTAGTGGCACAGAACGTGGAGTTGGAGTCTCCACCATGTCGGTGCCAGTGTGGGTGCCCGTGTGAGCGCAGGTGAGCCAGGCTGGCTAGAAACAGGCGGGGGGCTCATGCAGGGCCGCCTCCTGCCTGGACCCTGTGCTGTCACAATGGAGCCTGGCCTCATTCCTGTTACCTTTTATTTAGATAAGTGAAATGAGAAAATGGATGGATGAGAAACATTTAACATTATTTAGTAATAGTCACAAACCGTCTATTAAATTCAAGTCAGTCTGTGTTCTTGAGTTGATTTTACATTAAGTTTGGTTTTGACTTTTGGTGCTTATTATATTTTGCAAGTGATTTCTCATCTTTGGAATAAATATTTTATTTCAGGGGAAAAACAAAAAGCAAATCACGTTTTGCAACATGGTGCTCACTCTTTTAAGTCGCAGCTTTCCTGATGTGTTGCGCAGGCCAACATGTCCCCTTCTGAATCAGTCAGGTCCACCACACTGGCTGCAGCAGTGGCACAGATCAGCCCTCAGGATGACATCAACTAACCGAGTCGACTCCACACATAAGACCAGTGCAACACAAGGCATTTGTGCCAAAATGCATTAAATAAAATGGCAAGTATGACAAACACATGAAAGTACAGTGATAACATGAAAAGGAGTGGATAGATTGGCAAACACATTGTTACATACAAGGCATCTAACTCTTATTAAATACAAGGTCATCATTTTATTCTGGCTTAACATGTACTAGCTCTATTACGTCTAATTATCGCAGGTTTTATTTCAAAATGTCCTTATTTTTAAATACCCTTTTATTTGGCATTGGGTCTTTTCCAAAAGGCGGTTTTAGAGCCCGCCTCTTCTCATCACTTGTCAATCAAGTCCAAAGGAATCGCCTCCTCCTATTGGTTAGTCCGCTCCTGTCGATTACTTTTGCCTGATTGTAGGCAATTGAACCAAAGTTAGATTTGCAGGCAAATTACACAAGGAGATGATTTAATGTGTTGTAGCTGTACCTAACAATAGACGATTTTATTAGATAACGCTAAACTATAGATGAAAAGCCGAACTTGCAGTTACAATCCACGGATAAAACAACAGACTGGGACAGAGGAGAAGTCGTGGTGAGGAATGCATGACTTTCTGATTTCCTCACGGGCACCTGCCGGGCAGACACGATACTCCGTCTATCTTAATCTGTTGAAAAGTTCTTGATCGACATCAGCATTTTGAAAAGCACCTGTCCGTCTAAGCATTTCCAATGTATCGTCATTTCATCTTAAAACGGCACATGTTCAATTAGTTCTCTCTTTCTCCTCAGCAAGTCCAACTATGCCACCTCCGCGTCTTTGCCAATTGGACTGGAAGGAACGCAAGACATATTTGGTAGCCTGGGCCGCCTCCTGCAGTGAGGACAAAGTAATCGACAGCAAATGATTAACCAAAAGGAATAGTTTGAACCTGTTGGTCTTAATTGACAAGCAATGAGAGCATCACGAAGAGAGGCCTTTTGAAATAAATAGTACTGGCACTGAAAGAGCCAGTCGGAAATGTGCCATTTGGAAAAGACTTTTAAAAACAAGACACCTTTGAAATACAACCAGTAAGTTCATTATTAAGCCACAATAAAACGATGAAATTGCATTTCACCATAATTTGATGACTACCTGTATTTATTTACACGTTATTTTAACATGTATCGACTCTCTCATATATCAATCATATCTCGCTGTACTTTTAGTTATTTCGTAGTACCATTTTGTTTATTTCGTTTCGGCACAAATTGTTTTCCATAGTAATCAAATTAGTAAATGCACACAGTCCAATAAGGTTCACAGAACTGACACGCATGTAATACTCGCGGACCCGTACAGCTCCAGTTCAGATTTATTGTCATGATCGAAGTGTTCACACGACAGCACAGAAACCGTTACTGGACTCTGTTCATAAACTGCTCACTTTCGTAGTAGAACTCGTTTTTTTTTAACATTTACATAAACTCAAATAAAACACTTTTTAGTTTGTGTTTTTGCCGTGCAAAACAAGAAATATGAAACGTATCAGTCAAATGTACAGTTCAAACAGGATTAGGTGAGGATTTTTTGTTCATATTTGACATTTTACACGAATCAGCATAGAATAACCAGTTTTAAGACTAACGTGATTGCTTTCGAGAATAGGGCTGTTAGTTTAGTTTTGACTAAGTCTCTAACAAAACGCAGTTGAAGATCGATCGGCTTTTTTTAGCGCAACGGAATTAAATATGGAGGAGTTAGAGGCGCCTAGGTGTGCGAATCTGTTGATAGTCTGGAGAAGCCTGCGACTCTGTAAAGAAATACGTAGGCAGTCATATAGAGGGGTCGAAGGCTCTTGATGATGTTGACTCCAAAATGTTCCACTCCCCCACAAACCGTGTGGACTGCCCATTTCTACAAATACGAATCCAAAATCCAGGTAGCACAACCTTCGCCCTCGCTCCACTTTCTCACCGCAGCTTCCGATCCGAAGGTCAGAATGGCCGAGCTGTCAACTTGTGTGTGTGTGTGTGTGTGGTCAGGGTGGACCGTCTCTACCTATCCGCTTAAGTACTCTTGGTTTAATACCACGTCCCATGGTCCGCTAACTACGTGCTGTGGCGCTTCTGTGGATTGGCACCTTTGCTTCTGCCCTGCACACGATGTTGGCACCATTGCCTCAATTTCTTCGTCAATCTAAACTGGATAACGCCGTTTCTGTAATGGATAGCGGATCTGCTCGAAGCGACTGCTTTCTTCGTGCAGCGACTGCACTTTTAAAATCCTGCGCGGAGTCCCTCGTCCATGCGGTAAACCCGCAGACTGCGTACGGAGCCCAGCATTGGCGCTGTCAGGACGGGTGCGCTACTCGGAACAACCTGGACGGATGAGGTACAATTCAGCTCACGCTGTCACCAAATCGCCGCCAGGCCACGTGGACGCGTAATGGGGGCAACTAAGTATTCTGGCAATGGCACCGCGAAGAAAACCTGCCAGAGGAGAAAGCTCCAGGTGGGAATTTGCTTTCTCTTTGAGATGATTAAGAACGAAATAACACATTGTGCCGCTTTCACCCCTCCATTTCTGCACGCGCTGAAGTGAGACCGCACACTTGTTTTCGAGCATTAGAATTGCTCTCTCAGCTGCGACGAAATAGAAAAATTCAAAATCATCTTTGCTGATGGATATGCGAGCCGGGGTCAAAGGCTGCGGCTGGCAACCCTCTGAAAACTCGAGAGCGGAGGCTTGTTAGAATACAAGTTACCTTCGCCCACCAGCGAGGGGCGCTATAGTGAATGAGACGCTTGGAATGGCCGTTTGGCGAAGAGCAGGAATAAAAATGAAACGAGGCCGTCTTTGAAAAGCATCTTGGGATACCACAAGCACGTTCAAATGCGTGGCGGATGCTTTTTGAAATTCTCAAGGTGCGCCCTTAAAATACTTTAAAAGGCTGATTAATAAGCTATAGTCCGACACAGAGCCATATAAAGCAATTTGTTAATTGACTTTGAAGTCTTAAACTTAATAAAAAAGAAAGTGCCAAATGCTGGGGACCAGTCAACTAACTAATGTATAATGTGATTGTGTGAATTCGTCAGTACAGTGCATGAGGAATGACGGGGATGTCAAATATTTTGCACTTTCAGATGATGCCGAGGACACAAACACATGCAAAAAGCAGGGCCTGAATATTTTGGCCCCAGATTTGTGGATCCCCAGTTTGTAGAATACATAGAAAAAATAATTGGCATAGCAAATTGCTTTGCATATTTGTATGCAACCTAAAGTAATTTGGCAAACATGCTTTGTATCATGTGCAAAATAATCAGACAATATGTTGACAATATGTTGAAATATTTAGCAGGCAAAACAAACATGGGCAGCAGAGTCCCACTGTCCGTGTGCACGGTGCGTGTTCTGCCTGTGGCTGACTATTTTTTTCCTCTCGGTGTTCTCTGGTTTACCGCTCACACCTGTGCACAAAAACCCACTTTGTATCCGGCGCTGAATTTTTATAATCCTACATAAATCGGCGTGGAGTCTGTTGCTCATTGTAGCCGTCATTATACAAACTAGGAATGCATTTTGATAAGCATAAGAGCATCACAGAATTAAATGCACGTGTAATGGCCTCCTGTCAGAGACTGGACATTCTCAGTCTGCTAAAATGCAAAGCCAAACTGGTCAAGTCTTTCCTGTGGCATTACAGAACATAAACAACATTTTAGTTTTAAATTTAGTACTAGGGTGTTGTACCGTGTTAGCCATTATGAATGCAGTGACAAGTCAAGTAAAATGTCAGACACCTTTATTGGCTAACTAAAAAAGATTACAACAGGCAAACTTCTGAGGTAACTCAGGCCCCTTCTTCAGCCAAGATGGAATACAGAAACTGGAGTTCTCCAAGTTTATATTGACACCATGACAAATAACAACACTGGAAAAGTTGCCTAGTGCGTCCAGCTCTTGTGTCCCTTTGGCATTAGCGCTGCAGTTTGTTCAGAGCTGATCCAAAGTTACTTTAAGCGAGACACAGAAAGTTCAAGCCAGGCAGGTGCACTTGAAACTCACGCTCTCCTCTGCTTCTTCCGGCCCCTCCATGCACTCTGAGGTGCGCCTTCTGACAGTCGAGTCACGTTGACGGGCTGTACTGTGGGCCTCCTTAACTTGACTGTATGCCTTTTGAAGGTATTTTTGTCCCACATTATTTTAAATGCACAGTTAGCTGGACTATGCCATTTTCTGAGCTCGCCTTATGCCTTATAGGCCTGTGAGGAGCAGGCAGTCTCGTATCCACAAGGCAGAAGCAACTCATGGGGCACCAGAGCTCATCAGCTGAAATCACACCCACCCTCCCTTGTACTGGGCCAGGGTTGGGCAACTTTGGTCCTGGAGAGCCGCAGTGGCTGCAGGTTTTTATTCCAACCCAGTTTCTTAATGAGAAGTCAATTATTGCTGATGAAGAAGCACTTACTGCTCAGTGACGTTTTCATGCTTCATTTTAGTGGTCTGCTTGTTAAGGTTCTCAACCTTTAATTGCTTATTTCAATCTTAAACAGCTGCATTCAGTGTTTTTTTAATGGTTCCTTATTAGCAATAAGATACAAATGACAAAGGAGCCAGCAGTTTTTCATCTAGCTTGTTCCCATTTATATCTGTGTGTGTTCATCATGCACTGTTTGATTTAATAAAACACTTAAGAGAAAAATGTGACCGACTGAAAATGATCCTTTTTAGGCTTCAAATCCATCCATCCATCCATTATCCAACCCACTATACCCTAACTACAGGGTCACGGGGGTCTGCTGGAGCCAATCTCAGCCAATACAGGGCACAAGGCAGGAAACAAACCCCGGGCAGGACGCCAGCCCACCGCAGGGCGAGGCTTTAAATCATTTGGGTAATATCATATGATAGAAGACCTTACATTGAAGGCCAATAAACCATAAAATTAAATAAGGTCTCAGATTGGCAAGGATTGGTTTCTAATTAAGCAATTGGGTTGGAACGAAAACCTACAGCCACTGCGGCCCTCCAGGACCAACACTGCCCTCCCCTGTACTGGGCTAACCTAAAATGGACGTGCCAGCAAAGTGAAAGCAAAAAATCAACATTTAGTAGCTCAAGTAGATTAAGAAAAAGTGGTTTATTTGAAACAACACATATTTTAAAGAAGCTAAAGTAAGAACCTTCTTATTATTGCCCTACACTGAAAATTAATTTTAACCTTCCTGCAGGAGGACCCAGTACAATATGAAAGACTCATGTCTCACTTCTTCTACTGTCTTAACGCTGCATTACGTATTTCATTTCTCTATTTCAGTTGAAATCAAGTCTCACTTCAGCACGTTGTTGCCAGGAGTGCTCATTACGGTCTACAGGGCAGCATCTGGCAGTGGTCCTTTTTATTAGAAGGACGTATCTGAAATGGAGTTTTTTGCATCAGGTCTGTTTTAATTATTGAATGTCACTCTTTCAAGCATGTTGCAATTGCACTTTAAAGTTTTTTCCACTTCAGCCTGTTACAGAATTGTGTTTTACACAGGAAATTGTATAATTGCTTTCTTTTACGAACTGGGGTGACATTTTCAGATTTTTTTTTTCCTCCCCTTGACTGATGTCAGAAAGCACAAAAGCACAAAGGGTCTCGAGCTGGGCTAAGATCTCAGGCCGTCTAAGGGGAGCAGAATAATTTGTGTACATCAACTGCTCAGATAAACAACAATAACAATTACAGTTCTATAGCACTTCACATAGACACAAGAGAGCCACTTCAGTCACCACCAAAGTGTAGCATCCACCAGGGCGATGTGATGACAGCCATTCTTGTGCCAGTACGCTCATACGCTCATCACACATTGGCTATTAGGTGGTGAAGGGTGGGCGGACAAGTAGGGGCCAGAATGGACAAGGCTGTAGTGGGCATTTTAGCCAGGACACCAGGATACACCTTAGTCTTTTTTGAGAGATGCCCAGGGATATTTTATGACTATGGAGAGTCAGGACCACGGTTTTACATCTTATCTGATGGAAAGCACATTGTCTCCATCACTATACTGGAGTATTGGGGTCTACACTCAAGAGACAACAGGGTAAACACTCCCTGATGGCCTCACCAACACCTCTACCAGTAACAATTCAAGCAATTAAGGCAACAGCAGTCCTTCAGACAGTCTGGCCACCTTAACTTCCACCAGTTACAAAGAACAGTGAATACAAAACAAAAACCTGTTGGATAACTCTCAGAGGAAACAGAAAGAAAAAAAAGAAAGCTACATCTCATTGCCTCACCCTAATTTATCCAGACTACAGATTAGTCTCACACATCTGCTGTGTTGATCTGGGTGTTGTTATTTGTGTTTTATTTTTATTTTATTACAGTCCGTAAGCTGTTCTCCTTCTACTGTGTCACCTGCCTGCCAGTGACTGTATGTATGCCAGTATGTGCCTCTGATGTCATTAATTTTGCTAGTAGAAGGTTATAATCTCTCTATTATAAAAGAAAATCTTGGGACGAGATGAGACAAGACTATTTCCAAGAGATTTTTTCAAGTCCCACGAGACGAGACTGTTGCCATGAGGTTTTTTCAAGTCCCGCCCTCCTCTCAACCATTTACAGTTAATGGCCCACGCTCACGGTCCTCTCACCTCTCATTCGTGTGAATGCTTTTGACAGACGCAGTTCCTGCTCTCTCAGCTCTTATACATTTTTACATTTTTCCTCACTTTAAGTTCCCAATTAAAGAAGACTTATTATGTCCAAATTTTATTGAAGAATTTCATCCCGAAGGGTTATCAACAGAAGAAATGAGTACACGGGCAATCCAAGCACTGAGAAACAATGAAGTCAAATGAATTTACACGAAAATTGTCGATCAGTTACACGGCAAATTGGTTAAATGCGTATCAGTAGACTATGCTGAAACAGTTGGTGGTGATCATGCGGAAGATGAAAACATCAACTTAAAATATCCCGTAGAATATCTACAACTGTTAACACTGTACGGTCTTCCAATGCCCGAATGACTGATGTAAAAAGGATGTATCCAAGAAAGGTAATGTAGTACATCTCCCATGGAGAACATTAGACACCAAAGGAGACCTTCATATGCCATTCGTATTAAAACGTTTCCTGTTAGTATAGCTTTTGCAAAGAAAATTAACAAATCTCAGAGATAAACATTCAAAAAAACTTGGTTTATTTATTAGAGAAAGAAACGATATTCACTCACGGGCACTTATATGTTGCGTTGTCACGATGTTAGTCCAAACGCAGAATCAAAATTCAATGCGATATTGACTAAAATTTAATTCAAAACATAGTTTTTACTGAAGTTTTACAATAAAAGTGTAAGTTTAAAAAGTATTTGTGTGTTAATTTCAAAGCCAAACAGAATGAAATCATAGAACGCGATAAATATCTCTAACGCAACATGAAACAATTTACTTTCAAATTATTAAGTTTTCCTACTTTTTAATATGGTTAATTACTCGCTGTAATATACAATAGTTCTATTATGGATATGTAACAATTCCTATGAAAATAACAATCTGTTTAAATTGTAAATCCGCATCCCCATACGTGAGCGGTAGAAATGCAAAGTGACTGGGTCGGCAAGTCAAGCAAGCAGGGAGCAAAGCCCCCTAGTAATGAATGATGTTTAAAATTAGTCACTGTGGACATTAGCTTCCTGTTTACTTGAAATGTTGTATGCCTCTTGTGTATATTTAATTATAACTTATGATGCATCACATACATAATGTGCTACCATTGGTGTCATTAGGGGGTACCCAGGGCTTTAGCCCCGATCTTCAAGATGCCTCCCCACCCAACTGTTTAACACACTTACAGTATGCCTTATAGCCCCCAATCTTGAAGCTTCCTAGGCTTGTAAAGTGTTATGAGAACATTCCAGTGTATTTGTGT
Organism: Polypterus bichir lapradei; assembly: GCA_026402145.1. Lineage (NCBI taxonomy): Eukaryota > Metazoa > Chordata > Cladistia > Polypteriformes > Polypteridae > Polypterus > Polypterus bichir. Next base: position 124,599,151 of record JANRMT010062854.1, on the reverse strand, counting down.
GACATTTTGCTCTCAGTTACCCATCCATCCAATCTTCAGGGTAATATGCTGCCTACTAGAGTACAGTTTGCATCCATGAGCACCTGTGTGTTAATACTGTGATATCACTCGGGACTCGTATATGCTTGCGCATCCACACTTGGCACAATGATCTTTGTGTGTGCAATGAATGCTTTAATGTTACGTTGTGTGATGTTGAAATGTATAATCTGTATACTACCTCACACATTGTAAGGGCATTCAAAGTTTGGTGCAAAATTTGAGAAAAGATTGTGACATACTTAAACCATCGCTATTACAAAGCTGCATTTTACATGTAACATGGCCAAAATGAAAATGTTGGTAGACAGAGCATGTTTTATCTGTGCAGATGGAGGGATTATGTGACGTACATGATTTATTATGAATACTATTCCATCTCTGTCAAATTTCTTTTATCTTTTAATGAGTTCACAACTGCCCAGTGTTTCCAAAACATTCTGCTTTATCTATGTGCAGCTCTCTGCCTGAATGCCACCCTCTGATAGCACCTAGCAAGCTCCTCTAAGTCCTGGTGAAGTGAGGCATAGTTTCCTAATTTAGGGAGATTGCTAAAATCTCCCTAAGAGTGCCCTAATCTCCCCAAAATCACTCCTAAGAGTGGGACCAATTTGTGTCACCGTGAGCCAGTTAGGATCGTTTTCTGCCCTGAAATATTTGATAAATATGGCCCAGATTTCAGTACAAATGCTTTTTTGGATATTGAAGACTTTTTTCCAACATACACTGTCTATCTCAGTAACACACAGTAGCTGTAAGGCCAAGGTGTGATGATGATGATGGTGCAGCCCCACAATGCTGAGATTCGGGTTTGAGTCCCAGCTTGGGTGAACTCTATAAATCACTTGTGTGCTTTTACCCTGTTGACAAAAGTTTCCTCCCCTGTTCAGACATGTGTGCTGGTGATAGTGCACTGCTCTGAAATGATACATTCTCCAGGATGGACCTCTGCTGTAATGCAATTAATAAATTCGCTAAAAAGGAAAGTGAATGGAAAGATAGCAGGTGTGAGAAGCTCAAGGTGGCACAGCAATGTGTTTCACAGAGGAACAAAAAGAAAAAAGATCTACATACCCGGGAGCCTAGACAGCCAAGCTGGGCCAGTCCTGGTCAAATCCAGTGTCCAACAGCTCCAACCCACCCCAGAGAGGGATAGGAAGAGCTGATAGCTGCCAGCCGCTAAGTTAGTCAATTGGGGATATGCCCACTGGCCATTCTGCTTCATTAAAAGAAAAAGAAAATAAAACCCACTAAAATAAAATAAAACAAAATCCTGAGGAAGCTCGAGCACTTTTCCTGGCAGCAGACTCTTCAGCACTATTGAGCTGTGTCCCCCTTGCAGTCATGTTGTTGTATTATTCAAACTCCGCTGCCGCTTTTCAGGTTCTCGCTGTGGTCCTGTTTGAACTATGCAGCCGCCTCCAGTGGTGGCTTTGTGCTAGCAGTTGTATGCAATCCAGAGAGAACAGCAGACATAGTTGCTAAAAATGCAAGCAGAAACAGTATATTTATATTTATTACATGGCACCTTCAATATGAAGGTTTATCTCATGGTTTTCAAAACTGAAGTACAGCTGTACAGCAGTCCTTTGGCAATGATGTCACCATAGACATCATAAGGTAGCACAGATAGTCCGAAAGAAATATCACAGCGTTGTTTTTAAAAGAAAAAATAAAATAGTCTAGGTGATTCATGATGCCACCTGGGAAGCAACAGATTCAGTGTGTAAAAGAAAAAAAAATGAAGAAAAAGATTACATATTCATTTGTAATTACAATCATCCGCTGGATCTTTATGCCATGTTTAGTTCCTCCAGTGGAAATTTGGACACCAATGTTATAAATCCTGTGTGGAAATCCATCCTGTGGTTCAAATTCATTTTGCTGGTACACCCAGTGGCTGAGAGGAAATAAATGATGTCTTCCCCACACATTGTTGAACACTGCAAGCCTGCCCAAAATCTGGAGGAGTAGTAGAGGTGAGTTGGGGATGAGGGCTTGGGTCAGGCCTAACGGACCTAAGGGCAGCTTCTGTGGTGAAGGCAGTGACTGTCATGCCATAGCTGTAGGCGACTGACTCATCTGTATCCTCATTGACTGGACACTGTTGAGAATTTTCTTTTGATGCCCAGCTAATGTCACCCCTATCCTCAGAAGGTCCCTGGGGAAAAGAAAGAAAGAAAGAATAATTCAAATATAAAACACACTGCCCCATGTTATTAGTCTCTTACTTGTTTACATGTTTACCAGTCAAATAGTGCAGAACCTTCCCCAAATTTCTGTTTCTCTTTCCTGCGTTGTAAAACGAATATCCAAGAGCACAATATGAGAGTGAAGTGATCTTTTTACAAACCTGCATACTATTTATGTTTTTGGGTTATAAACTAATTAAAAACAGCTTCTGGTCCATACTTAGATTTCACCAGAACAAGGATTAAGCTTTTTTCACACAATGTCACCAAGGTAATCTCTGTCAACTTTGTCTTTAACAGGGGTCTCAACACAAAATGGTAGCATACAGTAAACCATCAGTATGTTAGAATAACTTGTGGCCTAAACGACCAGGTAGACATACAGAGCCTTCAAAAGTAATTCAGACCCCTTCAGTTTTAGCTCAATTTTGTTATGTTGTAGCCTTGTGCTAAAGTCCATTTAAATTAATTTTTCCCCTTCATCATGCAACACTTAAAGCCCTAGAATGGCTAAGCAAAAACAAGATTTTTGGAATTTTTTGGTAAAATTATTCAAAATACTAAACCAAAGTGTCAAACTCATTTTGGTTCAGGGGGCACATACAGCCTAATTAGATGTCAAGTGGGCCGGAGCAGTACAATCATAACATAATTACCTATAAATAATAATAAGTCCATGTTTTTTCCCTTTGTTTTCATGCAAAGAAGTACAAGTACATTAGAAAATCTTCACATTTAATGAAATATCACATATGAACAACCTCAGATTTCTTAAGAAGAGTGTTTGCACAAATACAAACAAAACTTTAAGTCAAAGGTATTTGGAACTGAAAAATATAGTATTGCACTTTAAAATTTATGGCATTGCATGAACAATAGGATTCCACCAAACCAAACTCTTTTGTAGTGAAGCTGTTGACTTACATTAAATTGAACATTTTTTAACTATTTCTACAGCAAGAATTCATTTTCACAGAACTGTATTTAAGTGCAATCGGTGTCTGAAGTAACATTTTAAAGGAGTTAGTCACGTCTAGACTACTTTGGTTTTGCTCCTGAAATTTGGCATCTTTTGGTCTGCACAAGTGCATCAGTATCAGGTGTCATGTCCTGACTAGCAGCCAATCTCAGAATGTCACCTAAGTGCTTGTGTGTGAGCCTTGAGCGCAATTTTGTTTTATTGATGTTCATTACTGAGAAAACTTGTTCACAAAGGTAGGTTGTCCCAAACATGCACAAGATTTTTGCAGCCAGGGCTGTTAATTTGGGGTACCCTGGCAAGAGATATTGATAAAATGTGTCCAAGCCAACTGAGGCAAACTTGTCCTTCAAATCTGTATCACATTGCAAATCAATTATCTCTAGTTGGATGTCGACAGGCACATCAAAAGCTTTGACTGTGAAAGTTGAGCGAAAAACTGCAAATTCTGTCTCAAGTTCACCAAAGATCTGAAACCGTTTCTCAAACTCACACAGCAATCCTGCAATCTTGTCTTTATACTGTTTCATGTCAGCATTAATGCCTGTTGCACATACGAGGTGTGGCAGAAAAGTAATGAGACTGGCAACACTGCAAGTGATCTGGCAACGCTGCGCTGTTGTCCTTGATAGAGCACGTGTATCAGTACCCTCCCATAGCTCAGTGCGAGTTTCAACTCCTTCCGTTAACTACGTGATTTTTGTGACTGCTATTAGCGAAGTTGTGTTTTTGGTTGTGCGTCACGCAAAATGGAACAGCGGAATTTGGAGCAACGTTGTGCCATTAAATTTTGTGTTAAGCTTGGAGAATCGGCAAGTGTGACATTTGAAAAGTTAAAACAGGCCTATGGGGAACATTCTTTATCCCGAGCTCAAGTTTTTCAGGGAGGCCTTCAACTTCGAAAACCAATGAAAACATCGAACGTGTGAACACTCTTGTGAGATCAGACCGTCGTTTAACATTAAGAATGTTGAGTGAACAATTAAATTTGAACAGATTTACCGTTCATCAAATTTTGACTCAACATTTGCACATGCGAAAGGTCTGTGCCAAAATGGTGCCGAAAAACCTCACAATTGAGCAGAAGGACAATCAAAAAAACGTATTCCTGTGGTTCCCCAGCCCCCTTATTCACCTGACCTCAGTCCGTGTGACTTTTTCCTTTTTCCTAAACTGAAAAATGTCCTCAAAGGACGTCATTTCGGGACTTTAGAAAACATCCAAAAGAGTGTAACGGACATGCTGAAGACCATACCGGTTGAAGACTTCCAGCGCTGCTACCAACAGTGGGAACAACGTCTCCATCGGTGTGTAGCTGCCCAAGGGAACTACTTTGAAGGGGATAACATTGATGTTTGAAAAAAATAAAAACTTTGGTAAATAAAATACTTTTCTGCCACACCCCGTACCTCTCTTAGGCAAGGGAAATGTGCAGGATCACCACTTGACAGCTGTGTCTCCCACAAAGTCAGCTTCAACTTGAATGCACGTATGCTGTCATAAAACTGTGTGACAAATTTTTTGCGGCCTTGCAACATTTTGTTCAGAATATTCAAGTGCTCTGTAATATCCACCAGAAATGCAAGGTCCTGCAGCCATTCCTGACATTATAATTCCATCACTGGATTTCCTTTTTTCTCCATGAATTGTCCGATTTCCTCGCGTAGATCAAAGAAACGCCTCTGCATAGCACCTCTGCTTAACCATCTTACTTCAGTGTGGTACAGCAGGGTATTAGTAATGTGATTGTCACTGAGAAGGCAGTCAAACTGACGATGATTCAGGCCTCTGGCTCGGATGAAATTAACAGTTCGGACAACCACCTCCATGACGTGATCCATTTTTAACGACTTGCAACACAATGCCTCCTGGTGCAAAATACAGTGAAATGTCCAGAAACCATCTCCTCCATTAGCGGCTTGTACTTTCTCTCTGAATTTGTCACAACACCTGCTTTTCTTCTGAGCATTGATGGCGCGCCATCTGTAGCCATGCTGACGGCGCGGGACCAGTCCACCCCGACTCTGGCCAGCGCGCCAACCACAGAGGCGAAAATGTCCTCAGCTGTTGTGGTGTCACTCATAGGCACCAACTCAAGGAACTCCTTAGTGACGGTCAATGTCTCATCAACTCCACGAATAAATATGGCCAGTTGAGCAATGTCTGTAATGTCAGTGCTCTCATCAATTGAAACAGAAAATGCAAGAAATGACTTGACCTTGTGTTTCAACTGCCTGTCTAAATCAGCCGATAGTTCCAATATCCTCTCTGCCATAGTATTTCTTGTCAGACTAATGTTGGCAAATGCTTGTCGCTTCTCAGGACACACGAGTTCTGCAGCCTTCATCATGCATCGTTTAACAAACTCACTATCAGAATACGGCTTTGATGCTAATGCTACTTCATTAGCAATTACGTAGGTGGCTTTTACTGCTGCTTCACTGACCTCTCGGCTCCGGGTGAAAATTGACTGCTGTTTCCTCAGACCCACCAGCAATTCATTTATCTTCTCACTCCTCCTCCTTGCAAGATGTCGTATTTTCCACCATGATGAGTTTCATAGTGACGCCGAATATTATATTCCTTGAGCACTGACACTTGTTGATTACACACCAAGCACACAGGTTTCCCATTTATCTCTGTGAATAAATAGGAAGCGGTCCATTTCTCTTGGAAAACCCTACACTCGGTATCCACTTTTCTCCTTTTTGACAAAGACATTTTGGCTAATGAGGGTGTCAAGGTGAGTGGAAAATAAGGTAGCCTACACCATAATTAGCTGAGGGCGCATTGCTACCATCTGCTGTTCAGACTGAGTGGCAGAGTTGCCGCTTCTTTTACTCTAATTAAAACAGTGCACCCTCTCCCCTTTGACTAACACAGTGCACCCCTCTCCGCTGATTAACACCCTAGTGGACGTTTTAGGAATTGCATTTTATTGCAAATTTTGAGTTTGTGTCTTTTATGAATTTTTTTACTTTCAAAATTCATCCAGCGGGCCGGATTGAACCCCCTAGCGGGCCGGTTTTGGCCTGTGGGCCGTACGTTTGACACCCCTGTACTAAACTGAACTATCCCATTGACTTGAGTATTCAGACCCTTTGCTTATCTTTGGCTGCAATGCCTCGAGTCTTATTTGATTTGATGGAACATGCGCCACGCACTAGGAATTGGGATTTTCTGCTATTCTTCTCCTCTGCAGATTCTGTCAAGCCCTCTTAGGTTGGATGGAGATCATTGGTGGACAACTATTTCAGGTCTCTCCAAAGATTTTCAATTTGGGTTCAAGATTTGGCTCTTGCTGGGCCATTCAAGAACATTCTCTTTGTTGTTCCTAAGCCACTCCTGCATTGTCTTTGTTTTCTGCTTAGGGACTTTGTCCTATTGGAAGGTGAACCATCAGCCCAAGCTAGGGATAACACTCTGGAGCAGTATTCATTAAAAATATCTCTGTTCAGTTTTCCCCCAACCCTGACTAGTCTCTCAGTCCCCACCACTGAAAAACACCCCATAGTATGATGCTGCCACCACCATGCTTCAGAGTTAGAATGATATTGTGCAGGTGTAGAGGTGCCTGATTTCCTCCAGACATGACATTTAGAATTCAGACAAATCAGTTCAATATACACTCACCTAAAGGATTATTAGGAACACCATACTAATACGGTGTTTGAACCCCTTTCGCCTTCAGAACAGCCTTAACTCTACGTGGCATTGATTCAACAAGGTGCTGAAAGCATTCTTTAGAAATGTTGGCCCATATTGATAGGATAGCATCTTGCAGTTGATGGAGATTTGTGGGATGCACATTCAGGGCACGAAGCTCCCGTTCCACCACATCCCAAAGATGCTCTATTGGGTTGAGATCTGGTGACTGTGGGGGCCATTTTAGTACAGTGAACTCATTGTCATGTTCAAGAAACCAATTTGAAATGATTTTAGCTTTGTGACATGGTGCATTATCCTGCTGGAAGTAGCCATCAGAGGATGGGTACATGGTGGTCATGAAGGGATGGACATGGTCAGAAACAATGCTCAGGTAGCCCGTGGCATTTAAACGATGCCCAATTGGCACTAAGGGGCCTAAAGTGTGCCAAGAAAACATCCCCCACACCATTACACCACCACCACCAGCCTGCACAGTGGTAACAAGGCATGATGGATCCATGTTCTCATTCTGTTTACGCCAAATTCTGACTCTACCATTTGAATGTCTCAACAGAAATCGAGACTCATCAGACCAGGCAACATTTTTCTAGTCTTCAACTAGAGCTCGTGCAAACTGTAGCCTCTTTTTCCTATTTGTAGTGGAGATGAGTAGTACCCGGTGGGGTCTTCTGCTGTTGTAGCCCATCCGGTTGTGCGTGTTGTGGCTTCACAAATGCTTTGCTGCATACCTCGGTTGTAACGAGTGGTAATTTCAGTCAAAGTTGCTCTTCTATCAGCTTGAATCAGTCAGCCCATTCTCCTCTGACCTCTAGCATCAACAAGGCATTTTCGCCCACAGGACTGCCGCATACTGGATGTTTTTCCCTTTTCACACCATTCTTTGTAAACCCTAGAAATGGTTGTGTGTGATAATCCCAGTAACTGAGCAGATTGTGAAATACTCAGACCGGCCCATCTGGCACCAACAACCATGCCACGCTCAAAATTGCTTAAATCACCTTTCTTTCCCATTCTGACATTCAGTTTGGAGTTCAGGAGATTGTCTTGACCAGGACCACACCCCTAAATGCATTGAAGCAACTGCCATGTGATTGGTTGATTAGATAATTGCATTAATGAGAAATTGAACAGGTGTTTCTAATAATCCTTTAGGTGAGTGTATGTGTCATCAGTCCAGAGAACCTTGTTTCTTACAATTCCAACACTCATGGACCACCAAACTCCCTATTACTGTGAGAGGTGATGAGCTTGGAGAGGCAACTGAGTTTATATACGGTAGTAGCACCTTTGGATCAAACTGAAGCATGGATGAAGATATCTGCAGGCAAATTAGCTATACCATGGTGATTTTCCAAAAAATGCAACTGATACAGTCCTCAGCATCAATTGAGTGGGTGATGAAGATCAAACTATTCAATAACATCATGTTACTGACTGCAGTCTTCACTAACAAGATGTGGAGTGTATTCAAACCATAGCTCAAAAGTTCAACATCATTGTTTGCGAAGAATCCTGTGTTTTGCTTATTATGATCAAGTCACTAAGATTGACCAAAACCTTTACCAGTCACCAAGTTAGTTTGGCTGACCACATCCTTCAACTACCCAACCAGTGACTATCATGGACTGTGAAGCACTGGAAACTCAAACGGAAAAAGAAGACAGGGATGAACCATCAAGATCTTGGAGAGAGATCTGCCTGTGCTGTCGATGTGGGGTTCTAGGACAGCAAACTTCCTCCAATGTGAATGGTACATGAAGAACTAAGTGCTAAGTAAGTGAATACTTTTTGAAAACTCCAAGTTGTCTGGCCACTCTACCATAAAGTGCAGATCAGTGGAGTGTTGCAGTGATAGTTGTCCTTTTGAAAGATTCTCCTGTCTCCACGCAGGTTCTCTGGAGCTCAGCCAGAGTGACCATTGGGTTCTTGGTCACCTCTCTTACCAAGGCAGTTCTCACCATATCACTCATTTTGCCAGGACAATCAGCTCTAGGAAGAGTCATGGTTGTTCTAAACTTATTCCATTAAACAATTATGGAGGCCTCTGTGCTTTTGGAAACCTGCCAAGCTGCAGGATTTTTCGTTGTAGCCTTCACCAGGTGTGTGCTTTGATGCAATCTTGTCTCTAAGCCCTGCAGGGATTTTCTTCGACCTCATAGCTTGGTTTTTGCTCTGACATACGTACATTGTCAGCTGTGGGACCCCATATACACAGTGCATTGCAAGTGGGACAGAAACCATCCTGAATACTTGTGATATTTCAGTTTATTTGTAACAAATTTGCAAAAGTTCCTAAATATCCTATTTTTGCTTTGTCATTCTGGAGTATTGAGTGTTGCTTAAGGGAAAAATTAATTTAAATGATTTTAGCATAGGAGTGGCACAGTGGTAGCGCTGCTGCCTCGCAATTAGGAGACCCGGGTTCACTTCCCGGGTCCTCCCTGCATGGAATTTGCATGTTCTCCTTGCGTCTGTGTGGGTTTCCTCCAGGTACTCCGGTTTCCTCCCACATTCCAAAGACATGCAGGTTAGGTGCATTGGCAATTCTAACTTGTCCCTAGTGGGTGGGTGTGTGTGCCCTCCCTCGTGGTGGGCTGGCGCCCTACCCGGGGTTTGTTTCTTGCCTTGTGCCCTGTGTTGGCTGGGATTGGCTCCAGCAGACCCCCGTGACCCTGTAGTTAGGATATAGTGGATGGATGTATTTTAGCATAAGGGTGTAAAACAACAAAATTTGAAAAAAGTGAAGGGATCTGAATACTTTTTTGAAGGTACTATAATTTGAAAAGATTACCAAATATTTCTTAAGTCCCTGTCATTACAAATAATTCCAGGGACACTTTTAAAACAGTAGGCTTATTAAGGTTTGTGAATAGACATGCATTTTAAATTGGCAAATCTATTTTAAACAGGAAATAAGAATCTAGTATAGAATAATCCTATGAGTAAATTAAGTGGCATCTCTGTAGGATGATACTCTTGTTTTCTTAATTTAGTTTGAAGCATTTATATAATTTAATTCTTATCTTGTAGCTGATATGCATACAGTGTCTTTGTTCTAACCAGTATTTTATTATCATATTGTCTCGTTTGTTTAAATCATTTTATTTTGACATAAATATATTCAAGCAATTTATGTTATACTATATTGATCTCATTTATGATTAGAATATGTGATTCAGTACATTTGCAGCAGAGGTTGTTAATATATTCATCATCCAATTATTGATATGGTAATTAATTTTTTTTTTCTTTTGACAGACTACAACGCATAATTAAATCATCATACTTTATGTTTCAACTTCATTTGGTGTGGTTCATGGAATAAATACATTATTCAAGTTGGTTTCTGTGCAAGAAATAACATTGGTTCCTTCACAATTAAAGAGTGAACAGTCAGCAACCATATCACATGCACTTCAGATCAGGTAATCCACCTGAAGCTAGGCATGGTTTGACCCAGTCAGTACTTAGATGAGAGGCCATCTAGGGAAAGCTTGGGTTGGTACTGGAAAAGTTGTTGGTGAGGCCAGCAGGAGGCACTTAACCTGTGGTGTGTGTGTGGATCCCAATGCCACATTATAGTGATGAGATGGAAAACCAAGGTCTTAACTCTCTGTGGTCATATACATATCTCATGCACATATACACACATACACACACACACATATATATATATATATATATATATATATATATATATATATATATATA
>JANRMT010062854.1:124572490-124588551 GCA_026402145.1 Polypterus bichir lapradei | reverse complement strand
ATATATATATATATATATATATATATATATATATATATATATATATACACACACACACATAGATCTATCATTTTTAATGTAGGTAGCTCATTTTGACCTAGTCATTTTAAAAGTAGCTCACAAGCCGAAAAAGTGTGGGCACCCCTGACCTAGAGTCTGGGAAATAACCAAGGATCCTATAGCAACTCTAAATATCTTACTGTCTTTTAAAGCCAGTATAGGAGTAAACTGTACAAGCAGCAACAACTGCACAAATCCTATAGAAGTCTAAGCTTTGCCTACATATTCCCTTAACACATAGCTGATTTTAAAGCAGGATATTGTATAAGTGCAATTATGGCATATTTTCACTGCAATTGCAATCAATAGGTCAGGCACTTTTACTTTAATTTGTTTTTAATTGTGCTGTAGTCATATACAGAAATAAATTATTCTGCATTGCCTTACATGTACTGTATACAATCAAATGCACACAAGCAATATTCACTATGATACTTTTGGTGACTGGGCATAATGTCTGCTAGATCAAAGACGTTGATTTAACTCTGAACGGCTACTTTTCAGGCAGGTGAATAGTTTCATTCTACCAACTCAAAAGTTTGGTTATTAAAGGATTCTGTACCTCGTACACAGCCTTTTAATTGAAGTTTGTTCAGATAAGAATGTAGCGCAATTTTGAATACCACATGTAGGTGTTTATTTTATATTGTAGTTACACACAGCACCAATATAAACATTTTAACATATCTATAAACAAATATATGATATGACACCAGAACAGAATCACTGCAGGTCGTATTTTGTGGAACACTAAAGTGAATTACACATCAATATCTGGATAGAGTGAAAGGAATACTAACATTGCAGCTTGATGCATGTTTCAGCTGTCCTGTTTGTTACATATTTTGTAAAACAATAAGTTTTATTTTCTCAGTTCAACCAGTCCCTCATTAAAAGATATCCTTTATCTTTGATTGAGAGTACAAGAATACAGGCAATCAGTTGTGGACTGATAGACACACAGTGTGAATTTAAAAATTATGCCAAATTTTAACTTTAAAAAATTTATTCCAACAGTGTCCACCTGGCATAAAGTAATGTATACCTTGTGCTACATGAATGACACATACCTAAAGGCAGGCTGTCTGTTGTGCAGGCCAGAGTTAAAAAGTTAGGGACCAGAAAGAGAAGCAGAACTGACAAGGTGGTCATCCCCAATGTTATACCTGGGCCATGCACCAGTCCAGATTGAGACTGGAAAATAGCAAATATTGTTCTGTTATATAAAAAGTGTGATTGGATATAAAGTAACTATAGGTCAGTTATTTTAATGCACATAGCAAAGAAACCAATGGAAGGAATAAGATAATGGAAATAAAAGATTGAGCAGCACAAGAACAGGAGTTTTAGGTATAGATGGGGGATGTCATGTTTCACTTACATGCTGGAATTCTATGAGGAAGCAGCAAAACAATTTGATCAAAGTGGAGCATACTACTTATCTTGTCTTTCAGAAAGCATTTAATATGGCACCACATGAGATGTTGACATCAAACAAAAAAAAAGTGGAAGTTCAGGCTGTAGTGTGCAGATGGGTGCAGAACTGGCTAAAATATGGGAATCAAAGGATTATGTGGAGAGGAATCTTATCATAATTGATTGATGTTAGTGTGGTTCCCTTCAGTACTGGGGCTGCTGTTATTTTAATCTGTATATCTATATCTATCTATTTACATATATATAAATCCACATGATCTAGATAGGAATATAAACAAAAGGTTCGTTAAGGTTGCAAATGATACCAAGCTAAAAGGATTGATAGGTAATTTAGAATCTATTGAATAATTACAGAAATAGTTGGACATCATATGTGGAAGGTGAACTTTAATGTAAGTAAATGTAAAGTATTACATGTAAGAGTTAAAAATGTCAGGTTTGAATACATGATGGGAGGTCTGAAAAATTGAAAGGATTTAGGAGTGGACTCATCACTATCAACTACCACACATTGTTTAGAAGCCATTAAAAAGCTAATGTTGTAATGTTAGGTTATACAGCACAATGTGTAAAGTACAAGTCCAAAAAGGTTATGTTCAAGCTTTAGAATGCGCTTGTAAGTCCTCATCTGGAGTACTGTGTACAGTTTTGGCCCCCGGGCTACAAAAAAAAAATAAAGCAGTAATAGAAAAATTCCAGAGAAGAGCAACTAAACTGATTCTAGGACTGCAGGGATGAATTATAAGGAAAAATTAAAAGAGTTGAAGCTTCTCAGCTTAAGTAATTTATAAACAGAATTAGTACAATGGATCGAGACTGTTACTTTAAAATGAGTTCAACAAGAACATGGGGACACAAACACTTGTTAAGGGTAAATTTTGCATCAACATTAGGAAGATTCACACAAAGAACCACAGACACAAAGAAAAAGTCACCAAGTAGTGTGGTAGACAGTAGGATGACAGTAGGGGTCAACCTGATGTTATTTTGGAGGAATTAGGTGAACTGAATTAGCAAAGTATTTTCGGCTGAATGGCCTGTGTTCATCAACATTTTTCTAACATTCTGAAGCTGAGTTTGAGTGCCAAAGGTAATACACTAATCACAGTAAATACTATTAGTTTATTTCTTTTACTTTTCATACGGGTTCACAAATATTGAAAATGGGTTAATGGAATCAGATAAAGGAAATATATGCCATTAATCCAAAGGAGAAAATAGTAACATTTTTTAAGAACATAACTGAATAAATTGCCTTTTTTATTGAGAAAATTACTGATAACGTGTTGCATGTTGATTTAGCAAGTGCAAGAAAAAATTTTACTGTAGTCTGTACTCATGACAAAAATAACTCTATAAATCAAATGACTAACTGGCAAGTTTAAAAGAAAGACATGGGAGTTTTCGCCGAGTTAATGTCCAAGGACAGTGGAAGAAAAAGAAAAGAAGCAGCAGCAACAAATTGCCTGCACCACATGCAGGTTCCCCTACTAGGAAGAAGTATGCATGACCCCTATAATGAACCTTCTTAGCTCTAGAGAGAGAGAAAAAAAACATGGACTGTGCACAAAGAATGTTAATTTAAAAATGTAAACAGTCTCGGAGAGAATATATGAAAAAGATATTTATTTGTTGACCACGACTTGTTTTCTGCACATAATGGGCTCAGGTTGAATACACAGTAGGAGATGTTACATAAATTATTCTGCCTGGGTAGGAGTTTACAAACTACCAAGATGGGAAAACATCCTACAGTCTAATATGTCTGAGAATGGTTTAATGGTGGGGGGTGGGTAAAGCAGGGACACGTATGACTGGGAATTTGAGATGCCATCACATAAATAAAATTTACTCTTTTGTTAGTATAAGAATTTTATATAAAAATAAACCCCCTGGTTAAAGCAGTGATAATAAGACATTACGGGTAAATGCTAACCTAAAACTATTCTCTGCAAACAAAAAATAGTCATAAGATAGATAGATAGATAGATACTTTATTAATTAATCCCAAGGGGAAATAAGTAAGTGATAGTAATACATTTAGTTTTCAAGTTGGTGTTTATTGTCATTTATTGTCAATTGTACGAAATACAATGAAATCCTTACTTGCTTGTCTGGAAAGCATGCAGCATGTCATGTCACTACTCTCCAGCACCATGATCAGTTCATCCATTAATTAATTATGTGTTACTTAATGCTGGTGTCCCATTGTGTGACTTTTTGTTGTGGAGTGTGTCAAATATGCCAACCACAGTCACTAATCTCAACACTGCATCATGTCAAAGTACATGACTGAAAATCACTGCTAATGTCAATTTTAGCGTCCGAGTGGCGGCTTTCCAGCACAGTCATTTTTGTGACAGCCAATAGCATTCTGCCTGACGGAGTCAGTACCGTATGAAGAGTTAACAGCTGTGGCAAGTTCTGCAGTAATCTCGGCCCTTTTTTGTTTATTCCATTCTGATTTAGTACATAAAACACAAGACATCAATTAGACAAGCCTCTCTTGTGTTTGTGAGGTCCAAAGCCCAGGATTTCTTACTTCTTGTTGCTGCCTGCTATGCATTGTACTTCTTGATGAGCATTCATTGGTTGCCTGCTGTCCTGCACACATAGCCCACCCCTACGACTAAAGACAAATTCAGACCTGTTTGATTTTACTGGAGCGTGTTGCAGTCTAGTTGTTCTCAGTCGTTGGGTATGTCACATAATGTAATGGCTGTATGCTGCCAGCTGTCCGTGGGTCACTGACATTATGTAAATGAAGTCTATGACTAAACATCACTGGAAAAGCTGTGTAATGTAACATGGGCATAAGAATAACTCATGACAATGAAATATTATCCACTTAAACAAATAACATGTTATTGTGTAGGGCTAAGCCGTACAACTTATTATGCTCATTTTCCTTCTTATCTTATTACCTATTTTTGTTACTTTATGTGCACTATATGCTGTCTTATTCTCCCAAGATACAGTTTAGGAGAAAAAAACAGAAACTCGCAAACACTAGATCACATGGAAAATGGATTTAACAAAATAGGCCTGGACACAGCCTGAGCTAATCTATAATTATGTTATTTTTGTCTCATTGTCATTTATTATTAACATAGTATATTGTTTCCTATCCCCCAAGGCCAAACCCGTATAAGACTTCTCATGGTTTCATTATGATAAATGTTACTGTTTTGATCCTATGATATATTATTTCATCCATGTACCCAGTTGACAAGATAATATCATGCACAGAATAACAAGTCACAGCCATGAGATACAAAACTGTTATAAGATGTTGCCATGTTGTGTGTGCACATGACAAAATAATGCAGCCTAGCATGCAACACATAATTATCTTGTTTTTATGACTTATTCTACTGTCTAAGCTATTAATAATCTTGATCCCTCCTGTCATAACTTAGTGTTCATGACTTATTATCTCATATACATAACAAATGTTTTAAGAGGCACAAGTTTTTTAATTATTTATTTATTTGGCTATTCATCTATTTTCTGGATCCACATTTTTCATCTCAGACATGCAGCATTACTCCTTTAATTTTATGGGGGTCATGTTCTTAGAAACCGCATGCTTTTTTCAGGCAAGAAGGATCTATATATACAAATACATAATATAGACAGAATGCAAGTACAGTTCTCTAAACTTCATTAGATATACAGTATCTTAGCAATATAAATTAATATAAAATAAAATAGCTACAATGTGCACTTAGGTTACCAACATTCATTGGATTCTGAATGCTGAGTACAAATACTTCCAATCATGTGTATTACTCCAAAGCATTGATATTAGGCCACGTAATTATGTTAATCTGCTATATAAAAAAAAAAAAAATCACAGTAGGTGTTCAAATAATTTTTCTTTGAGGCAGCTATGTAATTTATGAGCTTACATAACTTCAGTATAGTACCTATCTTACCAATTTGTGCTATTTATTCCATTTATATATAACTAGCAAAATACCCGCGCTTCGCAGCGGCAAAGTACTGCCTTAAAATTTTTATTAAGAAGAAAATTAAACCTTTTTAAACTGAGGGAAAATATACCAATAATTATTTGTTAAGGATTTCTTTGTATACCACATTGTCATTTCGGCCCTCCAGTTGTAATATGACCAAGCTGTGCGCTGAGCTTACTCTTGAGCATGCAACGTACAATTGGCCATGTGAAAAGTAATCTTTTTTCAAATCTCACAGCTTGGATTGCTGCTGTCATAATCGGTTTGAGTTTCATGGTTTGTTTCAATTACGACAGTATTTGCAGGACTTGTGTTGAAGTGACATTCAGCATCTGTCAAGTGTTGTAAGCATACAACCGGTTTCATCGATAACTTCACATCCAGCATTTGAGAGTTTAAACATTCATAAACATCAAAGTGTCCACTACTGAAATCGTCACCTGTGAATCTAAGATATTTAAGAGGCATTGGTGGTTGTCCAAAGGTGTAAAATATTTGGCCATTTTGGTACACTTGAAAGCGACAACCAAACAATTCAGCGGCAGCCATCAACTCACATGCTGAACCATAGGTGAAGGGCTTAAGCATTTCACTCTTATAGTGCTCCTGTGTAGTATAATTATCTCCTGTACCGTCATCAGTCCACACCTTGAACCTGTCCCAGTCATTCAATACATAAGACACAATGTTCCTCCGGATATCAAGAGTGAGCCTGATATGGCCGTGCAATATGTAACAAAGAGAATGTAAAAGGCAGGTGCCATCTCCAGGCATGGAAACCACTCGGTAAGTGACAGTTCTTTGATCGATGGTGATCACCTCGATAGACATGTTAATAGAGGTATGGTTGGAATGATAAAGGAAATGGGTACCTGAACAATGTAAAGTAAGTCTAAAATACCTATACAATAACTATAATCGTAATAAACGAACAATAAAACAGCGGAGAAGCCGTGGATTAAATAAAAAGGCTGTAGTTATCAGCAGGGAGACGTAAATCCCGTGGCGAAGCAAGGAAGGGAATGTAGAGACCGGAGCGACAGACGGCCTTATATAGGCAGGCAGCCAACAACGTGGGAGGCGCTGGGATGGGGGACCCAACGCCACCTCACACGGTGACCGAGCTGCAGGCTATGGACGTATATATGTACGCAAGTAGGATTCAGTTACCAAATTTCTTTAAGATGGGCCCATAAGTAACAAAGACCGTTGGAAAGTTCAATATGGCGGCCAAGAGTGGCATCATACCACTGAAATAAGTACGTACATTGGTTTCGGTTAGCACACGGAAGCCACCTACCAAATTTCGTGAAGATGGGGCCATAAATAAGAAAGTTCAACGAACGTTGTCGACCGTTATGACCATTACGCATAGAATTTCAAAATGAAACCTGCTTAACTTTTGTAAGTAAGTTGTAAGGAATGAGCCTGCCAAATTTCAGCCTTCTACCTACACGGGAAGTTAGAGAATTAGTGACGTTGGAAAGTTCAATATGGCAGCCGACAGTGGCGTCATACCACCGAAATAAGCACGTACATCGGTTTCGGTTAGCGCAGGGAAGCCGCCTACCAAATTTCGTGAAGATGGGGCCATAAATAAGAAAGTTCAAAATGGCGGATGTTGTCGACCGTTATGACCGTTACGCGTAGAATTTCGAAACAAAACCTGCTTACTTTTGTAAGTAAGCTGTAAGGAATGAGCCTGCCAAATTTCAGCCTTCTACCTACACGGGAAGTTGGAGGATTAGTGATGAGTGAGTGAGTGAGTGAGTGACGGCTTTGCCTTTTATTAGTATAGATTTTAACATTGTTACACTAATTTTATCATTAAAGAATCAGCAATAACTTAAATGATTAGATAAACAATATGAAAATAGGTTGTAGTTGTATATAAACCTTTTCTTGGACCCAATAAATGTGGAGTCACCATTCACACTAATCTACATGTCTTAGGAATGTGGGAAGAAACCAAAATGTCAGGGAGAAAGGCCACCTCAAACAAGGGGGGAGAAATGCAAACTGCTTAGACAGATGGTGCCCTTCCAGGATCTCATGCCAGTGTGGTCTGGAGTTATAAAGCAGCAGTCCATGTCAAAAAAAATTACCATTATAAAAATAAATAAAAAAAACAAACAAACAAACAAACTTAAGGCTATATCATAATGCATGACTTTTCCAGTGATTTTCATTCAAAGATTCTCTTGCATAATCTTGACCAGTCAGAGGAAGTCGGCGACTCACTTCTGTGAACCCTGCAAGCAACTCACACCAATTAGTTTGTGACTCACACTGATAAAATCAAACAGGTTTTAATTTTGTCTTTAGTGTTAGGTGCAGCTTTATGAGCTTGAGAGCTAACTCCCAATGATTCCTCATCTGGAAGTCCAATGCATATGATGCAGTGATTAGAAGTAAGAAACACGGGTATTTTGGACCTCACAAACAGAAGAGAAGCTTGTCTGTCCGATGTTGTGTGTTTTAAATACCACAAGAGAATGGGACTACCCGGGTTTAGCACAGTTAGAGCGGAAAGAGACGCAAATACCTGCGGCAAGCGGAAAGGAGGAGGACTCTCTCTCTATGTAAATACAAGGTGGTGCAACTCTGGACATGTAAACGTTAAAATCTCCATTTGCTGCAGGGACATCGAACTGTTGGCCGTAAGCCTGTGTCTCTATTACTTGCTCAGAGAGTTTGGAAACGTCATTGTTGCTATATTGTGAATTTCCCCTTGGGATTAATAAAGTATCTGTCTATCTATCTATCTAAAAAAGGGCTGGGATTATGGCTGAAATTGCCATAGCTTTTAACACTTCGTAGAGTGCCAGCTCTTTTAGGGAGCACAGTACTGACTGTCATAAAAAAGAGTTGGGCTCAACTGTGCTAGAAGATCAGCACACAGTAAGTAAATGTGACATGTTCAGTGATTTTTACTTGTTTAAATTGACATACTCTGGTGACAAGATTAACAGCTGCTGTCAGCAAAACCATAACATATACCATAACATTGTAGATGTTGTATAATGTGACATTGGCTTAAGACATATTGAATTTTAATTATTTTACTGGTAACATTTAGTATATAGGTATTATAAAATTGCATCTATTACTCATTTGCTCTTATGCAACAAGACCTTTACAAAGGCTTTTTTAAAAAAAAAAAGAGAAGAAACACCAGGCCAATTTTTGGCACTAAACTTCACAATCCTCAACATTATTAAGATTATAAGAAAACATTAGGAGGCAGAAGCAAAAATGAAACCTGTTATTTATTTTTGGTAATTTTTGAAGGTCATGGCTGGCAGAGCACTCCAATTAGTACAAGAAGACTTGTGATTAAAGCATATTGCATTAACTTGGTGATTCCTAAACTGGGTACCATAATGCTTTCTGGTTTTCATTCCACCCAGTTTACTTACAGATACCTGTAACCAAAATCCAAATCATACTAATGGGAGAAAAGTCAAGTGTACTTTCACATGTCCTAACATGACTGCCACACCATCTGAAGGGCAGACCTAAAATTAGACCTGCTAATATGCAAGTTGAAAGAAAAAAATCAACAGAAGTTAATTTCAATAACATAATCTTAAGTTAAAAACAAAGCAAAAACTCAAATTAAAAAATTCAGACACTGAAAGTAATTATGAAGATGGAAAGAGCAAAAGGGCCATATGTATTTACACTGTACATGGACTTAAGAATTTGACTACCCCATCCAGTTTTACACACAGCATGAATGCATGACAGAAATGTCTCTGGTCAGTGTAATGCTAGTCTTGATTTTAAACCAGGAAAGGTCACTATTGAGCATTTCTAAATTGTACTCACTCTGAGGTCATCTGCATAACAAGCTGGAGGGAGGTGAAGCCAGAATTCAGGAAGCTGTCTCTATACTGATTCATTTTTATTGCTCCCAGCCACTCTTCAACTGAAGTGAAGGTTGTGAAATCCGGAACAGAGCGATCAAGGAGTGGCTGTGAAGGCCTACAAAGAAAAAAACAGGTAAATACAGAAGTGCTAAATCACAGGGAAATTTGGTGAAAACCACCTGGGTCTGATTCCTTTCTGAGTCCCACAATCTTTCATGTTTTTAGAATCACAACCAATAGAAACCTGCAGTGTTACTTATCTCCTGTATGTCACAAAAACTCTTTACTGAGGTGTATGGAGCAGTTTGAACACCTGTATTAATATTCTGGCATTCCTATTTTTTATAAGAATCTTGCCTAATATTTTCAGTGAAGCTCACAGTTGCTACAAAGAATTAGACCTCCCCAACCAAGCTTCAAGACTGATTTTTGTTTTATTTTACAGAAAGTATGCCTGTAATGTAAAAGTAAATAACATTTACAGTCTATGAATTAAAAATGTAATTTTTTACTTGACTAATAACATTTAAACTATTAACTTTCAGAATTGTAGTGAGCAGCATGATTGTCAAGTATTAGCAGGGTTAATTTAAAATATTATAAGCACAATGCATATCAGTCTTAAATTCTTTACATTAGCAACTATAAGAAATGCCTGCTAGCAAGAACAGTCTGCCATAGGCAGCTAAACAAGATGAACTTACAGTATACATTAGTTGTAGGATATCTCCCAAAATAAAATATCCCTTTCATTTAATTCACAAATGACTAAACTGGCAGTTGTTAGTGAAATAAAGATGACTGATAAATGCCCGAGGCCCAGTAAGGTGGCAGATATGCACATCACACTTCTGGAAAGTATTCTAGAACAATATATAATGTATAAAAGCAAAATGCTTTCTCTATGGGAACAATCTTAGTGCTGCTATCTCTTTCAGCTGCAGGGCCACAAGAGTCAAGAACTCAGGAGCAGTACTTCTATTGCAAATTGTGCACATATACACGTGTGGAACATGTATGGAAGATGGTATTTAAGATGAATAGTGATGAAATAATGCTAGACATCATGTATCTTCACATTTCTTGTATCTATCTAATATGCATAAATAAAAAATGCCAATAAGGAGTCAAGCCAGTTTAAGTCAATACTTCAGTTGTAACTTGTCAGACACAAAGGATGATGGTGAAGAGGAGCAGAAGCTGCTCTGTATGAAAAGTCTCTTTTTTAATTTTAAAGGTTTTGTTTCTTTTTTCATTGGCCACAACATAATATACATACACTGCAGTAATTGTGGCAACAGCTTTGAGACTTGTTGGATTGCGGATCATCTTGTCCAATGTGTTAACGATCTCAGTGAATCGAGGCCTTGCATTGCGATCCTTTTGCCAACAGTCCAGCATGAGCTGATGCAGTGCAGCGGGGCAGTCCATGGGCGGTGGTAAGCGGTAGTCTTGCTCAATGGCATTGATCACCTAGGAGACAAAATACAAGGGCTCCATCAACTGTGGTGATTGGCAGCATCCAGCCACTATCATCTTACTGCCACTAATTTCCTGAATTCCTCTCAGTAGATTCACCAAGCGATTTATATATACAATTTTCATTTCTCAGGTGCCAGTGAAAATGATAATGACATAAAGAACCTTCAATTTTATATTCTATGAGCTTATTTAAAATAAAAGTCAATACAGCTGAAAAGATACATTTTAATAGGTAGCAAAGAAATTGTGAGGAGCCACTATCAGGAATTTTTATAATCATGTAAATGACAACAAGTACACTAGCAGTATTTTCAGAGACTAGGATGTGATTGAACAGATATGGGAACACCAGGGCTGAGTCAAAATAGATGGGTGTCTCATTGCTAAGCTACAATTACTCTCCACTACACCTGATATATCTGAAGGAGGACAAAGTCGATTTCAGCATTTGTCTCAAGGTACATAATATGAAGGTCACTTCACAATTTAGGGAATATTTAGAAAGTAACATCCAAAACAAAGAAAATATTTTAGGGTAAAACCTACATATACTGTAACAAATAAAAAAGTAGAGGATATTACAAAAAACACAATACCCTCCAAAAGAATACTGGCAACATCTATGCAAATGACTCTAGAAAAATTATATTTATCCATAAAAATATATCCTTTTTTTGGGCTAATTTGTATTTTCACCATGCTTTGGAGAGACAAATGTGAGTGCATGCAGCTCTGAACTGAATTAAGCAGGTTAGGCAATATTCTGTCCTGTACTTCCAGAGTATTTGAGAAAGCTTCCACTTTGTGATTCCACACTTCTGCTATTGCTTTCGGAAAAAATCTACAGGTAGTGATGGATTTAATTGCCCCACGAGACATTCTATATCATATGTTGTGATCTACTGGGCTTTTGGAGGTTTGTCCAGTATTTGCCCACTTATAAACATTAACACTCTTTCTAGTTTTCTGTCTTAAGTAAAACCATCAAATTTTCTTCTTGCATTCCTGTTGTACAGAATGGGCTGTAGTTAAGTGCTCTATGAGGATTGATCAAATATCTTCTTTTTTTAATGCATTGATACTTAGAAACACACACACACCAATACAATTCAACTGCTATGGAGAGACATGACTCACAGGTGGCTGGTAAGTCTGCACTGTACAAGCATTCTTCAGCTGTCCAGCTCTGCTAATTAGGATTTAGCACCTCATTACTGTCCCTACCTGGTCTTGATAAGCTGACATCCCCAGAGACTGGGGAGAGATTTGCATCTTTTCAAATAATGAAGGCAGCTGACTAGGCTGTCTGTTATATAGGGGTAAGCCATCTGAGCAGTTTGACAGGAACACCAATCTCTTAATATACCACATGCAGCACCTCTAGGTGGTGTTTACACTGCCAATAAATAAATTTAAGTAAACTAAATTAAATCAGTGTTTGTGCTAGCTTTGGGCTGAATATATGTTAAATATTTCTTCATAAAAAAGCCTGTGAATTGTTCTAGAAATATTTTTGGTTCTCACAGATTGTAGAACAGAATGAGATAGAATAGATCAAACACCGGCACAAACTGGTAAGATTTTCAACTTTGGCCCAATTCACCAAAGAGTTTTAGTTGCAAAGCTATTGATTATATCTGGAAATATTTATCTGGATTTACATGAACATCTGGCCAGTAGCCAAGCCACGTGTAGTTCAGAACAGGTAATCCACCTGAAACTAAACATGTTTGGGCTCAGCCAGTTTTTGGACAGGAGATGAACCAGGAAAAGGTTGGGATACTGCAAGACACCAATGCCCTTGCACAGTGGCAGGGACACTGTGCAGCAAAAATGGATGAAACATAAATCTGAGGTCCTGTTTTTGGCATAACAGATGATGGGCATCTTTTGTAAAGAGTGAGGTGTTTCCTGATGTCCTGGCTAAATTGCTGATCATGGCTAAGTCATTCTTGTCCCCCCACAATCATCCCTTGTATTTTATTGGCTAACTATCTCTCTCATCCTTCACCACCTAAAACTAATGTGTGGTGAACAAACAGGGCATAAGATATCTGTGGTCACATCATCCAGGTGGATGCTATACATTGATGGTGGTTGAAGTGGCTCCCTCTTCTCTATGTAAACCTTTCAGTGTCTTGAGAAGTGCTATATAAATGCAATTTCATCTTCTTCTTCTCTGACCTTTATATCTGTAGATCACAAAGAGTGATAGTATTAAAATAACAAGAGATCAGTGAATTGGGCTTGCACAAATCTCAAATTCATTTCATGTAGTATTTTGGCAAGAACTGAAGGCAGAAAATGCAGATGTTACATTGCTGAAATTCAGCTTGCCCAAAAACCTGCTAGACATGTATTTTTTGTTATATGGAATACATGGTACATCAAGCTGTCTATTCTGATATGACTTCTGTAGTCTTTAAACCGCATAGTGTTCTGCCTTCTTTAGAACCATGGAACCTGGACTGGATTCCAGAGGCTTCAAGTAACATAGATGGAATCAAAGGTAGCCAATTCAGTGTTCTAAAAGGAGGTTCTTTTTTTGTAAAGGATATTTATTATCAAGGTCAAATCAAAAGGAAAAAGGCTGGGAAATTTTGAGAAAGACTAGTTGCACGAAACAAGTCTAAAGTCAAAGCAATGCTTCCATTCAATTAATTTTCCTCATCATAGTGAGTTAATAGATAATGGAAATCACTTGGTTGAGGTCAGTTAAAAAGAACTACCCAGGCTAATTGCAAACCAAAAAAACTCCATTCCACATTACACTCCATGTCCTCAAAGCTAAAGCTGTCACAAAATCTCTGTAAATGTACAGAGACAGAAGACAGCTCTCAGAAACACCATGGAAACAATATATTGGGAGAATCCCCGGAGCTTCCTAGCACTACATTCTTTTATCTCTAATGGTTTGTTGTATTGCTTCTTACCAGGACTAAGCCCAGAGAGAATTATTCCTCAGTCAGAAATCAGACTTTGTTATACAAGAAGCTCAGGCCTCAAGAGAATAAATATAATGAAAAATGTTAATGGTGTCAACACCTTTGTAAACCTGGTGAATTCTCGAATAGGCCAATATCCTGTAGTTCTTGGGCAAAGCAGAGGATTCTCCTTCTCATAAATACTTAAATCAAAACAATGCTGGTTATTTAGAGAAGGAAGTGAGAAGGAAGATTTGACAGTAAGTACTAAAGAATATTAAAAGACTTGAACCATTCTACTCTTCAAAACATGAAAATTATAACCTACACCCAAAGTCAAGGTCCATCCATGGATTCTATGCTGTAAAAGGTAAAAGGACATCAGGCCACATTTTCAGGCAGCAATCAATTTTAGGAGAACTCTCCATGTTGCCTTTGTTTACTGAGAAGACACCTGGTGGAGGACTACGGCTTATTATGATTCATTTTTCTGTGGTCTTTGAGCTGAGCAGCCATCTTGCCAACATTGGGCCAAGTTCTTTCCTCCAAAATGCACATTGCTACTTACATCTTGGTTTGACATATCCCAATAAGGCCTTTCTCCAAATGACATCACTTCCCACATGACAATCCCGTAACTCCACACATCACTGGCTGAGGTAAACTTTCGATAGGCGATGGCTTCTGGAGCCGTCCATCGCACTGGGATCTTGCCACCCTGCACAGGAAGACAGGAGAAAAAGAAGACATGATTATGATTCAGCTCCTTCAGGGATGTCCTATACTTTAAAATCCTCAGATTTTTAAAACTGCAGACTGCTTATATTAAGTTTTAATTTTGTTCAAATGAACCAGGATGAACTGAACTTAGGGGGAAGTTAATACTGAAAACATCCTCTCTTACACATTCTTCCTGTATTATACTAGTAATTTATAACTTTAGTGCATCTGTTTCAGTTGGTTTATAATTTAATGATAGAGGGAACAGAAAACAATATGAATGCTACAGGATTGTAGCTGTTTCAGTCAGTTTATGACTTGGGAACTTATAATAGTGCAAAAGTGTGAAAAGGATCAAAGACTTTGAGTGGAATCATTCATTACAAGAACAGCTAGCTAATTAAATGCATGTAATTTAATATTTCTTGAAGACCCACATGAAATTTCAATATACTAAAAGCCCACCTGAATGACAGTAGAGTAACAACATAGAAACTGATGGAAGATACCAAAACACATCAGGAAGAAAGAAAGAGACCTTTTTGTTTGGATGTCAGAGAACACAAACCTATGCATCTCGCCAAATGCATAATTTAAAAGCCGTCCAGGACAATATCCACCCAGTAAGCTTTTCTAAGAGTATATACAGATTTTTGCTATCTATTTTATATTATTTGCTATTAGTATTATTATACTTTAATAAATACCATGTTGCTTTTACATTTCTATGTTTGTCTTTATATCTATAGTGACCAAAGTAAATATTAGGGCATCTATTTTATATTATTTGCTATTAGTATTATTATCTATACTAATAAACGTCAAAGCCCTCACTCACTCACTCACTCACTGACTGACTGACTGACTGACTCATCACTAATTCTCCAACTTCCCGTGTAGGTAGAAGGCTGAAATTTGGCAGGCTCATTCCTTACAGCTTCCTTACAAAAGTTGGGCAGGTTTCATTTCGAAATTCTACGCGTAATGGTCATAACTGGAAGTTGTTTTTCTCCATTTACTGTAATGGAGTTCAGCTGGAGGGGCGGAGTTTCGTATGACATCATCACGCGTCTCACGTAATCACGCATTACGTAGAAAGCCAGGAAGAGCTACAAAACGCGCTTTAGAAAACATGCATTATATAATTAAGAAGGCAGCGAAACAATTAGAAGCGAGCGAGTGACATATAAAACCATATTCAGCAGCTCACGTGAACTGACGCAGTGCGCAGACAAAAAGTAACAGTTCCAAAGAGTGCTGAACAAAAACCGAATTACACTGCTATGCTCAAATAGATAAACCACACGCAGTGGCGCGATAGTAAAGCATTCGCCTGTAGCGCCCACGTCCGAGGTTCGATTCCCGAGAGGGGATGCACTAAGTATGTACGCGCGCTTCTCGATTTATTTTAACCTCGCATCCCCTTAGTTTGAGACGTATGAAAACGCATGCGGTTAACGCAGAAAGACAGATCACCTATTCACCTATTGAAGCTTCATGAATAATGGATACTTTATTCGCGATCAATGATTGTTTTGGTAAAGCCATACTCAGTGTATTCATTAGATGAACGGTAAAAAAGTAAGAGC
>JANRMT010062854.1:124428718-124552490 GCA_026402145.1 Polypterus bichir lapradei | reverse complement strand
CATACATCCTTTCTCAGTCAGGGTGAGGTAATAATGGATTGGGGGACATGGCCTATAGAGAACAGTCAGTTCTCTAGTATGTTAAGTCACAGTGTTTTCCTGGGCTGCCTCCAGCTGGGACACTCACAAGGCCACATGGGGCATATAGTTCAGCAATGCGGCCCTGCTGGGTTCCTTGGGGGCTGCCAGGAGGTGCAGTCAGAAAAAGGCTTCACTATTCACCTGGCCTTGAAATGAATCCTTGTTGTAATCCAATGGCACCGGAAGTGCAAGGGATATGACATCCTCTGTAAAACAAATGTTAACACTATGAAAACCAGAGATGCTCATGACTATCTGGAATATTCTGTTTAATATGCCCCAGCACCAGTCTCTCAAAGCACTTCATCTTGACTGGAGGAAATACCGCCAGTCTGCACTCACTTAGACAGTCTGCTTTTGTTTTCTTTGGCACAGAGATAATTGTTGTCTTTCTGAGGCAGGTGGGGACCACAGAACCTCTCAGTGAAAAATAAAAAAATGCAACTGAAGATGTCAGCTAATTGGTTGCTTTAAAATGTGCCCTGAAATTCCATCTGGAGCAGATGCCTTATGGACATTAACAGTCCTTCTTACGTCATGTACAGAAACAAAGAAAGATGAATGAAGGTGCTGGAGGCAATGAAATGGCAGGCTGCCTTTTGTTGTGGTCAAAGTGACTATTTAAAGGATTAACTTTATTGGGAAGTGAAAAAAGTAGATGAGAATAGGTTAGCCTTTGTTTTGTAGCCCCTGTCAAAGTTTATGCAAATCATTACACCTGCTGTTTTTGGTCTGTAGTTCACTTCCATACTAACACTTAGCTCCTTCAATTGCTTTTGTGAGTTTGTATTTTCTTTTCTTAAATGTTTCCATTATAGACAAAAATGTTGAGCAGAGAAGGTTGGTTTCCAAAATGAATTTCTCTCACTTGAATGGTTCCCCTCTGCCCCCATTTCCTAGCTTTCTTTGTCCAGTTATTTTTAGTTGACTCATGCAGATTGTGTTGTATGAGTGTAACTGATGAAAGTACCTCCATGTTCACCAGGCTAAAAGTCGAATTCGAAATATTTGCAGTGTAGTTTGAAAGGGTTTGCCAGTTATAATTAATAATCATGATAACTGCACAAATAGAAAATACTCATAGCCAGCATCCATTCTTTCATTTATTCTTATTCTAGAGATTGCAATTCCTAAAGAAAAAATGCAGATCGCTGTGGTAAAAAATATGGAAAAATAGTTTTTTGAGACCATAACATACAAGGATAACATCCATAGAGAACAAAAAGAGAGATTAGCAGAATTCCTTATTTTTCTTTTGAAATTTAGCAATATACAGTAATTACTTCATTGCTAAAATAAAAAGCAATAGGCTTAAGTACTTGCATAGAGTTAAATATTTAAAAATGAGGGGAAAAAAATTGGATCAGTGCCTTTTAATAAAATCATTATTTCAGTAATGATAAAGACATTGTAGTTGCTATTCTGTGATAGTTTTGTTTCATAGTAAGTGGGTGTCAATAACATTTCAAGTTTCCTATACTCCTGAATTGAATTTGGCAGCTTCAGGAAATAACTGTGTAGTGAAGCATGAGGACAACAGCATCATCAAGGTCACGGAAGACATCACTGTGATTGGCTTCATCAGTGACAATGATAAGGCTGCCTACTGGAGAAGGGTAAAAGACCTGACTGTATTGTGCCATAACAGCAACCACTCTCTGAATGTCAACCTAACAAAGGGGGGTCATTGTTGACTTCAGAAAGAGCAAAGGTTCTTATGTTTCACTCCACATCAACAGCTCTCTTGTCAAGATAGTGAGCTGCTTCAGGCTCAGCAAAGGCTCTTCTTCTTGAGAAGGCTAACGAGCTTTGGGGTGGGAACCAAAACACTAGTTAACTTTTATGACTGCACTATTTAAAGTATCCTGACTGGATGCATCACAGTAGGCTTTGGTAACCTCACTTGCCCAGATCGCATACTACTTCAAAAGACTGTCTGTACAGCTTCTAAAATAATTGGGGATGACCTTACACAGCTTCATACCATTTACTCAACCAGATGTCTGAGGAGAGCTGAATCCATCATCTTTTATGACAGCCACCCAGCCCACCCCCCATTTTCAATTCTGCCTTCTGGGAAGCACTACTTGAGCTTCACCACTAGTTGTATCTGCTTCAGGGAAAGTTTCTTCCCCCAGGCCATATGGTCACTGAACTCCCAGTAACCTACCTGGCCTGCACTGTCTACTGAACTCACCTGCTGATTTATGTAGAATTGTACTGTATGTTCCTTTTTCATCACTCTAATTTAATGTATTTCATTTATCGATTTATGCTCTTTATTTATTTATTTATTTTATTCTACTATTATTTATTTACTGTATTTATTTATGCATCAACTCAACTGTGGCACAAGAAATTTACAATGCTCACGCAGTGTATATGACAATTATTGTAAGCTCTCTATTCTAATCTAATCTCTTGGAAAGCAAACACAGGTCCATCAACTGTAAGGAATCTTATTATAGTTGATGACTACTAATATATATATGTATTAACAATACTCTATTGCTTTTTTAAAAACTGTATGGTTGTTGATTAGTAATGCTTAGCTTTAGGATTTTGCAAAGCAGCAGAAAAAAATATTGAATGAAATTTCACTGATGGGTTGCTCATAAATAACCATGAGGCATACATTTATCACACTGAGATTGTTTTGTTACAGCTGCATGTGTATAATTACTTCTTCTATTAAAAAGAATTCAAGAAAAACCTGGAAGATCAAAATGTGCATTTATAATGAATGGGAAAGAGAAACAAGGAGGAAACTGTGAGCGGGAGAAAATTAACAGTCTGGAGAAACAGAGCAACACTTAGATGCTGATGATTCAAATGAGCAACAACAAAAGTATTTCCAGAATGCAAACAGAATGGAACAAAAATCACAAAAATAATGTAGTGGGAAAAAGGAAATGAACGTGTACCGTTGATGAATACAATTGCAGCACAATAAAATGAACCTGCAATTATTTTTGAGTAATGCCAAAAGATGTGCTTGCCAACAAATGCTTTGTGTGCCTCTGCTAGCATTAAAATTATTCAGGTTGCTGTAGTTACTATTTAAATTATATTAAATGCAACTATAAGGCATTTTTCTGTATTCTACAAGAATTTGTCTTCCTGAAGTGCTTAAGGGTTTTTATAGCATAAATGGCACTATGAAATGATTTAATTATTTAAATAAATATTTTATTAATAGCTAACCTAATGGTGCAGTGCTCAGCATTGCTGCTCCATAGCAGATAGATAAATAAATAGATAGATAGAGCATCTTTCTAGATTCTCAATGTGCTTCACAATTCATGGTCCAATTACTCTTTGTGTGAAGATGTTCTCCTTGCCTGCCAGATTTTTCTCTGGATATTCTGGCTTTGCTCCCACCCACCAAAACTCGTTTTTTAGATTAACTGTTGATTCTATTGTGGTGGGCTGGCACTCTGCCCAGGGTTTGTTTCCTGCCTTGCGCCCTGTGTTGGCTGGGACTGGCTCCAGCAGACCCCCGTGACACTGTAGTTAGGATATAGCGGGTTGGATAATGGATAGATGGATATTGATTCTATATTGAACATTGTAAACAAATGATGGTGTCTTAATTGAGTATCCCCTGTTGTGGACTAGCACCCCATGCAGTATTCAAGGTTGGTACTTTAAGATAATAGGATAGAGTTTGGATCCCTGAAAACCAGAAATGAAATATGCATGTTAGTGGATGGATTTAAGGGTTTGATACTCTAAAGAGAGAGAACAGGAAAGAAATGATGAATGCCATATAAAACATACTAGTGTTCTGTTGTTTGAGCATTAGAAGCTAGGGAGATTATTTTTCATAATCTTACAAGTAAATTAAATGCATACATTGTCCCAAATAAGGTGCTGTATTATATATTAAATTACTATGAAGCCAACTAGATGAGTAACAGCTTGCAAAACCTGGTAGGTCACCAAACACCTGGGATTACACAAGAACATGATTCAATATTATGATCCATTTATTGTCATGCAAGTTTCTACCAGCTTGGAGAACTACAATCAATTAATGCAAGGCAGGACTCTGTTGGAAAGGGTGCTAATGCTTCACAGCAGTGCACATAAAAGTCTGATTTTATGCCAACAGTAGAACTGGCAACATGGTATAAAGGAGAACCCAGAAGACCCCAGAGGACACTCACAGGAATATTTGGCAAAATGTGAACTGCACATAAAAATTACCCTCTTTAAAATGGATTTTGAAGCTCAAGCCCCTTTATTTGGCACTAGTGCACTTACCCATTATTCCTACCACTTCCTTTCTATTTTTAAAGCAATCATTATCATTATATATACATTAATAAAATAGTAACACTAATAAAGATTACTAATACATTCTAATATTTGTTGTGTTCATTATATTTACACAAATGAATTAGGTCAATATCATTTGCAATAATATTAAAAATAAGATTATTCTCTTAATTAATAGAAATAAGATACTTATTTCTGGGCCCATATGCTTAACACATTTTTGATGTTTACATCACCAAGTAACTATAAAGGCATGTTGCACCATATACTTCTTAGAGGTGTCTATCATGTACTTAGGTTTGAAGATGAGCAGAGGACCCCACTCTTCATCTTTTGACTAATTAACAGTTCTCCATAGCAGTCCCCACTTTGTCCTGCTCAGTAATTATAAGATGGCATAGAGATGGACTGGTGCTGCCAGTTACGGGAAGCAACTCTGGAATAGTTGATATGCCTAGAAGGTAATTAAGATCCAAACAGGGTGCAATGAAGCTCACACTACACTAGAAGTACAAACTGGAGGTTCTGCCTTGTAATTAATACAGCAATGTGTTTGTTCAAGCGGCTGGGAAGTATTTTCTGAGGTGTTCACAAACTGCACACACGGCTGCACACACACGGCGACATAAAAAATGTGTAATTAGGAAATGTTGAAACCAAGCCTTGAAGGTATTTTTACTGCTTTTTATGGGGGGTTTGTCAAACAAATTGACAAGCAGAGTATTTTTTTCTTTTTTTAATTATTCAGATAATGGAATCAGCTGAAGGCTGTTTAAGGAGAGAATAATTGCTTTCTTGAGACTATTCTATTTTCTAAACCAGTAAGCAACGAGTGTGGTCCAGCAATAAAAGAAAGCATTATTTCAGGCCTCTCTGTGGGTCTTGCTCTAACTGCGACTAGCTGCCGCCATGTAATGTTCATTTCAAGCCAGAAGGTACTTAAAGGTCTCCAGTCCTTTTGATGTTAGGAGATGGTTTATGTTGCCAGGTACAGTAATATGTCAATAGAGGGTCTGAGGACTGCCTACTAACTTGGAGTTTTTTTTTGTCCTTTTACTTTTTCCTTCCATTGGGTGGAAGCACCATGGGGGGCACTCCTTCACTTGTCTGCTATATTTTCTTTCTTCTCTGTGTGTGGGGGAAAAGGAAATGGGATAGCTGCCTCAGGCAGGAAAGACCAGGCAGTGTTTTCAACTTGCTACTTGATGTTTACTCTTTCTTTCCACACCTTCTTTTCTCTGGCTCACCAAACACTGAACTGTTGGGAGGTCATATCATACCATGAATTAGTCACACAGTGAGCTACCTAGTCTAGTGTCTACCTAAACAAAGAGAAACATTCTGTGTGACTTCAGTTAGGGATTGCTTACTGTTTCATATTTATCTTGAGAGAGGTCACTCCTTCTTTTATAATTTGTAGATTTTTCCACTCTTATTTCTCCTAATACAAACAGATCCACAATAAAAGTTAGTCAAATATTAGTGGAGGTGAATTAAAACAAGGGCAAATGAATTGTCTATCTATAGCTCCAAAAGCATGGAGTTAATAAACACGTACTCAGTATTTATAGTATGTTACATTAAAAATAACTTCAAGACTGCATTATCTGCACAGTATAATGATTTCTCTCACACTAAAACTTGTCTGCAAAGCACAAGACCTGATCCCCTTTCATGGTCCAAATCAATTAACAATTTTACCTTTAGACTCAAACAGATTTTGACTCTTTGGACACATCTTTTAAAAATGTTGTGTTTAAGAAAATTGAAGTACAATTAGCCATAGGCTCTCTGCAACAAACACCTACCAAACAACAGCAGGACATCATTTTATTCAATTTTTACATCACTTGAACTGGAATGTGCTGCCTATGAAAGCGTTTCAGCCACCACAAGGCTGTTTGAGCTACATTTTTAACTACATGATATTGTAAAGTGCATATTTAATGCAGTTTGCTAACACAGGTAATTGCATTCTTTTATCACTGTAATTTTTACATATGATTCACTGTTGCAAAATATTTAATCTACAAAAATGTGATAAATGACTCTATGAAGTAACTTAAACTGTAAAATTTTTCAGCTTTCAATACACTTGAAAGTCATGCCATGCTTATATTTTCTGACTTGTTTTATTAAGATGAAGGCAAGTTGTACAGCAGAAAAAAGCCTGTGCTATAGGTTATAATTACTAATGAACCAAGATTTCTGTACTTTTTTTGGTAACAACTGAATATTTAAAGGATGGCATGATAGTGCTATAGTTCACATGGATGCTGCACACCTCTGGGTACTAGGTTCAATTTCAATCCTAATCACTGTTTGCAGTTTGCACATTCTCCTGCATATCTGTCGGTTCTCAGTGGGTCCTCAGTCTTCCTCCCACATGCCAAAGTTGCACCTACTAGGCAGTGTAATGATTCTACATAGGACCAATGTGAGTAGTGTTAAACGTTAATGTACAGTAGGTGTGCATTGTGATTGACCTTAACTCGGAGCTAGTGAGATTATTTTTCATATCACAGTGCTGTCACTAGAATAGGTACAGTAATTTCTGAAAATGGGTAAATAGAGACATACAGGTAAATATGCAAATTTTATATTGTGACCGGGCTCTTCTATACAGGGTGGTCCAGATCTAATTATGCAAATCCAGATCGTCTGGATGACTTTGATTTATGCGGGGACTATTCCAGTTTGGCGTGAAGATGATTCTTCATGTCATCAGTTTGCACACTTCTCAATGGTCCAGGATTTTTTGGATGATTTTCTATGTAATAAACTTAAGTTATAGCGTAATGAAAATTGCATAATTAGATCTGGACCACCCTATATTTCTCCCTAATTCAATATAATAATGACAAAACACCAATATTTATCAAAAAACTTATTTCCGTACCTCATCTCTTTATTCCAACTGGTAATTAGTTAAAAATGATGTAATTTACAACTTTGTATCTCCAATATATAAAGCTGAATGCGTGCTTGTCCAGTGTGCAACCTATGCCCTCCAAATATTGCACTGATTCCCTATTTTTTTCAAAGGAACAGAATGTTTTGTTCAGAAATCATTCCTTCTGGAGAACTCTATTTAATGACCGCACTTAAGTGAAATATTAGGAAAGTGACCCTAGGAGGCATTTTTGGGACTTAATACAGGTATGTAAACATGTTTCCCATTTTGAGTTTAGTTAAGAAAATTATAGTTTGGAGCTAAAGTTTTTTCCACCAGTGAATTTCTTTAGTGACCACACATGCACTTTATTCCACTTCGGACGGTGTGGCGCTTATTGGCCTAAATGACCACTGTCCTGCAATGTATAGACAAATAAAAACTGCAGAGGAAGTATAACACAGCCAGTAGTAAAAAAATATTTTTCATTTACGTAATTGAACAGGGATTGGGAGAAGCTAAGTGGTAAACAAATACATTAAATAAGTAGACAGGTAATAAACATTGGCACTGCCACTGCTTTCCTTTAACTTGTGTGACTCTAACAGCAAAGCATCTTGCTCAAAACCCTTTAATTTACTTTCTGATTCTCTCTCCAAAAGATATCCTAATATTGTATCCCTTACATTTTTACCTTTGCATGAATTCATCTTCTAATATAATCAGCCCTTTAAATCCACCTGGGGCAACATGTAGAATTTCCTACTAATCAATCCTGGAAGCAGGACCATCTTGTACTATTCCTGGGCTACTAATTCACATTATCCTATAGTACCACCAAGCCCACTTCCCTTGAAGTTACAGGAGCCAGTAAAGACAGCCAAAGTTTGTCCACAATTTTTTTTAAGTTATACTTATGCTTACTTATGTGGGCAGAGTATTAAAAGTTTATTTTTTATTTGTAATTATTTTTCTAAAGAAAGATTCTGCAACAGTGTGCTATCTTGCAGCAGCAGGGGAAAACAAGAAAAGCAGCACCTCTGAGTCAGCTTGAGGATGCAGTATGAGTTAGCATTATGTTATTTAAGTGAACAGCTTCAGAATCAAACCGTCATAGTGACACAGGCACCATACTAGTGTGGCATTGGCAAGTTGTCCTTCTAAGGATATGAAAGCTACCTAAAATAACAATTGAATGAGCAACAATTCATTTGGTTATTGTAGACAAGCTCCACACATATCTTTAATATACTTTTAATTTAACAATGCATTTTTCATTTCATTTAAATGGTGGAAAAAGCTTTTGCTACTGAATCTAAAAGGAGTGATTTTAGAGCAAATCACCCCCCAAAGTATGACTTACAAAGCACAGGATTTATGAAGATGTGATGTTGCTCACTAAAACACTTAATAAATTAACATCAAGGGTCTGAAATAAAGTCAGTTGAGAGGTTACTAAATTCTAGAATTCAGTTTCATTTGATATAATGTAAGAGTAGCTTAGTTGTCATGATCATTATTTGAACTTCTTGAACTGCTATGAAAAATGTGCTCTTTCACTTGCCCTTCTGTAGGTAGAAAATCTGACTTTAAAGATAATGATGGCTCCAAATTTGATCTATTTTGCTATTTTTTAATGACATCTGAAAATAAATGCTATGGATTATTAAGTACAGCCAATAATTCATGTATAGCTTCCAATGCTAGTAGCATGGAAATTTTTAGGCTTTTAGCTTCTTTCATCTGTGTGGAATATTACTGTCTGTGCTCTTGAAATGATTTAATATGTACTGGACATTTCTGCTTTTTTGCATTCTACTGGATTGTTCATTGGTACAAATTTAATAAAACAAGCATTTAGTGTATTATCTATTTCTTTACCATTATATCCCCACATTATTACTCTTAATAACTTTACCCACCAATTATTTTTGATTTGATGTATAGGCTTGCATTAGAAATTCAGCTTCAGCAACTTACCAGGGAACTGGTATATGTGGGGTCTGATGTGTCATCCTGGAGGTATCGTGAAAGTCCAAAATCAGACACCTTGCACACAAGGTTGCTGTTCACCAGAATGTTTCTTGCAGCCAAGTCTCTGTGCACATAATTCATCTCAGCAAGGTACTTCATCCCTGCAGCAATCCCTCGCATCATTCCCACAAGCTGGATAACTGTGAACTGGCCATCATTTTGCTGTACAGAGAGATATGCAAGTGATAGAACAGTCATTTTTGTGTTTGTACTTCCCTAGCCCAAGCGGCAACCTTTTTTTTTGTTATTTACAATGCACTGAAATTATAGCATCCTACTACTAATACTTGGAGCGAGCCAGCAAGAGGGATTTCCAAAATAAATCATATAAATTCACAAAGAGTTTAAATCATATCATAAACAGTTTATCATAGATAGTTTCTCTACTGACATCACCAAATTAAGTAACCGAATGCCAATGCCATGAATGAGAGGTGACTTAAAGAGATGGAAAGAAAATAGAAGCATAAATGAGGACTGACAGAATGCTTAGAGCATAAACAAGGTAGTTGCCCACAAATGGCTTTACACTGTACCTGTGTTAATTTGGTATGTTTCCTCTTTAAATATTTTTCTGTAAACTTGCACCTAACGTGGATGATGGAGCTTTCTTCCAAAATGTATTTGCATCTATTCCTAATGTGAATACTCACAAAATTATAATGGCCTGAGACTTTAATTGTGTTTTAAATCCAGACCTGGATAGATCCTCATAGATACAAAGGTGATAACATCTAATACTACAAAGATAATTACACAGTTTGTAATGGATCCTAACTTATCTGACCCATGAAAGTTCTTAAATCCTAACCTAAGAGCATACTCCTTCTTCTCACCCGTACATCATTGTTACTCAAGAATCAATTATTTCCTCATAGACAATAATTCATTGCCCACTATCAAATCTTGTAAGTGCGACTCCATTGTTATCTCTGACCATGCCCCTCTGATCATGGAGCTTAACACTAGACTCCCTGAAGCATACGAAAAAAGATGTAATGTCGGGCCACCTTAAATTCCTTTGCATGTTGTCATCACCATCTTTATTTTGCAAATCTGTCAAACAGCACAAGCAGCCTGCTATCCCATCCCCAACCGACTTAGCTGAAGTTCTCCCAGCTCAGTTCTCTTTATCTTAGGTGCCTTGAGTTGTATAGGGTAAATAATATATTGTTATTTGGAATACATGCATTTCATGTGTGTTCCATGTCTATAACAATTTGGGTAAATGTAGGGATTCTAGTGTTAAATAATAGCATCCTACACGCTCATTTCATAACTGGCATCTTAATCCCCAGTCATTAAGTGATAGGACCTTTACAGATTTCATATCCAAGCAAATAGATTATTTTCTTGAGACAAATGCATCCTCAGAGATCTCAGTAGGTATACTCTGGTAAATTCTGAAGGCATTTTTAAGAGGACAGATTATTTCATATCTTTCTCACAAAAGTAAACTGGAAACCAAGAAGGCGTTTGAGTTAAACATCGGAATTAATGAAATAGATCTAGAATATGCCAGGTTTCCAAATGAGGCACTCTATAGGAAAAGACAGGTTTTTCAATCACAATTTAACCTCTTGACTACTAAAGAAATGGAACAGCTTCTCTGTAAATCGTGACATCATTATTATGAACACGGAGAAAGGGCCAATAGGATCTTAGCCCAACAAATCCACAAGCAGGAAGTCCATAATGCAATAACAGCAATTACCAACACAGACAAAAATAAAATTATTGACCATAAAAATATAAATGACACATTTAGAAAGTACTGTAAGTTCTTATATTCTACTCAGTTTAAAGAAGATAAGACACAATCTAATGAGTTTCTTGATTCATTAGAAATACCACAGCTACATACTCTTAGTGCTGAGGTTCTATATAAACCTCTTACACTTTCAGAATTACTCGGTCCTATAAACTCACTTCAAAGTGGGAAAGCAGCCTGCCATGATGGCTATCCAGTGGAATTTTATAAATAATTCTGAAATAAGTTAGTTGCACTATTATTAGCAACATTTAGAGAAGTTAAAGACAAAAAAAATTACCTCAGACTTTTCACCAACTATTAAATACAATCTTTCCTAAGAATAACAGGGACCTACTACAATATTCACCCATTATATCTAACACCCCAGAGATCTTATTATCTTTAGATGCAGAAAAAGCATTTGATATGATTGAATGGGACTATCTATTCACCACATTGCACAAATTTGGGTTCAACCCTAACATATGTGCATGAATCAAACTATTTTATACCAGTCCAGAAGCCTCAGTTTGTATTAACAACATTATTTCAGATAACTTCAAAGTAGAACATGGTATTCAACAATGATGCCCCTTATCACCTTTGCTCTTTGCAATTGCCATTGAACATTTGGCTGTATACTTTTGAAATGCATCAGAGATAAAAGGGGATTTTCAGGGAAGGACTCGTACAAAAAATATCACTATATGCAGATGATATGGTACTGTATATATTGGACCCACTAAATTCTGTGCCAGCCGTCCTAAAAGCATTAGCATATTTTGAAATGATATCTGGACTTAAAATCAATTTGAATAAAAGCATGCTTTTTCCAGTGAATTGTCTAGCACATCACATTGACTGGATACCTTCCCATTTATTTTAGCAGATCAGTTTAAATATCTAGGGTACAAATTACAAGTAAATATAAAGCTCTTTTTGAACAAAAGTTTGCTGTCTGCATGGAAAAAATTAAACAAGGCGTGACTAGATGGTCTACCCTCCACCGTACGTTAGCAGGGAGAATCAACACTGTTAAGATGACCATCCTTCCCAAGCTGCACTTCCTATTTCAAAGTATCCCATATACATTAACAAATCATTTTTTAAGAAATTATACTCAATCATAACTTCATTTAGTTGGAATTTGAAACATTCATGCATCCAAAAGGACGACTCTACAATGACCTAAAGCAGAAGGGGGCATGACACCGCACAACTTTCAATTTTATTACTGGGCAGCAGATATACAAGCTATAAAGACTTGGACACCAACAAAAAATGATGAATATCCACAAACCTTGTCTGCAATAAAAATAAAATCCTGCCGTACTTCTTCATATTCCCTGCTCTGTGCCCCATTTAATATAAACTATTGTCATTACACTAAAAATCCAATTACCCTTCATTTCTCAGAATATGGAACCAGTGTAGGAAGCACTTTAAGACAGAAAAACTTTTATCTGTTGCACCTCTAGATAACAACTGCCTTTTTCCACCCTCTCAAATATATACACTGTTCAATGTCTGGAAAATGTCCAGGATTAAAACACTTAGGATGTAAAGACATTATCTAGATACAAGTCTCTATGAACAATTACACTTCAAATACAACTTACTCATCAATGCAATTCCAACTACTTTCAACCTAAAAACTTTGCTAAACAGAACCTGCACCATTTTCCTCACCTTCGATCTTGTTCTATTCCAGAAGAATTAATGATCAGTCTTGAAAACTCAGACAGCATCTCTACAATTTATACAAATATTTTAAAGTCTCTTCCTTTCAAAGACCCCAAAGTACACTGGGGAAAGGATCTGTCACTCAGTATTTCAGAAAAGGAGTGGAAGGCTGCCATACACAGAATACACTTGAGCTCTATATGTGCAAAGCATTCAGTCATTCAACTTAAAATCTTTTAATGAGTGCAATTGTCTCGTTTAAAACTGTCCAAAATGTTTCCAGGGCAAGATTCAACCTGTGAACGTTGCAATCTAGCTCCAGACTCACTAGGACACATGTTCTGGGCATGCACCAAATTAACAACATTTTGGAGAAAAAGCTTTGCATTCCTATCAGACAGCCTCAGTGACACAATCACTCCTATCCCATTAACAGCTGTGTTTGGTGTACTCCCAGATGGCCTTAAAGTGAATAAGGACAAACAAACTGTAATTTACTTTAGTACTGTACACTACTAGCATGTAGACTTATCTTGCTCAACTGGAAGAATCCCATCCCACCGCTCCCAAGTCAGCAGGTAACTGATGTTCTATACTATTTGAAATTGGAAAAAATCAAATTCTGACTTAAAGGATCTGTTCAAAACTTTTTAAAAATATGGCAGGATCTAATCAATAACATTTTAGAATAAGCTTCCATTTCAGGCAAAAGGACACCCTTCTTTTCTTGCTCCTTTTATAGAGTAGCTTTGGTTGCTGGCTCCTCTCTCTCTCTCTTTGGTGGGGGTCAAATTTTGCTTAGATTTGTTAAATTTGTCTTGACCAGGGATCACAAACTCTAGTCCTGGAGGGCCCCAGTGGCTACAGGTTTTCATTCTAACCCTTTTCTTAATTAGTGCTCTGTTTTTGCTACTAATTAACTTCTTTTGAATTAATTTTGATTGACTTGTTTTTTTTAAGATGTTTCCCTGAATTTCTTCATTGTTCCTCTGAATTGCTTCATTTCTTTCCTTAAATGGCACCCAAACAGAAATGAAATGTGACATGAGTAAGCCAACAGAAGACCAACTAAGTCAGGACCTCAAATGCCAACCAATTTCACTCCAAACAATTGCTTAATTAGGCTACAATTCTTGTTGTTCATTAAAGCCTTTTATTTAATTCCAAGGCTTGTTGCTTTGCTCATTGTGCAATAGCCAAAATTTATGAAATTGTTGATTTTCTCTTTTCTAAGAGTGCTATTAAAATGTTTTGGGGACCTGAGCAGATCAATAGTCCTGAGACCTTCATCTTTCTTTATTTTCAGATATTGTATGATGGACACAGTTTGCTGGTCATGGTTTGGTTCAATTTTTAGCTACTATATATTATTGTTTGGCTGCTAATTAAAAAAAAAGAAACAATTAAGGGGGCTGAGTCTTCAAGAGAAGATCAATTAAAATTAATTCAAAAGATGTTAATTAGGAGCAAAAACAGGTCAATAATTAAGAAAAGGGTTAGAATGAAAACCTGCAGCCACTGAGGCCCTCCAGGACTGGGGTTGGGGATTCCTGGTCTTGACTATATGGAATGTTATCTGTTTCTAATTAAAATCAATAGAAATATAAAATATTTATATAATGTTTACTATAAACTGCATGTACAGGATATACTGTATACAGAATTTATGGTTGTATGTTTTTAATATATGAGCTTAAAAGCAAGGTGTAGGAGAGCTTTGTCCACATCTTTCGTGTTGTTCCATTTCCGTTTTTCTCTGCACAAATTATACACATGTCGTCAAGTGGCAAATCAAAAATTCCACACCATGAGTGACCAATTGGCTTTGTTTTTATATTATTATTCTATGCTGGTCAGTGGACATTGTTGAAATGTTAAAAATTCAAGATACAACCCAATAATTACCCCTATAGTGTACTGTAATTGGATATTGATGAACAGTTTTACTGACCACTAGAAACTGCTGCAATGGTTAAATTTTTATATGTGGTTTAGAACAACTATGTTTTTGCTGTGACTTTATGTGTATAAAGTACATGAAGTTTCTGTAAGGTCATAAGTATAAGCCTTGCAGCTGAGAAACATACACAACTGCTTTCTTCATCCAGATTTTCTGAAGCTGAAACTGTTTTATTAATACCCAGTGGCCAATTATCATTTAAGGCTGCTGTAAGATTGTATATCTTAGGTGAAATCAAGGACACATTCGTGATACTGCACCTTCTGTTAATCATATCGGAGCAGTAATAGTGGACAACCACAGTGGTTTTGTAATTCATCATCGATGACTCAGCAAATCCTGCTAAATTTTGATATGTTTACAATAACAAATGCAATTATGCTGTATTTACTGTCTTAGTTGTGACAAGGCACAAGTGACCAGTTCTAGTAGATATGTAAAGGTCAATCAAAGACAACCCAGCAGAATGTAACTATTGAGATGCTGCTATGTTCAAGTACAGTACATTATTTTTATAGCTTTTATAGCTGTCTAAAGCTCTTGAGCGTGTTGTAGCCTCCCAGCTCACCAATTACTTAACCTCTAATAACTTGATGGAACCCTTTCAGTCTGGTTTCAGGGTGCAGCACAGCTGTGAAACTGCTCTGCTACGAGTAACCAATGATTTGCTTATGGCAGCAGACTCTGGACAAACCAGCATATTAATTCTGTTAGACCTCAGTGCAGCATTTGACACTGTCAAACATGACATTCTACTGTCCAGAATGGAGAACATGCTGGGTATCTCTGGCACTGCCCTCCAGTGGTTCAAGTCCTATCTGACTGATAGACAAGAGTTTGTTAGTCTGGGCAACAGCAGGTCCAGCACAGCGCCAGTCACACAAGGAGTTCCTCAGGGCTCTGTCCTCGGCCCTCTTCTCTTCTGTATTTATATGCTTCCCCTTGGCCATATTATTCGTAGCTATGGACTGGGCTATCATTTTTATGCAGATGATACTCAACTCTACTTCAATGTTAAAAGTGGAACTTCATCAGAGCTTTCTCAGCTCACAACCTGCCTTAGTGAAATTAAAACCTGGATGGAACAGAACTCTTTAAAATTGAACTGCAACAAAACTGAACTCCTGCAAATTGGGACTAAAATGCAACTTAATAAAATGAGCTCCTTCCCAGTCCATCTTGGCGGTGATCTCATCAGACCTGCCTCTACTGCAAAGAATCTTGGTGTCATTTTTGATTCCTCCCTCTCTTATTCCGCCCACATAAATCACATTAAGAAACTTTCTTACTTTCACCTCCGTAACATATCCCGTGTTCGCTCCTTCCTCTCCTTTTCTAATGCTGAGAAACTTGTCCATGCTTTTATCACATCCCGCATAGATTATTGTAACTCGCTGCTGGCGTGTGCCCCTTCTAATCTTATATCACAGCTCCAGCTTATTCAAAACTCGGCTGCAAGAGTCCTGACTCGAACCAGCAGCAGCGAGCACATCACACCCATCCTGCTCCGTCTTCACTGGCTCCCTGTGTCTTACAGAATCGAATATAAAATCCTACTAATAACCTACAAAGCCTTAAATAACCTCGCACCAAACTACATCAGTGACCTTCTCCATTACTATGTGCCTGCCCGTCCACTAAGGTCCACTGATTCTGGCAATCTTGTTGTGCCCCACACTAATCTACACTCCATGGGTGACAGGGCCTTCAGCAGTATAGCGCCCAGACTCTGGAATGACCTACCGAAATTAATCAGATCAGCTGACTCGATGAATTCTTTTAAAAAACAACTCAAAACTCATCTGTTCAGGAAGGCTTTTAGCTCTATTTGACTTCATTCCCCTTCTCTCAGTTTACCTCTCTGTCAAGATGCTCATGTAACCTGTAAGTGTGTGCTAGACCATCAATTTTGTTGTCTGTTAGGCTTTCTTTGAACTTACTGTCTTAATATTCTTTATTTATTTATTTGGTTTGTACAATGCTATACGCTGTATACCCTGCTGTTTTCTCTTATTTTCTGTAAGTGCCTTGAGCATGGGAAAGGCGCTATATAAATAAATGTATTATTAGCTTAGTTTCAGTGGATTAGTGAGACTGTTGCCACTCTATACTATTAAAATTAAGTTGGAGAGATCCTGGAAGTACTACCTCAAACTCTAAGCTGCATCTGAGATACAGGTCAAGAGGCAGCAAAAGAAAAAAAGATTGGTTTTGTGATTTGATGCTAACTAATCAGATGAGGCTACTGAAATACTTTAAAACAGGAAGAGTAGAATTGACTGTACTTGTTATGGAGAGGCTGATATTTCCCTGTTTAAAGGAAAAGCATACAAATCTCTTTGATAGACTGCCTGCCACTTTAACCTTTTATAAGAGTAGATTTAAATTAATTTAACTGCATTTGCCACGAAAGCTAGAATCTGGCAAGACCATGAATTTCAGGAAAAGTGCTATGTGACTTACAAGTACCACCTTAACCCAATATTAAACTCATGCATGCTTGTATTCTAGTATGAGAAAAATATGCCAAAATTTCAAAAACTTTATTGACATA
The DNA here is from genome assembly GCA_026402145.1 of Polypterus bichir lapradei. Classification (NCBI taxonomy): domain Eukaryota; kingdom Metazoa; phylum Chordata; class Cladistia; order Polypteriformes; family Polypteridae; genus Polypterus; species Polypterus bichir. Next base: position 124,535,251 of record JANRMT010062854.1, on the reverse strand, counting down.
AAGGTAATTTTCTAAACTACTTCACACATTTTATTATACTATTCTTTTATATCACAAATCATAAAACAAGATTAGTGATCCTAGGAGCATATTGGAACACTTAATGATGTGCACTGTCCTTTATTAGCATCATTCATTATTAACAGTGGGTGCAACAGCTCAGTTAAAGGGCTTTTCTGGACTGGTCAGCTTTATAATGCAATAAATGTTCAAAGTTCTTTTTATTTGCTCTATTGAACCATCATCAATTTTTCAAACCTACTTATTCCGAAGTATTATTGTGGTGGGCTGGAGCCAATGCATCCAACACTAGGTGCAAGCCAGAAGCAAACTGTAAATGCAGTGTTAGTATATTGCAGTGCATATTCACTTGCACACACACACCAACAAACACATACTAGGACAGTTTGGAGTAACCAGTGAGCCTAGAATGCACATCTTTAGAATGTAGGTGGAAATGGGAGTAGCTATGGTGTCATGTGAATAGCATGCATAGTCCACATTGGCGGTGCATAGGCTTCATGTATGGGGCACCATTCCAGTATGTCATGCCTGTATGTCATCTTTAGATTGTAAATTTTACTATTGCTCTATACTAAAAATAATAATAAAAGGCTAAAAAAGGGGGAATACTGAGCACAACACACACCCTCACACACAGACAAACACAAAACATCAGTGTACAAAAATTGATATGGTTTATGCTTTAAGTGAAACATTAATTCTAGAATTCTTGTCTTTATTAATTATTAACAAAAAGTTACATGGTAAACAGAAACTACTCTTTTAATGGTCTCCAACCACACCTTACTTATTACCAATTTTCTATTCAGTTACACCATTATGTGTCTTCAATATTTCTTAGATGACTGTGCTCTTGAGATGGTAAGCCACAAAATGAGAATTCATGCTTATGATGCGTAGCTATGAAATGACCAAGTGAGTGCAGCAGAGCCTGTAAAGGTCTTATTTTAGGTCAGACCCCAGAGGGGTACACATTCTCGGTTTAACAAGCTTGCTGCCCTGCTTCCTTAGGGAAAGCATTTCACTGACATCAGAATGCAATTCGCCTGATGCTCTTTCAGCTTTAAATTGGAAAGTGAACGATTGCCTGAATTGCTGCTCCATTTCAGTCATTTTAACACCTTTCACTGACAATGGCAAGGCTGCCTGCCCTACTTCCCATTTCGGTGTAACCTACTTTGGAGAGAAGTTGTCTCCTGGAATTTATTATCCCAATTTTAAACTTTATCCCTTTAATACAAGTGGCAAGTAGGGAAGGACAAGACCTATGTAGCTTATATTCCGTCAGACTGTTTTAGGATATGAGAAAGAAGCACATGTTTTCTGTTTGTTTAAGGTGAGATTTAAATTGTGCCTGTGATCCACTGAAAAATGACAGAATGCTTTGCTGTAATGCAAACATGAAATGGAAAATAGTGTTCAGTGTGGGACAGGTGCATACAGGCTTAGAATTTATTCTGTCACAAACTGTATTGTATTTTTCAAATTGTTGTTGAAACAATCACTTATTTTCTGGAACTAACATTATGGCAAAAGCAGGAAGCCATTCTACATATTAACATAATTTCTTTTTTTTTAATGAGGGGGTGCTCATCTCATGCACATGATCTTAAGAATTATTCTAAGTTTCAAATGTCCAAAATGGGGGCTAGGAAAAGAAGCTGTGTTTAGGTTACCTTAACATCCTTAGAAACGGACACAAATAATACCTTAGATATAAATTAGGAACACAGGTTAAAAGAACTTGGCTGGATCCAATAATGACAGAAGACCAGTTACTTTTTTATAGTTGCAATAGGGACATCTAGGCAGGCATGACATTGTTTCCAGTCTTAGAAGAATATTGAGTCTACTGTACTTCATTAAATAGTATAAGGAAGACAGAGTATATTCATAAGAGAAATGAGCAATGAGAACCAAAAGAAGAATTACAGCAAATAGCCATATCTTAATGAGACTGTTAGATGGAGATACACAGACATCATTAGCAAAAATAATATTTAAAGGAGAACATACCCTCAAGAAGGAATCAAGGGCTCCATTCTCCATAAATTCTGTGATTATCATCACAGGGCGACTCTTGGTGACAACACCCTCTAAGCGAATAATGTTCGGGTGGTCAAACTGACCCATGATGCTGGCTTCACTAAGGAAGTCTCGCCTCTGCTTTTCTGAGTAGCCTGCCTTCAGTGTCTTGATGGCCACATAGATCTCTCTCTTTCCTGGCAGCTTCAGACGGCCTTTGTACACTTCCCCAAACTCCCCTGAGGCACAAACAGACCAAAGCAGAGAAATCATAGGTTATTATTATTAAATTATTTTCCAGAAGTTTTATAGAGCCTATGTTTGGGATAAATGTTACTCAACCAAATGTGGAGGTCCACACACATGTAGAAAAGGGTTAGTTTAATGCATTTCCATATGTTATGAAGTGTTAACAGGTAAAAATAAACTTTAATATAATGGAAAAACATGTCACTATTTCCTGGTGTTGAGTAGCTATCAACAACACATATCAAGAACCAATTATAGCATTTTAATAGACAAAATTCCAACATTTTCAATATATACATCTCCAATATACTGTATACATCACCTTGGACTTTCTGATATTTTTCTGTCACACTATGCTCATGATGAAACAGACTTATTCATTATTATTATTGATGTCATTATGAAAACAATGTTTGATCCATCTTTCCAAATAAATAAATAAAAAATAATAACTATTGTTTCATAGGTTTCATCCATTTTTTTTCTTCAATATTTGGAAGAGGCAGCATTGTTAGAAATTGGAACAATGAGTCATTCAGGATTTATCTTCCAAAATGGATCTTTTCTGATGTCCTTGGTGTCTTGCCTGTATCAGATGATTCTCTTCCAGTAGTCCATTCTATTTTGCTTGTTCCATTTAATCTAATCATAACAAGTGTTACAAGACCATGACATTCGGGTAAAATGCATCACTGCTGCAAGATGCATCCACCACCATACTTCTCAAAAGACATATGTTTGTGCTTGTGTCAAACATACTGTTTACCAAAGAGCTCAAAAATATCAATTTAATCTTTTCAGAAGAATCACGTTTCACCTGTAGAATCATCACCCATGTGAATTTTGTCAAATGATACATGCCATTTGATAAAGTGTTTTAAAGAATGTCTTTTCTTTGTCACTCCTCAATGTAGGACATAACTGCTACAGCCAAAGCTTCTTGGTAGCTTCCATGACTAATATGTTTAAGGGACACAATTTAGTACTTTCCAACCTCAATATGAAAGTTTTTTTGCTGTCATGGTGTGTTGTTTTTTTAGGAGTTATACTAACAATCTATGGGATGTCTAAAAAAAGAGAAGAACTAACCTTAACACATAACAGACACCTCATTTGCTTACAGATTGTCTCCATTCAATAAACTATAGAACTTCTAAAGACATTTGATTGTAAGATGGGTTATTAGTGTATGCCATAGAAAAGGCAAAAAGCTTATTATGTATAATTTACTTGGAAGGATTTCTAGAACATTACTTTCATTTTAACAGGATTCTGTTTTGAAACAAATAAAAAGATGAAAAGGTAATAAATACTTTTTCCTGAGGTGTTTCAGTATCTTGTTACACTACAGTCATTCAACAGTCATTTTTTGGTAATAAGAGACATGACAAGTATAAATGATAAAAGTGATAAATGACACTAATTATGAATCTGGCTTCCATTTCATTTCAAGGAATACATTATAACATACATAGCATTTTCCAGGATCCAAAACTTTTATCAGATACATTAGATACACAGTAAAACATTTCAATTGGAATGGCTGTGAGGGCAAATTCTACAAGTAAATGAATAGTGTGCTTTGTGGTTTGGACTTGTTTGTCCACTTGAAAAATTGACTTTCCCCGCACCAAAGAACCTCTATGTATGGTCACTATTCCAGGAGTGGAGTGAATGTAGAGGTGGCCCACTCCTACATGTACTTGGGTGTCCACATTAATGACAAGTTAGTCTGGTCTCAAAACACAGAGGAACGATATAAGAAAGAGCAGAGCAGGCTATTTTTCCTTAGGAGACTGCACTCCTTTAATGTGGGAAGTGACATCTTTCACATGTTCTATAACTCTGCGATGGGCTGGAAACATCTCTTCAAGAGACGCCCACTGAATTAACAAGCTGATAAAAAGGCAGGTCAGTTATAGGACACACACTGTATCCCATGGAGGTAGTAGCGAATGGAATTAGAACAACACTGTGTGAAATTATGAATGATTCTGCACATCCTCTCTCTGACATACTAACACTGAGGACTTTCAGCCAACAAATTATTGAGCAGAAGTTTGTCAGGAAACGCTCCTGGGGCTCCTTTATATGAACAACTATATGTCTGCATAATGTGTTACTGTGACAGCCAAGTCAGAAGTTTTCTTTCATTTCAATTTTCTTGCTTTATAGTCATTCTACAGGGTGGTCCAGGTCTAATTATGCAGATCCAGATCATCTGGATGACTTTGATTTATGCGGGGATGATTCCAGTTCGGCGCAAAGATGATTCTTCATGTCGTCAGTTCACACACTTCTCGATGGTCTGGGATTTTTCGGGTGATTTTCTATGTAATAAACTTAATAAGTTATAGTGTAATGAAAATTGCATAATTAGATCTGTACCACCCTATAGTGTCTGTTCAGACTGATGTGTGTATATTTAATTATTTGTTTATTTACTTACATATCTACTTATTTGTGTATTCAGCTTTCTTTCTTTCTTTCTTTCTTTCTGGCAGTGAGTGGTCATAGCCTTGTGCGAGTGCCCTTTCCTTTTCTATCTTTATTTCACTGATTTTTCCCTTTACTGTGTTCTTTTTGCTACCTCTTTGAGGGTTCAGGAAGATTTTGAGTCACCTATTTGCTGAAATGGTGTTAAGATTGCCCCAGGCTTTTCATGCTCCCTGGAGGAATGCATATTGGCGGTGGGTCGGGTAGTGGCTGTGAACACATCAAATATGCTTTGCGCATGAGCAGTGCGATCGTTGTATATTTAGACTCCAGTGAGTTGGTAAACGAACTCGTGGAGGAGGGCATAATTATCCGCGATTTCCTTGTATCATTTTTGCCATTATCTGCCCCAGCTAAAAGGATCTCCTTTTCAAATGTTCCACCTTTTCTTTCTAATGTGGTTTTGGAAAAAGAACTAGGCAGGTATGGTCAAGTTGTGTCAAAAATTAAACAAATTCCATTGGGATGTAAAGATCTGTGTTTAAAGTACATTCTTTCTTTTTGAAGACAAGTGCTGATGATAGATACCTAGTGAGATTAATAAAGAGCTTAACGTGGCCCTAAGGTTAGAATGGACAGCTTTGAATATAGCATTTTTGTTTCATCAGAGCCAATGAAATGTTTAAAGTGTTGTAACCCTGGGAAGTCACAAAAAAGCTGTCCAGGCAGTAATGAAGAAGATAATGAACAGATAAAGGCCCTGCACTATGCGCTACAGGAGAAAAGGAAGCGGAGGCACCTACAGCCAATATACCTGATAAAGGTAAAGAAAGCGGTAAAGGGAGCACGCAGGCTAGGGATCAGAAGGATAGCCAGTTAAACTGATAAACATGAAAGCATAGAACAGCAGGAAAAAGCTACCGGAGAAGTTTCGGTAGCTAGTAATGAAACTGAAATAACAAGTTCGGTTGTGGAAGCTTGCTTGTTGGCTGTAGAGAGTGTGTGGGGTGAGGTGTACATGATGTTCACAGAGCAAGATGAGGAGTTTAAAGATCCTACTATATTGAAGAGAGTCAGACAAGAAGAGTCAGAGATTGTTGCAAAGAAACGCCCAGCTCAACAGGACCCCTCTGTAGCTCAAGGTGACATAGTGATGGAGTCAGAAGACTTCTCGGCTCCCAAAAGCGATGATAATGAAGGGGCTTTCACTGACTCGTCCCTGCATTTAGAAGGGAATCAAGAAATGGGAGATGGAGAAGGGTACAACTTTTCACAGATACGGCCTTTCTTAGCAGAAACAAAAGGCAGCAAGGGTGTTTTAATCCAAGATTTTTTTCCTGATGTTGTTCTCTTCATCATTTCAGTAAAATCCATTTTGAAAATGCACACAGGAACCGATGTGTTTATACAGCAAGAGGGCTATCTTCTTAAAGGTCTGGTCACAAAAGTGAGGATTTGTTAGCTAATAAGGATACACGATGGAGCTGGCAGTCACTTCTCTTTCCCTCCGATTATTTATTGTCTGTTGTCTTCTGAATGTTCCTTTCTCTCCAACTAAAATGGACAGGCTTAGGACTGGACGTTCAATGCTAATAGGTGCAGGGATGTGGTAAAGTGGGAGGCGCTGTGTGTGTTCCTGCGGGAGAAGCACCTGGCAGTGGCTTTTCTACAGAAGATGCACAGTGATGCCAGTTTAGAGTGTCAGTGGATGACGACCTGGGGAGGGGACGTGTATTTTAGCCATGGCACGAATCGGTATTTTGGGGTGGCGATCCTCTTTGCCAAACATTTGAATCCTGTCTCTGTGTCAGCAACTGAGGTGGTGAAGGGCCATCTGCTAGTAGTTAAAATGAAACTTGAAAATTGTTAGTTAGTTTTTATAAACGTATATGCATCAACTGATGGAAAATAAAGACTGAAATGTTTTGCACTGTTAAACAGCACATTATCACAATTAACTAGTGACGACCATGTGATCTACGGGGGAATTTTAACTTTACATTAAATGACGAATTAGACAGGAGCCATTTGGAGCCTCATCTGTTGTCTGCTCGGGCACTGCGCCTTCTATGTGAACATTATGAGCTGCAGGACGTCTGGAGGGCAATGAATGGGGGCACCAGACAGTATACATGGGCGCATATTAGGGACAGTGCTTTCTCTCTGGCCAGACTGGACAGGTTGTACACTTTTAAACATCATTTTAGTCTTTTTAGTTCCTGCTTTTTAACCCCCACGGTCCTTTCCAATCACAGTTTAGTTATTTTTGATTTTATATTGCCTAATTTACAGCATAAAAGCTCCCATTATCATTTTCACACTCAATTTTTATATGACCTGCATTTTAAAAACAGTTTAATCTTTTTCTGGACACATTGGTGGAGGCAAGTAGGGAATTTTTCATCTCTGAGGCAATGGTGGGATGTAGGAAAAATGCAAATTCGCCAGTTCTGTCAACAATGGTTCTTTTAGAGCAAGAGATTGCAGAGCTCCAGAAAAACATGGCTTCTGCCTGTTCTGAATATGGACTGGAACAGTTAAGAAGGAAGAGGTGGCTTTGTCTGATCTGCTGTTTTATAAAGTTCAAGGAGTACTGGCAGAAAAAGAGTCAGATGCATCAACTAAGTCCTTTTTTGGACTGTAAAGGAAACAGGGTCAGAGCTGAACAATCCACTGTTTAAGATCACAAGAAGGCCAAGAACTGAGAGAAACGGGTCAAATTCATTCAAGGGCAGTGAACTTTTATTCTGAGCTCTTCTCTAAAGAATTGCTAGGGAAGCCTACATGGAGTTCTCCTTTTTTTGAAGATTTGTCAAAAGTTCCTGAGGAACTTCTACCCAAATTAAACCAAGATATATCTTTTCAGGAGCAGACAGTTACCATAAAGAGTTTAAATAAAGGGAAGGCTCCAGGAATTGATGGAATTCCAGTCAAATTCTATCAAACATTCTGGGATGTTTTGTGACCTGACCTCTTGGCTGTATTCCAGGAGAGTGTGGACATGGGACTGATGCCCACGAGTTGTTGCAGAGTAGTGGTCACTCTTTTGCCCAAATCTGGAGACCTAAGTGACATAAAGACCTGGAGGACCTTGGCAACACTCTGCACAGACTATAAATCATCTCTAAACTCTGGCAATTAGACTAAAAGAAGTGATGGCCTATTTGATTCATCCATTTCAGACCTATTGTGTATCCAATAGATTCATACATGACATCTTTCTAATCAGAGATATTATGCATATATCTAGGCTTCTTGGTCTGAAGGTTGGGCTCATTTCTCTTAATCAGGAGAAAGCATTTGATAGGGTGGATCATGAGTATTTGTGGGCGGTTCTTGAGTCTTTTGGGTTTAAATATGTTTGTTTCAATGGTAAAGTTGCTCTACAATGACATTCAAAGTGTTCTGAAGATAAATGGTGGTCTTAGTTCTCCGTTTAGAGTAGGTCCGGGGATCAGACAGGGCTGTTCTTTGTTGGGTATGTTGTATTCCCTGGCTATTGAACCCTTGTTAAGGGAATTAAGAAGAGTAGTGGGAGGCTTGTCTGTTCCAGGGTGCCCCTTGCAATTTCGGACAGTGGCATATGCAGATGACATCATGGTTCTCATTGCCAGCCAAACAGATGTTGATGGCATGGTGTTTGTTTTAAAAAACTTTCAGAGGGTGTCATTGGCAAGGGCAAATTGGAAGAGGAGCTCAGCAGTATTGATAGGGGAATGGAGTAAGATCCTATCTAAATTGCCTTTGGGACTCCATTGGACAAAAGGAGGTCTGAAATATCTTGGCATTTACCTTGGGGATGAGGTTTTTGAGAAAAGGAACTGGGAAGGTGTGCTGGACAATGTGAAAAGTCACTTGAGGGGTTGAAAATGGCTTTTACTGCAGCTCTCATACAGAGGAAAGACTTTGATTATTAACTTATTCCTCATTGCTTAGTAGCCTCAGCAATGAGGAATAAATTGATGCGTCTTAAACCTCCTCTTGAACTTTTGTTTAGTATTCAGAGACAACTTCTGAATTTTTCCGGAATGAAAGGCATTAGCTGAGACAGTGTGCACTATATTTACCTGTTCCTAAAGGAGGACAAGGACTTGCTTTCTGGTTGCAAGCTTTGCAAAAACTGTTATATTATCTGACAGACCTGTCTTGGAGGCCACTTGCCTGCGTCTTATGACGATACGTAGAAAAGCAAAAATATCGACAAGGCACTTTTTTAATGGACAACAGACAGCTGTCAGCTTCTGACTTTCTTCCTTTCTATAGCAGTCTACTCAGAGCTTGGAATCTTCTTGAGCATTGTGTTGACTGGAACTCTGCCAGTGTCTTGTGGAATACCCAATCCTGGACCTCAAAGTCACACAACCTGTAAGATTCCAATCATTATTAAGGAACTCTACAATGATCCAGGGTCCACCTCCTGATAGATGGTGGAGGTGCTGAGACTTCACTTACTTAGGCAGGCTAACCAGCTGCTGCAAAAGATCCATTCCAACCACCCAGCTAATGCAAAATGTCTTATTGGGAAACTCCTCGGGGGCAGAGATGACCACTGAAGGCTTTCCTGATGTGACTGTGGTACCGGCTGGTTTGGAACCTGAGGATACTGAAGTCATGCATGCACGTCATCTACAGCATAGACCGACTTCATTAGTCTGTAGAGCTCTTTCCCCACAATACTGTCTATGTGTGCTGGCATGTCACTGGGAACCACTGAGCACAACACCAGACACACCCTGGAGGATCAGACCCGGAGAAAGCAGAGACACTGGGGCCAGCTTGGCGGAACTTAAATAGACCACCATTGAACAAAAGAACTGGCAATTTGCAATAGCATGTGCTGCATGGCATCATTGCTGTTAACTCATATGTCTCACTGCTTGATTCTTCAGTCACAGACAAAGGTTTTCTCTTCTGTTCTATACTTTGGCCTCTTTTAAAAGTTCTTACCTCTGTTTTTAGTGTTCTTGACTTGCCTTTTAATGATTGTGTATTTATTTATGGTATTAATGGAAATAAGAATAATCAAGATGAATGTATGATTGGTAATTTCCTTACTGGACAGGCCAAACTGGCCATTTATAAATCCAGAAAAGAGAAAGTGAAGTCAAACAAACAAAGTGACATGATAAAAACATTTCATGGACTTATAAAAGCCAGGGTTTTTTTTGGAAAATAAATACTATAGAATGATTGCAGATGTGAATTTTTTTAAGGAAAAATGGTGTGTTCATGAGCAATTTATAAACTTGAAGATAATGAATTGATTTATCTTATTTGACATAAGAATTAACTATTTTTTGGGGGGTGAGTTGGGGTTCTCTTTGTTTGCTTTACTTTTGTTATTGTAAATGAAACGTTTGATTATTGATTAATAAAGATTAATAACTTCTTTCTATCTATCTATTGTATGTAAGCATGTATTGTGGAGAATCAGCACCTAACACAGACAGACAGACACCAAACGCCCAAAATCACACACATTTATTATTTTCACTGTAACATACAGCACCTCACAATGCTCTAACCAGCCAATCTCAATCATTTTTTTCTCTCTCTTCTTCTCTTTCTGCCGCCTTCACTCCTCTACACACAAGCTCCATCCTCTTCCAACTGACTCCAGCTCAACTAATGGAGTGAGGCGGCCCCTTTTATAATGCCCCAAATGTGCTCCAGGTGCTTTGTGATGATCTTTAGGGTGTGCCAGGAATTTGTTCCAGCAGCACTTCTGAGTGTGATGGAAATGCTGCAATCCAGGGCTCCACAATCCTCTAGGCAACCCCGGCGGTGGCCACGGGCCCCAACAGGGTTGAGCTTCCAAGCTCTGAGCCCGTGGCCCTGATGCAGACTAGGGTGACTGCCCTCTCGTGGCCCAGGGGAGGTATTGTCCATCTCCCAGTCCTTCAAAGCATCCCAGCTGGGCAGGATCCACAGCCTTCAGCTACAGAATGTACCCACCTACCTACCTTGGCTCTTCTGCATTTTGAATTTTATCCACTGAGTTCCTTACTCCTTCATGTCTCTTTATGTTTCAATTGCCCACTTGCTAAATTTGTCAATCCATTGGTCTTTATGTTAACCACTGCAGATACAGAGTTTTTACAGAAGGTGTGTGCTGTCTCTATGACTTAATGTAGAGGGTTAATGTCATATTTCCTATATGTAACATACATATATACAATCATCAAGTGAGAAGAGTAGCACTTTAATCTAGAAGGTCTGGTACTCACAATTTGGAGAACAGTAGCAGTTCTTCGGAAAAAGAAATAAACTTTTAGATGAGATGGATGGGGAGTAAAAGCTTTTTGATTTTGCCTTACTCCCCCTTTATATGAAAAATGCTATATATATGCACTTCATTTAACATTAGAGAGTTTATTGTCTGCGGTGGGCTGGTGTCCTGCCCGGGGTTTGTTTCCTGCCTTGCGCCCTGTGTTGGCTGGGATTGTCTCCAGCAGACCCCCTTGACCCTGTAGTTTGGATATAGCGGGTTGGATAATGAATGGATGGATGGATGGAGTTTATTGTTTTTTCTTACATTACAAAATGATTTTTAATTTTGCATTACTCTTTCTTTGGCAAGAAAAAAAATTGCTGCAGGAATACGGTTACAAAAGTGTATAATTAAAAGGGATTTTCAGTCTGTTGTTGTTGCTGTGCCCTTAAACATACTATTATGTCTACACAACTTTAAGTAATATTAAAAGGACAAGGATTAATTTTGTTCAAATCCTACTGCTTTGTTTATACTCTCAAAATACTGTTAAGTATAAAATGAAACAGCTATGCAAATGCAATCAGTCATGGATAGTTGGAATTTTTTTCTTCTTCAAAAAATGACTGGCATTTAAATAAGTTATATTCATATTAAGCCAGCTCTTTCTTTGGAAGACTTACCTGCACCAATGACTTCTTCGATTTTCACACAAGACACATCAATCTCTTTGGCAAATTCACGGACAGCCTCATTGGGGTCCTCATAGGTGAAGGGATCAATATAAATCTTCATTCCAGGAGAACCTAAAGTGAATAAGGTACAAGTGGGTGTATAGTGAACTACAGATTACTATATAAGCATAACATAGAAAATGAAAACAAAGTACTGTATTAAGAAAAAAAAAAGACAAACTCCAAATCTGGACAAAGAAATGCTTTAAGAGTTCAGAAATTTACATATTATTAGATCTATCTGGCCAGTTACACTGAAAACCTTGCAGGAAAGACAAGACTGGACTAGAATCGACTTATAGTTTGACTCAAGTCTGCAATAAAGAACCTGATTAGTGTTGGCCTCCTAAAGGTCTTTCCCTGCTACATTACCTGATTTAAGAGTCCAGCTCAGTGCAGTTCACATGACCATAAAGTAAATTATGATTCTTTTGTATAAAGTAATCACAGGTGAAGAAAAAAGGATGTTTACTATTGAATCTTACACAACTGAGAAAATTAATCTTTAAACATCACAAATAGTCAATTTTAAAAGCTGTTGTAATTTAGGGAATTCTGGCTTTCTTGTGGGGTTGGGGGGAGGGAGTGACAAATGGATTCATTACAATATGCTGTTTGCTTATGTCACACACGTGCGAGTAGGAGGCAGCTAAAGGGCTTAAATAATTGTAACAACACATCCGACCAGGGGGAGGAGGGGTGCACTGACTCTCTTTCTCAGTTCCCTGCAGACCTTTCCTGGGAAATCCCACCAGGTTCTGAAGCCCACGAAGACGTCACTTTCGCCTCAGCTCAGAAGACGTCACTTCCTGTCCCAGCCCCGAGGATGACATCACTTCCGCAAAATTCCCTATAAAACCTCACTCCCCTACTCTGGAGGACAGTTCTGTTTTGGACTCAGTTGTATAAACTACCCAGTGTTATTTCTGAACTATTTGCAGCCAGAATTACAATATATGGGTGGCTGCGCCAAACCTTTGTATGATGTTTGGAGTCCCTTTTTGTGACACTTATAAGGAAATGTACAGTATATGCAAGTAAACTGAGCGTGAACTGGAAATCACAATTCCAACTTCACATGTTCAAATTATTCTGTTACTTTTTGTTAATATTTTATTTTTTTTAAAACAACACACACAATCAAATAAAAAGAACATAACAAGCACAATTCTATGTTTTTTATATAGACTAAAACACCAAATAAAATAAATAAAAAGGTTCAGCACAGTACAGGCCTGGCATCGTTGCTTTAGAATTACATTAGGAACTCAAGCCAAATTCTGAAAGAAAAATTGAATTGATGCTTGTAAAGAGAATTTGATTTGCTCCAACTTGAAAAATACAAAACAGCAACTGGGTGGCTAAAGTTTTCTCCAGTTGAGCAAAATAAGTCTTCAATAGTGTTGTAGGAAATTACTTTTATCACATTTTATATCCAAACCTTTTGCACACAGATATACAAAAGGTGTTGACTAAACATGTTTTAAGTGTAGGACATTCCCAACATATGTGACCTAGGAACGTAGGCAGGGCCGGATTTAGTTGAAAAGAGGCCCTAGGCTATTCCACTTATGAGGCCCCTTCATCTCCCATTTTTAAGTTTGTTCAAATTGCTAACAATTTGAATGTAGGCCCCTCTTGATCTTGAGGCCCTAGGCTGAAGCCTAGTTAGCCTATAGGAAAATCCGGCCCTGAACGTAGGTGCTTCATGACATCACTAACAACTTAAACTGGATACACTCTGGGCAATTTTAAAAGAGCTAACGTGAATGATGAAAATTTTTAGATGAATTATAGTGGCTTGGTGCATACTGAAATAAAGGAACTTGTGAATTGCTGACAGTCATCTAAAATTGTACTTGAAAGATCCCATTCCCTTTATTATCTGAGATAATTAAGGTTACCTGAGATTTGTTTAAATACTTTGGAGATGCTGTCTGGATCATGAACACTGACCAGTATCCACCTCAGAGACAGATATAGATGAGAGATGAGGAACGTTAGGTAGGTTGTTTTTATTCCGTTCATTTTTAACCTAGGTGCTTCTTACAACCTTGGATTACATGTTTTGTTGCAAATAGAAAAAGTTATAAATACCAATGTTAATATCAATTTCTTCATGAATGCATTTTTGTTTGAGGTTCATGTCACATTATTATTTATTATTATTTTTTTTATTTCAGTATTATATCAGACACATTCATCCAATCATTTTCTGTAACAACTTTTTCTTGATTAGTCTCATGAGTGTTGTATACTATTTAGCACTAACAAACATTAGACATGAGCTAGTTTCACATGATAAGCCATTGAATATTCAGAGGAAATAAATAAATAAAATTTGATTGTCACAACCCTTCCAAAAGAACACTTGGAATGTAAATACCTGGAGTTGTAATATCTACATAGTGGGTCAAAAAGATGCCTTCAGTCTTTGAAATGCTCAGATCAAAGCACAGTTGTTAGTGTAAACATGAAATGTGAACCCCTCCAGGTAGTGGTGCTACTTCACCACAGCACATACTACTGTAAGGCATTCATTCTCATTTGTTCAGCATTTGAGCTCACATCCTATTAGTTTCGTTAAGACATATTTAAGGACTTTTTCAACTTTATTTCCTGTTTGGGTTAAAACAGGCCCAGGCACAAAATTACTCAAAGCCAGGTTGAACATACAGATGAACTGTAGATCAGGATAGTCCAAGATGGCAGCTCTTATAATTTTTTCAGTTTCTCTGCTACATATTGGTATTCTTAAACTCACTGGTGAGATAATGGAGAAATACAATAATTTCTGTCTCTCTAAGTTAAACTTACAATGTCACCCAACTATTCCCAGAAAAAACACTGTAGACTCTAGATTTAGTTGAGAGAGCTGTAGTCTTGAATTAAGTCATTTTTTACTAGATCCACTTCTGCCCTTGTGGTGGACAAGCCCAAGGAAGGTTAACTGACTTGTTGTTATTCATGGAAGACAGGTTACAAAATCTAGAAGTGTTTCTGGGGGTCGATTAAGAAGACAATTATATTGTCTATATAGACAAAACATATATTGTTGCAACACTCCTGTAACTGTAGGCTGTTTTATTATATGCTGATGTGGCAACAGCTTTTTCAAGGCAAAACATCAATATGTAGAACTGAAATGGTCTGTCCATGATCACCATTGCAGTTTTCTGTACATTTGTTATTTTTCAATTTCCACCTGCCTGGAAAGACTGCACAATATCATACACCAGGAGCATGGGGTAAATATTATCTCAAGACTGTGTATTCAAGCTACAATAGTCCACATAAAACAGTGTGAGCCACCAGGCATGCAAATGAATCTCACTGGAGATGCACTTGAAGGCAGGAAAGGTTCTAGTACATGTATGCCTACCCAAGGCATCTTGGACACCTTTTTCCTGACAATTGCAATCTTTTGTGGCATTCCATTATATATGTAGTACAGACAATTATTGGTGGTGTTTGACCACTTGTGTGCCACAGATTTATCTATCCACATTGGAAATTACCTAAACAGTGCACTACTTTAACCTGTCTTTAGATGTTAGCCTTGACTGTGTGCTACTTGATCTGCTGTACTGCTAAGAACAATGTTGCATACTACAACAAATATCTTCAGGTCCCACTCCAACACCATACACCCTACCACAGGGTTTACGCTCCTCAGATTGAAAGGATGAACACCTGTGACATGATGATGGAATCCAGACCAAACAATAAGTGCATGGCAAACTGTGTATCGGCCAAGATACAAGTTTCTGTCTTCCATACAGTATGCTGCAGCTGGTAGGAGACAGGGATGTTATCTAGAGCAATGTGATTTTTGCCGTCTTCTAGGAGAGAAGTGACAGACATGCTACCTGTTAATGCATCACACAAAGAAACTATGCTTTAACACATTCTGTAGCAAAGAGGGTAAATCTCAACCATTTCATCCTTTACAGTCCACATTATAACTGATATCACTGAAAAGATATGTTTAGTCTGCAAATTGGAGAAACAAGCACTATAGTGGACATCCTTTTTTTCTCTTGAGTTTAGAAACTGGACTGGCCACATTCCTGTTTTTGTTTTTTCTTTTCTACCACCACCATGATGCCCCCCATGATGCCCACCATGAACTTCCACTGGGTGCCCAATCCCATTCCAACATGCAGCCAAAATTTGACCAGTCCGTCAACTGACTTTAGCAGACCAGTTTACTTCTTCTTCCACACTCTCAGAATGCAGCACAAGATCTTCTTGTCATAAATTTCAGGATGGTATTTTTAAAACTAACCAGTGGTGAATACACTCTCTAACAAGGTATAAATAATTATGTCAATTGTAGACTGCTGTGGTTGGTGGGAGTGGAAGCAGTAGGCTAACCATTTAGAGATCTTGTGAGCCCCTATGAGGTGTGTGTGCCAAAGAATTTAAAGCTAGGCACTCTCTCCACTATGTCTCCTCTGATGTATAAAGAAGCAGATTCCTCTTCCTGCCTCCAGAAGCTGATAATCAGCTCCTTTGTATTGGAGGTGTTGAGTGCAAAGTTGTTAATGAAGCACCATTCTGACAGTTTGCTGACCTCATCCCTACAGGCAAACTTGTCACCATTAAGTATCAGTCCTGCCACAGTGGTGTCATCTGCCAACTTGACGATTGCATTTGTGCTCTGTATTGTTGTGCAATCGTGCGTATATAAGGAGTCAGGAAGAGGACTCAGAATGCAAAACATATGCATTCACAATAAGTTTGGCAATTTTTTTAATTACATTAATGACTGTGATCATGGTAAGATATCTTAAAACTTGATAAATTTAAATTAGATTTATGGTTATTTCTGCATTACTATTTTATTTGTTTTTTAACAATCCATATTGTGGACATATTTGGGGCCATTTTTTATTTTTGTCTTTGGGCGGCACAGTGGTGCAGTGGGTAGCGCTGCTGCCTCGCAGTTAGGAGACCTGGGTTCGCTTCCCGGGTCCTCCCTGCGTGGAGTTTGCATGTTCTCCCTGTGTCTGCGTGGGTTTACTTCGGGTGCTCCAGTTTCCTCCCAAAGACATGCAGGTTAGGTGGATTGGCAATCCTAAATTGTCCCTAATGTGTGCTTGGTGTGTGGGTGTGTGTGCCCTGTGGTGGGCTGGTGCCCTGCCTGGGGTTTGTTTCCTGCCTTGCACCCTGTGTTGGCTGGGATTGGCTCCAGCAGACCCCCGTGACCCTGTAGTTACGATATAGCGGGTTGGATAATGGATGGATGGAAAATAACATTAATTGACATAAAGGTAACATATCATATATCTGAACCCAAACTTAGAGATGCATGGCATGGAGGCAGGAGCCTTGTTGTCCACTCGCACTCAGATACCTTCCTTGAAGGGTTTTTAAGATTCTCCCTATATTTAAATAAATTTTCACTGAACACTCACATACTTTAACAATATATAATTAAGTTCTTCATCGTTTCTAAACTAGTCTGGTCTAGCCTTACACCTGCTCTGTTAGGTCAGCCTCCAGCTCCAAGCAATTTTTATCAGAAAGTAGTTGGTACAAAAGAGTGAGCTCAGATCAAATGAGCTCAGATCAAACTGAAATTTAGCTAGCACCTTATATAATGCATTAGAGTGAAATGATTTTGTTAGTCTTTGCAGTAAGGAGACTGTGGAAGATTGTGGGTTCGCTTCCCGGTTCCTCCCTGTGTGGATAGCGCTTTGAGTACTGAGAAAAGCGCTATATAAATGTAATGAATTATTTTTATTATTATTATTAACATAAAAATGACCTGCACATCACATTCTCCAATGAATACATTTTACTCACTTTCATAGCCAGGTTAATATTTAAATCATACATTCACATTTTTTCACTCATCCAATTTATTTGATATTCAGGATATGTATTATGTGGCGGCACGGTGGTGCAGCGGTAGCGCTGCTTCCTCGCAGTTAGGAGACCTGGGTTCACTTCCCGGGTCCTTCCTGTGTGGAGTTTGCATCTTCTCCCCGTGTCTGCGTGGGTTTCCTCCGGGTGCTCTGGTTTCCTCCCACAGTCCACAGACATGCAGGTTTGGTGCACTGGCGATCCTAAATTGTCCCTAGTGGGTTTGTGTGCCCTGCGGTGGGCTGGCACCCTACCCGTGGTTTGTTTCCTGCCTTGCACCCTGTGTTGGCTGGGATTGGCTCCAGATGACCCTGTAGTTAGGATATAGCGGGTTGGATAATGGATGGATATGTATTATGGAAGATTCTAATTATGCAAAAATAAATGACATTCATCACATTTTCATTACTTTTCTTTCATTTTTTTCTTTTAATCTAAATAGATATTAATGGCACATTTAATTTTTTGTTGCATTTTCATAAGTCTTATTCATGTTGGGAATTTTTTTTATAAATTCACCCTCATAATAAAAATAGTGAGAACTCTAAAATACTGTATATTCAAGAAATTATTTCCAGGACATTTTACAGGCAAATGTACTCTTAAACATATAAACAAACATACAGATGTCCTAATTCATGCTATATCTTATGTAATAATATTTAGAAATATATGAAAGCCAGTAATCAAAACATAATGAAATAATTTGTTTAACAGATTCATAGACAGTAACTTTTTGCCTAATTCAATTCTTATCATTAACCGATTACCTACGGCAGATTGAGTCTTTTTAAGAATAAGGTTAATTTCAGTTTGTCTTTTCTTTAATGCCTACATGTTTTTTCAAAAGTAAATTAAACATATTTCTAAAAAACCTGTTTTACCTCTTACTTTACAGTTGAATTTGTAAGGGACAACAGAGGTTGCAAATTAACATTACTCCTTAATTACATGAAACCTTCAATTTACTATTGTGTTGGTGATATCTTAAATCAGGGGTCTACAATGCAAGTCATGGAGGGCTGTAGTAGTTACAGGGTTTTGTTTCAACCGCATTGCTTAATTTGAAACCAGTCCTTGCCAGAAAGATTTAGTAGATTTTATTTTATTTGATGGCTTGTAAGTATTTCCACTCTGCCATGTCTTATATTGTAGAGTTCCCCCTTTCCAAGGATATCAGCCAAATCTTTTGTAACCTGAAACAGATGAGTAATCCTCAGTCCTTCACCTGTTTCTCTTCAGTTTCCTTCCACATATTTTATTAAACTGTATAGTTTATGATAAATACATGCAGGTGTAAATGGAAACAAGTTAGATGCAGAACTGCTGGTTCATTTGTCATGTGCATCTTATTGCTAAAAGGCAACGATTAAAAACAATGTATGCAGCTGTTTAGGACTAAACAATGTAGCTAAGGGCAGGGAATATTAACCAGCAAAACAACTAATGTGTAGCATAAAATATGAAGCAAAAACATGCAGCCACTATGGCCATTCAGGACTGATGTGGTAGACTCCCTGTCTTAAACGGTATCTGAATTTCACTAAAGAAGTTTGTGAAACCTTTGCTCAAACTGTCAATGTTTGCAGTGCACCATCATTTAGACTGTATTTTGTAATGCATGCAACAGTGATATAGATACCTTTATCATTCTAGTGAAATGCATTTGTTTAAGAGCATCTAATGAAATGTATAGTATTTTTATAACAATGGCAACCATAACTAGGTTTTTGATTGCTAATTTGAGGGACAGAGTCAAATCTTAAGGCTACCCGCACTGTATTATAAAGCAAGGTGAATGTGTATTTTGAAAAAGAGGCTCCTGGAATGAGAAACAAAGTCTACAAATGTCTTTGGCTTTAAAATTAAGTTTAGTGTTGCTAATTTATATATATATTTTTTCCTTTAAATTAGTGTTTCTTAAATGGATGTCGTGGATATGTTTGTGATGGGTTGCTGGCATGAATGTGCAGCAAAAACAGCCAAGTTTATCCAAACATAAATTATGTGATATTCAACCCTCTAATTAGCATATTATTTATTGCAGTAGTATCTTATCTGAGATGTAGCTTATAAACAATTCTGTTAGCACATTACAGAAAGCTTTTGTTTCTATGGTTCGAAAACATTTTAAATATTCCACATGATATTACCATGAACCTTTGCAACCTGTCAATTAAACTGAGATGACTAGCAACCAAAGATGTATATAAGTGGGAGAGAGGAGGGAATGACAGGTGAGCTTGTGAGGTGAAGTGAACCACGGCACTAGTCTGAAATTTCAAAATGAAAATAATGGGTATGGTGCAAGGGTGACAATTCTCTAAGTGTTGCGAGGGGTGAGTCAGTAAGGTAGAGGTATATATATTGTACTGTGGCAGTGTTTTTATTTTATTTACTGTAGCTTCAGTGGCTATGGACAACTGTTATAAGCCTCAATATGTGTTTGCTATTACAGTATATAATTGAATCTAAATCTGTAACAGAGGTACAAATAAGATTTGTATTAGGTCTAACATGCCTCTTCATGGATATAATTTCTTCTCATAATGTTATTTTAAACTGGTTTGTTAAATTTCAGTCTACTGGTAGTGTGAAGGATAGGTTTTTTGGACCATTGAGAACTGTAAGAAAACCAGAAAATATCAAAAGGTGAGACAGCTATAGAGTGAAGCCCTCTGTTTTCAGCATATGTCCACTCAATAGCATTCGAACTGGATTGTTTGCCAAATTCTTTCAAGATTTATCTTAACAACTGTACAGTATAAAATACAAATAGCATATACAAATTATATTAATTATTTAGCTACATAATTCAACTTTCTTATTCAGTGTATTGAACTGTTAATTGAAAATTGGGATATGCTGAACAATTTGCAAACTCATTTAGAAGAATGAAATTGTTAATCATGAAGCTCATTTGAAAATGTTATTTAAAAACAAATAATGTTATTTAGGACAAGGTACTGATGAATTATTTTTTATTACTTTATTTCTCATCTAGCACCATTCAAAAGACTATAGTGAATTACCACTCATACTGTACTTCAAAAACCATCATATTCTCACGCTCCAGCCATTATAAAAAATGTATTTCACTCAGCTTTGATAAAGCTTTCACTAAACATTTACAGTGAGAGTAATACACTTCAGAAATATATTCTGTTGTGAATGATGAATTATTGTTTTATTATCAATATATTTGCTTTCCACTTTTATCTTTTAATAATGTTTATGTGAGAAATATGCCTTAATGGAAACAAACTTTGCTGTTTGTTTTTTCCTTGAGATGGCCATTTTTAGTTGTCTTCTGTTATTATGGTACTAATCCCCCTTCTAGGGTCCCAGTATGGTATCAGTTTTCTTATTTGGGTTCTCAGATTAAAAAAGTTCAAGAACCATTGCTTTAGTATTCAACAGTGGTAATAATGCTTGGATTCCTTTTGAGTGTTCTACACCAATGTTAACTCTGCTAACTAAATGTTGTAATGAGTACTCGACAGCGGCACATTAGTACAACTCTTGTATAATGTGTATGCAGTATGTCCTAGTTGTCAATTAGACCTCTAAGGTTCTCTCACTATAAAATGGTCAAAAGTAACATTAATTACATTAATTTTTGTAACGTTATAGAAGTTCAGTGGCTGCAAATAGAGAGAAAACAGATAAAATTAGAATTTAAATAATTTTAGGAATTATCACGAGCTGCCTTGTTTCCAGAGTGTATTTATGCAGTTGTCTAATATAATGAATCTGGCAGAAGCAAGTTGACACTGCCCAAAATACCTCCAGAAACACAAGATTCTCTGATTTATTATAAAGAGATACTGCAGCTTTAATTAACTCTGTGTTAAACTGTGCAAAAGTTTTAGGCAGTTGTGAAAAAATGCTGTAAACTAAGAATGCTTACACAAAAAGAAAAGGTTATCATTAGTACCTGTTTAGCATAACTGGTTAGTCATAAACCTATAAATCCTACAAAATCCCTGACTTTGTACAAGTGTACCTATAAGAATTGATGCTGGTTTGAAGGCAAAGGGTAGACACACCAGATATTGACTTGATTTAGATTTCTCTTCTGTTCATTCACTTTGTATTGTTAATTGATAAAAAATAAAATATTAACACTTCTATCTGTGTAAGCATTCTTAGTTTACAGTAGTTTTTTCACACCTGCCTAAAACATTTGAACAGTACTATGTCTTTTTAAATTTGTTTACACTTAAAGGCTATTAATACTAATATCACTCACAGTGAGGATTATTCATTACAAATATCCTCTATTGTATAAGTTATTTTGGTAAACATTATAGGGCAATATAAAACATGTAGGCTAGATAATAAATCTACTTCTGTATACCAAAAGACAATGCAATAATACACAAGCATTGGTAAATTTGATTATCCACACTCAAAGTACAACCACAAGAAAACCAGCAGACTAATGAAGCAAAGAATTTAGTTCAAAGTAGGAATTAGCCTATAATTGAAAGAGTGGATGCCATGAAAATCTACAACCACTATGATCCTCCATATTGGAGACTAAGTGCTCTTTTTATTAAATGCAGGAACTAGTTAACAAGAAACAAATTCAATCTGAAGTTCAATAAATGACACTGATAAATCTCTGACTATGAGACTGGTTGCTTGTGAAATTACCACTGCAGCCACCTAAGGCAAGAACTGGCTATCCTGAGTTAACTTCTGCTTAAACTTCCATCTTCCCAGGATTATTAGTTCGAGAGGGGATCAGAGATTCTTTTTGTACACGGACACCCTGATTTTAATTGTAGCAAGCGGCAGAAACTGTTTTTCTCTGTAACTTTTAAACAAGCTGCCACTTAAAAAAAGCTGCCACCTATCTAAAACCTTTTCACATATTAACTAGAAATATAGCCTCATGGTCTACTAAAGTTTTGTATTAATGAAAACTCTGATGATATTTGTTAGCCTGAAAGAAGTTTAGAATTTGAATTTAGAATTTGCTTATAAAATATATATTAATATCTTGCACAGCCCTAAAATGAATTTGATAATTGAATTGATAAAATACAAAATTAAGGAAGAAGTAAATTAATGATTGGGAAGGAAAAAAAAAAGAAGTTACAGCTTTCTTTGGATATATGTTGTTGGTGAAAGTTTATGTATTGGTCAAAGGCGATGATCCCTGTCAAATTTGGAACTGCTCTAAGCTTAAGGAAAGAGCTTGAACTCTTAAAAAGACTAATTATAGTCTACACTCCAGGTTAGCTAGTAAGACATGTGCTATTTAATTGTTGCCCATTCTGGGTAAAACTGTAATACTTTGTAGGATTAAAAACACAGCACCTTTTTCAAATTCTAGTCTTTTGTGTGATTCCTTATTCTCAGATTTTCTTAGATATCTGATTTCTGTTTTTACACGGAGCATTGTAAAATGAGTGACATGCACAAATAATGACAACCTGATGTTTACACAAACAGTGTAATGTAACAAATTTGGTAAATAAATTGAAGCTAACATTATTTTGCCTTTACGTTTTTTGTGGGAGGGTGGGATTTGGGTGCAATGCAGATAGGATCACTTGGACAATTTTTGGTCTTGCAGGCAAATATGTAATTTTACAGCTTTATTCCTATAACAATAGTCATCTATTTTCTGCACCGTATCTGAGTCCAGGTCCTACAGCAACATCAAATTCTGCCTTCATAGAGGCATCTCTAAAAGTGAGAACAAGCATGCCATACCCCTGTAGCTCTTGTGATTCAAATTCATAATTATTTTTTTTAAAAACATACATTTTCATTTCAGCCATAATTTGATTAAACAGGACAATAAGGAAAAACTCAAATTACCACACCAGTTGAATTCTTAAAATTCAAATTGAAATTCCCATATAAATTTGTATCTGGATTTAATTCTGTCTGTGTTTTTGTGATTTACACTGCACATTAAATAAATTAATTAATTAATGATATGAATCGGTTTGGGATATGAAAAAACAGTTTGAATTCGGTCAATTGAATAGAGGTAGAAATATAACCATACACTCTAAGCAAGGCCTGTCAAAAGCAGAGATTTGATCAGAGAAAAGGATTTAAATGATAAGATATTAATATATATTTTATAAGATATTTAAATGGATAATTATTTCTTCATAAAGGTAAGAGTACATCCTAAGATGATAATGATCAATGATTTTGCTTTTTTGAAACAACCACGTACTACAGCCATCAAAGTCTGAGAGGTTAAATTATAGTGAGATTTCTGTAGCAGTTTGATTTTCTGGTTGCTCCTTCTCCATAGTTAATGAGATCTAGCAATGAAAGTGATGGTTAATAGAAGTTAATTAGTCACATTTGAAGGAAGCATAACAGTGACACAATAAGACGTATTGGATAGTATGACCACCACACTGCTCTTCACTGTTACACCTTAAACTCTGCAGGACCACTTTCATTTATACAATTTACAGCACTGTTTATTCTTTTCCCTCATTTGCCTGCTTCCTTGGCAATAATTTGTTAATTTTTCTTCAGTTTATCAGAATAATGTTTATGGTATTCTCTCTTTAAGTTTTACATTGGGACTATTGTCTTTCTACCTATAACTATAATAACTGTAGAGGTAAATAGGCAATCACAGCAGCAATTCTGCATTAAGAGCCAGTGAGGCATACCATGCCAGATGTTGTGCAAAATAAGTAATAGGCTTCTCCCAGTAATTTAACTTATTAAAATGTTGAAACCAACCCTCACCTTTGTCTTTCTAAGTATTTTGCCCTTGTTCCATCATATGCTCACTGTTATTTCTTATACAGGAAAATATTGCTTTTTGTAGTACTAGGGGGGCTTCGCTTGCCAACCCCCCGGCCCGGGCTATGTGCCAGCCACTTTGCATCTCTGCTGCTCGTGTATGTGGATTTCACTTTCACCAAACAACAGATCTTTTAATTCTTGCTGATACGCCTCTTCACTGGGAAGAAACACTACTTTTCCCTGATGGCAACATGAATTAGACGATCTACAAGTCTATGCTTTAAAGTTTAAATCCGAACAATATATTCGCTCTCTTTTCGCTGTTCTGTTATTTCACCGAGTAATAATTTCCTTCTGTTTGTGCTAATGCGATCTTTGCTATAATTTTTTTGAGACTTTCGAATTTTAGTACATTTATGATCTCTAACCTGCTTTGCATTTGTATCGCACCATGTTTTTGAATTCCTTACGACGTTCTACTTTGTCATCTACTCTTTGTCTTTTATTTCCGGGGCGTGGTTAAATCTCTTGGCACAAAGTTTCATTTTGCGGGACATAAAAATATCTCTCTGAAAAATTCACATCTCGTCGCAGGCTAAAAAGTCTCGTCTCGCCCCAGGATTTTTTTTTATCATAATAGAGAGATATAAAATTGTCTTTGACATGTGCTATAAACTTATTTGTGGTTCATTAGGCTAACACTGTTTGTCCTGCAGTGTTCTACGTTTACCCTTGGGTATGTGTATGCATGTGCAGCCTGAACTTTCCAATTTAACAATAGGGCTTGAGGATTAGAGCCCCTAATTCTTGTCATAAAAATTAAGATTGCCTTTTTTAATGGCACACCTGTACTCCATTTCAAAGTCAAGGCTATGTAGCGCAAGCCAGTATGGAGGTACAAAAATTTGAGTATCATTTAAAGATATCCATAGCAATTTAAAAAAAGAAAAAAAAAAAAAAAAAGGCCAAGCAAATCAATATTAGTACTGCACTAAGCACAATATACTACACTGATCACAATGGAGCTTAGCAGCACCATCATTTCACCATTTCATGATGAGGACCACCTGCTAATGCTAAATTTGAAAAACCCACTAAGAAAGACTATGTGTGCTCCATCTGCTTTGCGGTAAAAAAGCCACAAGTATAATGTTTCTATTTGAAAGAGGTGAGCAGTCCTAAATGCAGATGAAGAGGATGCAGATAATCATTTTTCCAACTGTTTGCTAACTTTGAACTATCCAGCAAACACCTGGTCACACAGTGGTTAGCATTGGAACGGGACTGTTCCAAAGTCTTGTGTTCAGGTTATGCAGTGTGTGTAGCCTACGCATTCTGTCTATTCTGTTATTGTAGTTTATCGATTTCACATCAAAGCTGTGTGATTCTAAACTTGAGGTGCTGCTATATACCTATAGACCTCAGTGCAGCATTTGACATTGTCAGACATGACATTCTATTGTCCAGAATGGAGACCATGCTGGGTATCTCTGGCACTGCCCTCCAGTGGTTCAAGTCCTATCTGACTGATAGGCAAGAGTCTGTTAGTCTTGGCAACAGCAGATCCAGCTTGGCGCCAGTCACACAAGGAGTTCCTCAGGGCTCTGTCCTCGGCCCTCTTCTCTTCTGTATTTATATGCTTCCCCTTGGCCATATTATTCGTAGCTATGGACTGGGCTATCATTTTTATGCAGATGATACTCAACTCTACTTCAATGTTAAAAGTGGAACTTCATCAGAGCTTTCTCAGCTCACAACCTGCCTTAGTGAAATTAAAACCTGGATGGAGCAGAACTCTTTAAAATTAAATTGCAACAAAACTGAACTCCTGTAAATTGGGACTAAAATGCAACTTAATAAAATGAGCTCCTTCCCAGTCAATCTTGGTGGTGATCTCATCAGACCTGCCTCTACTTGAAAGAATCTTGGTGTCATTTTTGATTCCTCCCTTTCTTACTCCACCCACATAAAATCACATTAAGAAACTTTCTTACTTTCACCTCCGTAACATATCCCATGTTCGCTCCTTCCTCTTCTTTTCTAATGCTGAGAAACTTGTCCATGCTTTTATCACATGCCGCATAGATTATTGTAACTTGCTGCTGGCAGGTGCCCCTTCTGTCTTACAGAATCGAATATAAAATCCTACTAATAACCTACAAAGCCTTAAATAACTTTGCGCCAAACTACATCAGTGACCTTCTCCATCACTATGTGCCTGCCCGCCCACTAAGGTCCTCTGATTCTGGCAATCTTGTTGTGCCTCACACTAATCTACACTCCATGGGTGACAGGGCCTTCAGTTGTATAGCGTCCAGACTCTGGAATGACCTACCGAAATTAATCAGGTCAGCTGACTCCATGAATTCTTTTAAAAAACAACTCAAAACTCATCTGTTCAGGAAGGCTTTTAGCTCTACTTGACTTTATTCCCCTTCTCTCAGTTTACCTCTCTGTTAAGATGCTCATGTAACCTGTATGTGTGTCCTAGACCATCAATTATGTTGTCTGTTAGGCTTTCTCTGAATTTACTATCTTAATCTTCTTTATTTATTTATTTGGTTTGTACAATGCTATATACTGTATACCCTGCCGTTTTTTCTTATATTCTGTAAGTGCCTTGAGCATGGGAAAGGCGCTATATAAATAAAATGTATTATTTTATTATTATAAATTTGGACAACTCATTGCCAATTTATCCTCCTGGGTAGTGTTTGGTTGTAAGGTGCATAGGTTACGTAACATTTAAGTTTATACTGCTATTTTTGTCTGATGATAATGATGACAGAGGGTAAACAATAATCGCATGCCAATCAAGAAAGAACAAGAACCAGCATTACACTGTTTGAATTTTTGTGATGTGAAAGGTATATTATCTTGTATGTTTCACTAGTCATTGGCAAAGGAACGTCATATATTAT
The DNA here is from genome assembly GCA_026402145.1 of Polypterus bichir lapradei. NCBI lineage: Eukaryota > Metazoa > Chordata > Cladistia > Polypteriformes > Polypteridae > Polypterus > Polypterus bichir. Next base: position 124,508,042 of record JANRMT010062854.1, on the reverse strand, counting down.
TAGTAAAGTAAGTTTAATATTAATGTTAGTGAAGTCTGCATACATAAAGGGAAATTCTGGTTTAGCTACACTACAATTTTCATGCTAAAATACAACTGAATGAAAGTATCCACTAACAAAACTGTAATACATGAAAAGTTATACATTTATTCAATACCTTTGATCATTTCTTTGACACCTCATTTAATTGGCAGAGAACTACCTTTTAAATCAGTTTCAGGTTCAGAGATCATTCTAATAACAGGACAAGTTGAGGGACCGCTGTTCCACACAAACATTTAGCATCAAAGAACACAAAAAAGTGTGGCATATTTAGAGTGGAAATTTAAACAAGAATTTTGTCTTGTTTAAACAGATTGGATAGGAAATCCCTTACTTACACATACAGATAAACTCATGGGATCGGACTGAGGACCTACTTCTTATTCCTTTTACCACAAATACTTAACATGCTATTTTCAAATCTACTACTGGCATTTTCTACTAAGTACAGAGTGTGTAAAAATACCTTTCACTGGGGGCCAGCATTATACTGAAGTGGTGAGAAAGATTTTCATCATTTATGTTCTATTAAAAAAAAACTTTGTGTCATATACAAGGCATCAGTAAAAATGGATTCTAAATGTTGAAAACAGACGAAAAAAGTAGAGCCAAGAAATTTAACAGGGTGTGCAGTGAATTATGGGATATTAACATGCATTAAAGAGAAAAAGCATCATTTTAAAGTATTCACACAAAAAAGACACCAGAAAAGCCCTATGAGGATGATATTGGAAGAAAGATTGAACGACCCTCTGCTGAAAGTCCTCTAGGGAGCTGTCCCACAAAGGAGGGGAGGAGGGGTTGAAAGGGAGACGCCACTATTACTGCCGCCCTCAATTAAACAAGAAATCTTTTGACTCTCGCTTGAGTGAGAAGCCAGTCTAACTGCTGCCTAATTGCTTTGAACCAGAGCTGCTTGTACATAATTGACTATTAAGTACGTCGGCGTACAGTACAGATGAATTACCGAATTTATTCAGTTGCTAAGAACAGCCGGTCTGCTCCTCATAATGGCTTTGTTGCAGCCACTAGCCAGTTATTATCAGCCATTACGCAGTCTACATTTCAGTAAATAACACAGACAAAAGCCATTGCTTTTATTACACGACGCGTAGAGCTTGCTTTCATGTATAATTTACACCACAAATCGTTCCTTTTTAAGCACCCCCTCCCCCACCCCTTATATGACTACTTAACATTCTACTTTTTACGACTGCAAGAAAAATATGTAAATGTTTTATGCTTCCTTGATCTGTGCATGCTAAACAAACAAAGTATTTAATGGCCTGTTTTATGTGTGCAATAAAAGTGCCTTTTAAGACATATTGATTGGAAGACTTCTTCATGCCCAGAATTGTGGACTTCTTTTTAACAAACATTTTTTGTGTTAGCTATAAGAGATGGTAGGAAGAACCTGGCACAATGACAATCACTATTATTGTACAGTAGAAAGCAGAGATGATGCCAGAGTTCACTAATGCCCCCGCCCATAAGCAACATAGTCACCGACTATACTGGATTGCCTCCTTTTGTCTGCAGATACCTCATGTTTACTTGATAATTTTTATCCGTACAATTTCTCAATGAAAGCACTAACAATATATTTTTTTTTATTCAAAGGTGTGATTTTCTAACCTAACATTCATTTGTGGGTCATATTTAAAGTGTGATACAAAAAATAAAGACAATGTGATAGCTAGGTATTAAATGAAATGAACTAAAATTATCAATGCGAATATCAGACTTCATGAATGGGAGTGGCTTCTAGTCAATGTACAGTTAGGTCCATACAGTATTTATATGGACAGTGGCACAATTCTTATAATTTTGGCTCTGTACACCACCCCAATGGATTTGAAATAAAGCAATAATTATGCTATTTAAGTGTAGACTTTCAGCTTTAATTTATGGGGTTTACCAAAAATATTGTATGAGCCGTTTAGGAATGACAGCCTTTTTTCTGAGAAGCTCCCCATCCCTCAAATCCAGGGGCTCAAAAATATTTGGACAAACTAACATAATCATACATATAATGGTCATTTTCAATATTTGGTTGAAAATTGTTTACAGTCAATGACAATGACAGCAAAGTCTGGAACCCAACCCACGGCCATCTCCAAGTGCTGGAATTCCACCCTAGTGATATTTTGCCAGACCTTTACTGCAGCTGTCTTCAGTTGCTTGTTCGTTGGACTTTCTGCCATCAGGTTTGTCTTCAGTAAGTGAAATATATGTCTAATTGGGTTGAAGTCAGTTGATTGACTTAGCCTTTGAAGAATTTTCTTTTACAATATTGTCCATCTGTACTGTGAAACATTGTTCTAGCATTTTGTTCTTGTTTTCCAGCATTTGGCTGAATCTGAGTAGCTATTATAACCCTATACTGTACACTTCAAAATTCATCCTTCTACTTCTGCTAGCAGTCATATCATCAATAAACACTAGTGAATGACTTCCATTCGCAGTCATGCATGCCCATGGCATAAAACTGCCTCTACCTTGTTTCAAAGATGATGTAGTACTCATTGGATCATGATCAGTTTCTTCTCGTCTCCATACTTTTCTCTTTCCGGCATTGTGGTCCATATTAATCTTAGTTTCCTTTGTCCAAAGATAAAGTTTCAGAACTGCACAGGTTTTTAAAAAAGTCTAATCTGTGCTTCCTATGCTTGAAGTTTACCAGTGGTTTGCAGCTTGTGGTAAACCCTTTCTTTACTTTCATGAAGTCTTCTCTTTACTGTGGATTTTGGAAATGATAGGTCTACCCCCGGGAGAGTGTTCTTGGTTTAGCTAAATGTTGTGAAGGAGTTCTTCAACAAGGACAGAATTCTGCAGTCATCCAGCACAGTTGTCTTCTGTGGTTTTCCAGACCTTCTGATGTTGCAGCGTTCCCCAGTGTATTCCTCCTATTTGGTCGATTTATCCACTGCTCATGTTTCTGCTACCTCGATGAAGGGTTGGAATCACTTAAAATCAATTTGAGACTGTTTACCTGCTTAACAGTTAACAAAATAATGAGGGGACTGCACCCACCTGGCCATGAAACAACTTTGTCAGTCAATTGTCCAAATACTATGAGCCCCTGGAAATGGAGGGCGGTTCTATGCAGAAACACAGCTGTCAGTCCTTAAAGGCTCATACGATATTTTTGTTAAACCCCTTAATTTAAGGCTGAAAGTCTATACTTCAATCACATAATGATTTCTTTATTTCACATCCATTGTGGTGGCGTACACAGCCAAAATTATGAAAATTGTGTCACTGTCCAAATACATATGAACCTAACTGTACATTATGCAGTCTGGGAGAAGAATAAAATTGATGGTATACTGTACATACTCAGCCAAAATACTATTTCAGACATTCATAAACAACATTGTAGGGGTAGCAAAGAATTATTCTCCATTATAAAGATAAAAGATACAGCTGTTTGGCACAGTTGACACATGTGGAAGTATTAGATCCTGAGAGATGTCAGTTTGTGTAATGCCCACTGACCTATGGGCCATCTATTCAAGGGCCTCTTTTAAATGTACAACTTGCTGTGATGTCAGCTTTCATTCCCTCATTCATAAGTCTTACTAGTTTAAAAAATGAAAAAGAGAAAGAATTCTACTTGGCTTTCTGAGCTCATTCTGTGACCTTTTCTGTTGCGCTTCAGCAAACTCTTCTGTTTGCACAGCCGGTTGTCGCTGAAACATACTCTATTAGAGCCCTCCGACACTTGTATGAGTTTTCTTCAATTGTCATGTAAGGGTCAGACAATGAATAATTATGGTGCTGAGAAATGATGAGGATGATGATGGAACTATTTTTTTTCCCCTCAGCCTATACTTCTTGGCATCAAAACCGACTCCTCTACTAACTCATTCTGTTCAGCTATCTACAGATGTGGTTTATTTTTGCCTCATGTCTGTAAAGATTACAAAAAGGCACACTAAACTGAATTACTGTGTATATGAAGTTGTGATGGAGCACAGGGTTTACCTTGGACTCCAAAAACTTAGCTTTCTGACATTTTAGCATCTAAAGAGCTAAATTTAACATACACACCTTTCACTAAAATACTAATGTATATATTTAACCAACATCACCCATTCATCCAGGAATTCATTTTGGAGAAGCCCAGGGCTTAACCCGTTGTTTGTTAAAATGTATTCAGATCCCCTGACCAATTTTATAATTTTACAACAAATCCTACACTAAAATGTTGTTTTCTGAGATATTTGTATTTCAAAGCAATGGAATTAAAAATTGTCCCTTTTAAATATGATATTGATTTATGTTAGAAAAAAAAAAAATCATAAGACGAAAAAAGGAAATAGGCTGTTTACATACAATAAGCATCAGTCCCTGTGCTGTGGAAGCACTAGGTTTACACAGGATCCAGATGTTTAACAATTGTCCTCTACCAGTGAATCATTAAAATAATCTACATTTGTTACAGAAAATAAAGAAAAAAATTAACAGTTAAGGTATCATTGTGAATCAGAAAGGCAGATGTGCAAATGAAGACTAAAGAGCACTACAAATTAAGGCAAAATAATGCATACGTTAGGAAGGGTACAAATCAACATGTTTGAATATCTTAGTGTGTTTATTTATAAAGAAGTAGATGGCATGTTAAACCACCCAGATGTTACCTAGAAAGTGGCAAAATTGGTCTGAATACTTTTGCAATGCACTACATCACATTAACTGTTCACTTTAATATGGTGTGCACTTGTAATGAGCGAACCTACCTAGACAATCAAGGTTTGCTGCTACAAGAATTCCCAGCAAAGAAAGTGTGAGCATTTCAGCCAAGAAAGGTGTAGTCTCTCAACCTGAATGAGCTGCCACTACTGGGATATATTCCTTTGAATACAGTATTTGTAAAACAAGTATGTAATATCAACTGAGGTCATTTGGGGACAGCTTGAAATTGATTTCTCACTCCAGGATTGACTCCAGAAAGGGATGCATATATTCACTTCTTGACAAAAATGTGTGGACTGAGAATTTGAGGTACCATAAGACCATTACACCATAAGGTGTAATAAGAATCCATATGTTGTGAATGCTTGTGCTCTGGTAAACCTATGGGCAGAAGGGTGGGTCAGGTGTTAGTGTTTCTTACAATTGCTTGATCCCAAATTCATGCCCTAGCTGACATTCTTTCTGAAAAAAATTTAAATACATCCTATCAAAGTGTTCATGATTACATTTCGGGATTCGCAAAGAGAAGCAGCTGGGTTGATTGTCTTCTTAACACAACAAAAAGGTGGGAGATACTACACTTAACATTTATTCCCAGTGATGGACTGGAATCGTTTCTGGTAGCTGACTTAATGAAGTTTTGCGTAAAAATACTAACTGTTCTACCAGTGAAAACTGAACAGACTAGGAGATGGATTGTAAGTCTAAGAAGAGAGTCATAACCAGGAAGTCAAAATGGCTGCAATATTTTTAAGATCAGAATTCATAAAAATAACATTCACAATACTCTTTAAATTATGTAGAGTCTTGGAAAACTCTAATTCCTTGATGATGGCTTTTATACAGTTGCATTTATTATGTAACATCTTGTTCCCTTTAGAGCCTAACCTCATTGTGTCTAAACAATGGCACCACAAAATGGTGGCACCCGCAAGAAGATAAAATGGAGACGTAGTAAACATCTGGCTAAACAAAAATAAACATTGTCTTAGATAAAAACATATTACAAAAAAGAAATAAATAAATAAGTGATTTAATTTTCCACAGTCAAAAACCTCCAAAACCAACTGAATAAATAATAAAAAGATTATGTGATATATCTAAGCCACGAATAATCAGAATGAAGCAAAACAGACCAATATTCAATTTTTTATAGTGCATGGAGAATCACTCTTGTTGAGAATATGAAAGAACAACTGAGGATAGTATGTCTGAGTGAATAAAAGTAATCAGTAACTTTTACAGTTTCTTGTCAGTAGACATTTAAGTCCATAATAATAATAATAACACATTTTATTTATATAGTAAATTCAAAGAAAAAGCCTAACAGACAACATAATTGATGGTCTAGCACACACATAGACGTAAACTGAAAGAAGGGTAATAAAGCCAGGTAGAGCTAAAAGCCTTCCTGAACAGATGAGTTTTGAGTTGTTTTTTTTAAAAGAATTCATGGAGTCAGCTGATCTAATTAATTTCGGTAGGTCATTCCAGAGTCTGGGCTCTATACGGCTGAAGGCCCGGTCACCCATGGAGTGTAGATTAGTGTGGGGCACAATAAGATTGCCAGAATCAGAGGACCTTAGTGGTTGGACAGGCACATAGTGATGGAGAAGTTCACTGATGTAGTTTGGCACCAGGTCGTTTAAGGCTTTGCAGGTTATTAGTAGAATTTTATATTCAACTAGCCAACCCGCGGCGTACCATAAGCCGCATAATCAGGCCGGTTTTTTAATGATTTTTAAGCACAGGGAGAAAATTAACATTTGAAAAATCGGTAATGTAATAAATCAGCAAGAAAAGCAACATTGTAACAATGCACGGAAATGAAAACTGGCGGACCGCTATCGCGCCTTCTCCTCCCAGACGGAGGGATGGGGGTGGACGGCGCTGAGGGTGGAACGGGAGGAGAGGAGAAGGACGTCCATTCCGCTCCCTCCGTCATGCTAGTCTGCTGATTTCTCGTGCAGTATGCATTGCCTGCTCATGCGCCCACCTCCAACTCGTCACTTGAGTCGTTGTCGTCTTTGCACAGTCCAGATGCACCTGTGACTCACGTCTTCCGTGTTCCTGCAGGAGCATCTAAGAAGATGCATGTTTGTCGTGGATGCGAATTGCTGTATGTAGCGTGTAAAACAGTTTGCTATGGTGCACGCGGTCGTGCGTTGTAACCGAAAACTCGGTTTTTAAAGACTGCTTACTTCATGGTATTTTAACCTCAGTTGTAAAGGATTGTTTTAAGGATCCCATGGGATACCCCTCGCAAACTGTTTTACATGCTGCATATGGCGATTCACCTCCGCGAGAAACATGCCTCTATGAACAGTCAACGTGGCTCGGAGGTGCATGTGGCCTCTACGACAGACGAATATAAATGACGCCGTTTTTTCTGTGTCGTCGCATCCGAGTTGGTGGGCGTGGCTCTGCGAGTTGTTGTCGTATCCAATGGTCTTGGAGTTGGTAGGCGTGGCTCCTTCCTGCGTGCGCCATAGGTGTCTTACTTGTTGGCGGCTTAGTGACTTTCCATGGGTGTCTTGCCTTAGTGAATTATATATATAGATTCTGTAAGACACAGGGAACCAGTGAAGGTGAAGCAGGATGGGTGTTATGTGCTCGTTGCTGCTGGTCCGTGTAAGGACTCTTGCAGCCGAGTTTTGAATAAGCTGGAGCTGTGATATAAGATTAGAAGGGGCACCTGCCAGTAGGGAATTACAATAATCAATGCAGGATGTGATAAAAGCATGGACAAGTTTCTCAGCATTAGAAAAGGAGAGGAAGGAGCGAACACATGATATGTTACAGAGGTGAAAGTAAGAATGTTTCTTAATGTGATTTATGTGGGCGGAATAAGAAAGGGAGGAATTAAAAATGACACCAAGATTCTTTGCAGTAGAGGTAGGTCTGATGAGATCACCGCCAAGATTGACTGGGAAGGAGCTCATTTTATTAAGTTGCACTTTGATGAGGCAATTATGCTTTAGTTTCTGAAAGCAATGTATACTTCAGATTTGTAACAATTTTAAATCAACTCTAAAAGATTTTTAATTTCAGTATTTGTTACATTACCAAATACTGCTTCTGATCCCATCTCCTGTAGTAGGGAGTATTGCAGCCAGTTATGTGTATTATAATCCTCCCAAAACCTCTGGTGTATCTGGCAGTCTTTCTCTGCTGCAGATGCTTTTTGTCTGTCCATGGCATAATACACTGCATTTGATTTTCACCAAATATGGTGTTGTGAAAAATGATCAGGCAACTCCACTTAATTGTCACCCGTCTAGAAGACATTTTCCCACAAGTTTTGTGGTTTCTTCAGATTAACCAACCTGAGCCATGCTGTCATAGTCTTCTAAGAGAAAATAATCATTTTTTGTCTACTATAACATGAAAAGCACATTTGTTTATTGTAGAGTCATGAACTGTAGCATTTACCATGTTTATAGATGCCTGTAGCTTTTTGGTTCTTTAACATTTCTTGGAGTAGCATGCAGTTTGATACAATTTGAGTCAATTTGCAAAAATGTCTTATTTTGGGAAGATTACTGACTATTTTGAATATTCTCTATTTGTAAACATTCTTTCTCATTGTAGAACTGTGGAATTCAAATTATTTTGAGATAGTTTCATAATCCTTCCCAGGTTGATGAGCACCAACAATTACATCTTTTGAGACCACGGCATACATCTTTTCTCTTTTGAATGGTGTTACTAAACACCTGATTGCTACAGAGTGAAAAGTTCTACTTTTGTGTAGAGGTGTTAGCACTTCCATATTATAAACAATCAAGTTCAATACCTGTTTATAAGTACTTTATTAAGTAATATGGAAGGAATAAGGTTCTTCTTTTTCATACTTGGTGTCACAGTATTGGGTTATTTTTTGTTGAATATAATGAAGTAAAATTGTTTGTTATTTGTTAGATGGTGTTAGATTTCTAAGTATGACTTGGCAGGAGACATTTTAAAGTTATGTCCTGATAGTTACGCAGTATTTTTGCATCACTATATACAGATAGTGTGCTCAGTGCATGGGTATAGTGTATGTTCTAATGCACCATACCTTGAGTGAACCAAATATGACAGCAGTTACTTGGTATTTAATTTAAAGTCCCATTCACAAATACAATATAATGTATGTTTTTTATGAGGAGTGGGAAACCACTGCCATGTTTGTTTTGGGCCTCTTGTCTTCTTAAAACCAGTCAGAATTCCTTCGCCAAAACTTAAGTCTAATTAAATAATCCCATTTTGGCTTGATGTGACTTAAATTGGTGACTTAAAATGGTTTAAATTGTGAGAAAGATTGAGTGGGTTAGAATACCAAATAAAAAGTTTTTTTTTTAGAAAATACATTTAAAAAGAAAAAGAGTGGTGAAATCCCTTGTTTTAGGATGGTGTGGCATTTAGCTTCATAATGTACACTTCATTATTGTACTATGCCACTTTATAACTGCTATCTGCTCATACTTTTCTAGGAAGAGTGAGAGGGGTGGCATGTAGAGAGAAATGGAAATGGCAGGGTAGTGAAGAGGATGTCCAAACAAAAATGAAATAGACAAAGCTGTATGTATGTTATTTAAAATGTATATAGAATATGAATAAGAAAACATGACAATATAATTTCCTGAGATGAGAAATAGTCTTCTAACTGAACAATGTGTTTTGAATTGTAGCTCTTCATCAGGGTTTAAAACTGATTACAAGTATTCAATAATCAGCTTCTTCCAATCCTCGTGATTCCAATCTTAATGTAACAATTGTATTAATATCATTCTATTTAGATGAGAGATTTTGAAGATCAGTAAATTCTTATAGAGTATTTGTGTCCAGGAATCCTGTTAAGCAGATACAGTATATTGCTTCAGACAATACTGTAGCTTGCATATTTTTGAAATATGGCAATTTAGATCCTCTGCTTCATTGAGAACAAAAAATAAGGCAGAGGGGCACAGATTCTTCAGTGGGACAGATTCAAGCAAAAGCTCTAAGGTTAGTAGAATTGTGCCATTGCAAACAGAGGTAGATGATTACTGTACGCTGAGCATAGAGATGCCACCTCTACATGCAGTCCAGATATACAATCATATGCAGAAGGTTTCTGAAGAAGTAATCGTTTTAGATGACTCTTTGAGAACATCTTCTTGCTGTTAAAGGTGGCACAAATTAGCATTTATTTACTTCAGCAAAAAAATCAAGGCAGATTTGAAAGTTTGGTTCAGCTCCAGGAAGATCGCGAATGGCATTAAGGAGGTCATCTTGGAGGGCAATGCAAGGGCAAAGCAGATGAACGATAAATAAAGGGCTCAGTATTCATATTAATAATCATCTCAATTGATTGAGGCCATAACATAGCTGTCCAGTAATGCTTTTCTGTAATGCAAAAAATACATTATTTGGCAAAGAATGTTTCTGTACACTTTGTGCCAAAATTACATCCCTGCTAATTAAGGGACCCACTCTGTCAACTTTAAAACAAATGACTTGAATAAGGGGCATTCACACTGGGCAAAATATTATCCCAGGATTGTGACCATTGATCTAGTAACTACATGGGGAAATGTACAAGAAAATTTATGCTTGGCAGAGAAAAGTCAATAGGCATACAATCGGGGTAGGAGAATATGTTGCTAAATAAAAATACAGAGCAACAATATGTATAACATAATATGTATAATGGGCATACAAATGAGTTACTGGGAAACCTGGCAAATAAGTGCCACTGGAAGAATCATTATAGTGTTGGGAAATATCTCTGGTCAATGAAGGTGTTGCTGTCTGTCTGGTCTGAGTGTGTGCAGCAATATACAGTACAATAAATGGATGCAGCATCCTAGGGGTTTTCAGAAGGTAGCTGTATAACTATCCTCTCAGTTTCCAGGATAACCCCATTATGGTCTTGGAAATGTTTTCTTCAGTTATGTTGCATACACATGCTGTGAAATTATTGAAAAAATTGTTGATTTAACAGTTTACTCTGATTAACTATCATTCTGTTTTATTTAGATCAAATAAAGCTCAATTTTAACTTTTTCAATTACAAAATGAAAATGAATGATTTTAAAAGGTAATTCAGTTGTGATCTGGAATATTGTTTAGTTTAGCGAATGAAAAGAAACATAGCAAATATAAAGCACTATAAATTAGATCCACTAAGTTGGTGATCTAATTCTCAGTTTGAAGAGAGTGGTGTTGGCTGCAAGTTAGTATTTCAGGGAGTAAATGTTGTGCCACAAAATCATAAAATACAATGCTGCACCCTAGTCATTTTTGCCTGCTTAATGTTCTATATTTCCAATAATGAAACTGTTTTGATGAAATGTTAGCATTACCAGCATTTTTGCAATGAAGACAGCATTTCAAAATGGACATGCTTTGATAATAACTTAATTTGCTCATCAAATGCATACATGATCTCTATTAACGACTCAACCTTATAAACTGATATAAAATTAAAGTTTATAATCTGAATATTTTGCTGGCTGCTTGTCTCCATAATCCCTCATCACAGATCTCATGTGAAGGAGAAAAGGTCTTCTTAATTTAAAATATCTGACAGACCAAAAATCACAAGAAGAAATTTTAGAAAATGTTCACTTTGAAGTAAAGGCAGATATAAAAAATAGTTCTCTTTGTACTTTCACCAAAAATATCTAGTGTTATACCTTGATGGAGGCACAAACTAAATAATGATAATAATACATTTTATTTATATAGCACATTTGCCATGCTCAAAGTGCTTATATTTAACAAGCTCCAAAATAGGGTCTATAGAAGACATGTAAACTAGTTAATTTTATTTAAAAAGTGATGCTTCACTATGAATTCTCATGAATTATACCGGACTGCCTTAATAAACATGATTCTGTGATAAAACAGTAGTTGCAGTGAGAAGCAGTGGTCTTGCAAATTTGCATTAGGTCAGAATGGCCAGATTTGCAAATGATAAGGTTTGCTTGTCTGTTTCACACATCTGCCACTAGAGGGCTCCTCATTATGATTGCAATGAAAGTGTAATTACTGGACTCAGTCATTTCCTATTGAATGCTCATCATTACTAATTCCACATGGTCTCATTTAAGGTTGTTTTAGATTGTTGTAGATTACCAAAAGTTCATTTTTAGCAATAAGTCTCATGTTTCCTCTTTGGATGATGGCCATTGGATCTTCAGATTTTTATATTGTGAAGGTACAGACAATGGTTTAAATCATACAAGAATCTTGAAATAAAGTGGCATTTCCTACAGCAGCTGGTCACCTTTGCAGCTTGTCTAGGACAAATTTTCAGGTGACATTGAAAAGAACCTACCAGGAATCAAATGACCTTTCCCTGTTCACTTACCTGAACCTCTGTCCAAAAGGTCAACGCCCAGTCCCACAAGACTTACCCCATCAAAAATGCTTACATATCATCAGCATCCTTCAAATATCATCTTTGTTCATGCATAATAATATGATAGGCAGTATGCTGTTTTTTTCAGATAAAAAACAGTTCATTTCCAAAACTATGCAGAGCTATACACCTTCCTGGAAGAAGCATTCAATGAATGGTTGATTGTATGTGTCAAATCTAACAATTTTCATACATCTCTGATGATACACCATGATGCAAAATTTATTGCATCCCCATCTAAGAGTTTTTACCCATTACTAATGATCCGGGTGTGTAGCTCTATTCTATGATAATTAACTGTACCATTGTTAAGATTTGGAGAACATTACTTTTTCATATGCCATCTTTTATTTTTACTGAATTTCAATGAAATTGCACCAGTGCCACTGGTTTCAACATTTTTTCCCAACAAAAAGGTTACATACATAGACAGGCAGCCACATATTGGGTCACTCACTGAGGATGCTAATGTCTGCCATTCATTCAAATGTGTCATTAAAAGATCATAAGACATTACTTGGTCAAAGGCTCTGTGATGCCAATTATTAAAACACAAGAGCAATAAATTAAAATAAAAATATACAGTGGTGTATATTTTTGGTCTTTCTTGCAGGTTATTTAATGTGGGATGGAATCATTGTGCCTACAGGAGTTAAGCCATGAGCCATACCACGTCAAGAAGGGTTTTTCAGTTTCAAATGCATGAGTTGGTTTTCTGGCTAATAACTGCACTGGTGGATAGAATACTAAAGCAATATCTTCTGTTTAACTTTTATGTCCATTTGTTCCTGTATTTATAAAAAAAATGTGTAAAGTTAGAAAATAGAAAATGTTATAAGAAACTTCTAAGAATTAAAAGCAATGGCAAGGAATGCAAACTTCTATATTTTTTAGAAAAGTTAAAGATACAATTGACTAGTTCTTAGCAAAAAGATGGCAATTTTTTCAAAAAAGGTTCAACTTAAAGTAAGAAAAATGAGCCACTGATCATGGAAGTGTATGGATTAAAACCTACAGCCATTGTATTTTTCCCAAAAAAACTTGATAAGCACTGGTCTAGATGACATTCTGTTTAAGAAACTAGCTGATGCATTTTCAGTAAGTGGCAAAATTGCCATGGAATAAAGCCTGTAATAGCCAACAGAAAATATGTTTACTGTGAGATGCAGGGGTAAAGACAGCTACGTCAGAGAAACCTTGGAGTTAAGGAGATTGTAACAGCAACAAATATTTGGTGTTCAATACTCACCTCTACCAGTGCTGTAGTGCTGTAGTTTGTCACTGTAAACTGCTTCTTTGCTGTAAGCCCTTTTCCTACAATAACAGGGAGCGAAAATTACCAAAAAGGCAGATTAGCAATTGAAGGTATGATATTTTTCTAAAGAAGATCAATTTTCCATTGTAATCCACCTGATAGAGATTAATAATTTGCCAACTGTCCATGTGAAAAATAACATTGGTACTAGCCCAATTTCCCTCATAAATACTTTATGAAACTAAGAAGGTGGACAGCTCAAAGACTGTGTAAATCCCTAACAAATATATTTTACAAGTTAGCAAAACAGAGTTTCTGAGAAAAACAAAAAATTAGCCTTTATTACATTTACTCATTTGGATGATGCTTTTATCCAATGCGACTTACAACATTTAAGAAATGTAATCATTGTATCTTTTGGTTTTCCAATGTCAAGTGACTTGCTCATGGTCACACAGTGTTGGTAGTGGGATCTGAACATTCAACCTTAGTGTTTGAAGGCCAAAGCCTTAACCAATATACCACATTGCCTACCTTATTACATATTATATAGTATTTTTCATTTGTGAGCACCATTTCAAATAACTTTGTAAATAAGCAACTTGCTCAATTTTTCATACAGTGAGGTGAAGGCAGTTACTGAACCAGCAACCTTGTGGTTTAGAGTCCAGCTATGTATCTGTAATGACAGACTTTCATGAAATGGGCAGGTATATGTAAAATGGTAGGAACCCCACAGGGTATTTTGTCTGTGTTCCCCATGTAACATGTTTTAAAAATTTTAACAAGGTTATGTATGCCTTTTTTGCTAAGTCTCAACTTAATAATAAAAAGGAAATAACTATTGAAACTGGAACTAGCATTCACAAAGTTATTTTCCTAATATCCCTTCAAAATCTTATGACAATCTAAACAAAAATAAAGATTGTTAGATGTATTGATTGCCTAAATTATAGAAAATGTCAAATAATTTTACATTAAAAAGTTGTATCACATATGTTTACTAAAATGAATTAAGAATAACTCCATTATTCTATACAAGGCCTTTAACTTCAAAATACACGCTAATATACTGCTCTCTCTGTCAACCATAATGCTTATGGGTACACCTTTGAACTGCAAATTAAATGTTCATAAGGAATGATTCCCATCCCTTTGTCTAAATTTGTTGATATATATTATTTCCAAGATCTCTACGAAATGACAATAGAATCCAGACACTTTTAGCGATTAGGATTATTTTTCAAATGCAAATTTGTCACTTCCTTTTAACCTGTTTTGACAGCCACAGAAGCCATACTCAAATTGTAAAGCATGTGCTTGGTAAGGCAACCAGAGTCTAAATTCTTTACATCTACCATAACATGCATACACACTGTGACCAATGAGAATCTATTGTGCAAAAAATAAAGGCATCGCATTGGTGATTTTATTTATTGTATATCACAGATGGCAAAGAAGCTGACAATTAATACAAAAAGCCTTAAAAGAGGTAGTTCATTTTACTTTTTAAAAGCCTTTTCTTTCTTTTTCTTTTTGTGCAAAGTACAGTTAATTGCTGCAACTCTTCACTCTTAAATACCATAGCATCTGTTATGTAATCAACTGATGCATTGCATTTCTAGGGTAACTTAAGAGGAGAAGTGACCCTAAAACCAAAAAGTAATATGAAAACAGAGAGCCATCATTAGCAAAGCAAAGAATAAAAACAATTAATACAATTACTTTTAAAGGAAACAAGATATGAAAAATGATCTAAAAAGGAGCAAAAATTACATTTTAACTAGCACACAATCCTAACAGCAAATTTCTTTTTAATTCTGTAGCTTTTGATGTTGGAAAAACATTAAGAAGATATAACCTTCACTTCAAAGTCAATAGATGTTGTTTTCATTTTTTCTGTTATTTCTTGACTACCCAATTCTCATTTTTGCTGTATTGTGCAAACACAAAAATTAAAATTTAAAGATCTTCTTTTCATTCAATGACATTTTAAGTTTAAAGTTTAAGGCAGTGTTGTAAAGCTCCAGGATAATGCATCTCATGTCACACACCATGCATGAATGCATTTGAATTAGAAACTGACAGGCTGAGCTGGACTGAACAGTGTGTTCACTTTACAGATTTTTCTTATGTTCTTATTAGCACACTAGGAGGGCTTTTAAATATCAGCTCAGGTCTGTCTAAGAATCAGAAGATTAGAAAATTAACAAACTTTACAGAGCTAGGTGTGCTTTTCTTTAGATCACTTCCTAGAAAACAGAAATAGAATAAGTCTTTTGGGTTATGTGGAGACAATTTCTTTTTCATTTCTTTGTTTTGGTGTAAAAATACTTTGTTCTAACTACAGTTTGTGAGGTACTCTTTTATTGTAATTCCAATTTCATATAATAAAGTGCAACCTATAAATTTTGAGATTTACACAACATAATTAAACACTGCAAAAGAAGAAAACATAATATCAAAAATAAAATATAACAACATAAAATACCTACCATTTACACAGATGACTGCTAAATATAAGGAGCTCATGACATTAAAAGATAGTTACCTGCTACACACAATAGAAATGGCAACCAAAGACACAATGAACACCACGCCGGCAGCAGCTGAACCTGCAATCAATGGGAGCTGCTCTCGAAGTTCTGATTTGTAGTCATCTGTGAAAGTAGAGAAGAACAGTAATGTAAAAGAAGAAAGTTCTAGATGTGGTTAGACACAACTCAGAAGTAAGTAACTGGATGTTTGAAGTAGTTTGATAAAGAAATTCCCTTTGCATACTGAAAGGTGAAAGTTCAAATCAGGGGCACGGATGATGATAGAACCATTCCCAGAGAATGTCATCTTAAAGTGCTTTATAAAGAAATTTGTAATGTAGTAATAAGAAATCCTCAAAAAAGTGAAGCAGGAGAAGTTTGGTAAACTTTGTGGTGCCGAGCATTTCCTTGCAGTTTTGCTTTGAACACAGACGTTCTCTTAGATTTTTCATTTGTGAATGATATAATATAATACACATCTCTTCATGCTTGCTTCCTGGCTTTGGCCAATAATGCAAGACAGTCTATCTAGCTCCTTATGTCCCTTTAATGGACAAAGTATACTTGGAAAAATGATAAATGGCATGAAAGCCTACAAAACCTAAACAAACCACAAATGCAAACAAAACAAACAATGATTTTACAATTATCTTGCAATAAGAGGTCAAGCGGAATGCCACCTTTTTTGGCTAACTGAACAATGTGCAAGTCGATTCAGTTAGCCAACAAATGGAATCATTTTGCTTGACTTCTCATTGCATCGATAATGGCTGACATGATACAACATCCTACTACTACAATTATGTTGTTGTTACACTAATACGTAGTTTTAAACATTTTTTGCTTTAAAAATTACATTGTTATAAATCAACTATAAGTCAGACCATCAATTGCTATATTGTATTCAAATCAAATCCAACATTCCCACTTCATTCCCGACTATCTACACATCAGGAAAAATGGTATATAACCAGGGATTATGAATGCATCTTACTGTACCTCAAAAGAAAAGCGGCTGATTTCTGTACCATTTGAAGATTACATATGGATCACTTTAGTAGACTGCTATATAAATAATTACAATAATCCAAGCAAGAAAGGATAAAAATATTAACTAGTATTTTAGCAGCAGCAAAACTATGTTCGGAGTCAAACAACACACTCAGTATAAGCACAGAAGAACCAAAATGTATTTTATTATTACCAAAGATTAAATTATTGTCAGATAGGGCTTTCATATTTTTATATGATCCTACACATAACACCTGAGATTTGTCTACATTTAAATGCAAAAATATTTTGAGCTTATCCAAGAGTGAATTCATTAAAGCAACCTGAAAGTTTTCCAAAATCAGTGAAAGCATCTTTATTGATTGCCATTTAAAGCTGAGCAACCTGCATTATGAATAAAATTCCCAGGACAACTGATGTAAAACCACTGACAGAAATTCATTAGAGAACATCTCTAAAATCTCTAAAGGTTCTAATCTTAAGAACCTTCCATGTGTTAAAAGTTGTTTAGTTTAGGGGAGTATATGATCTAGTGGAAATGTTTATTTTCTTTAAGATTATATCCATAGTTCCATTATATGTACATCTGCAGCAAATGGTTAAAACTGGACACATTTTTTGAAGAGTAATATGTACTGTATACTGTAAAGTTATAAAACCTTTGATATAATCTTAATTTTTAACAATACTAATTCCTCCTGGTCATCTGAGATAGAGACCTGTCAGACTAATAACATCTTATTTAATATTTTCCATCAGATTGGTAAATTTTCATTCTGAATTAGTTATTAACCTGCTGTCAATCAAGAATCCTATGTATGTAACTGTTGCAAAACAGCTGTTAAAGTGGACTGATCAGATGCAAGTTGATGTGCATCGCTGTTCACATGAAATAACATGCTCTTATTGAAGTCCATCTTGAACCCTGAAATTTTATGAAACACCTTTAAATAGTTTAGTAAATGTTAATGAGATTAGTATGGATCATTGATGTAAAACATCATACCACCTGCATAAAGAGGTTGTTTTTATTCAAGTGTTTCCCTCACCATTCCACAAATCTCTGAATTTCCACAGGAATTGATAGCAAGGGGATTGATAATAATGACAAATAAAAACAGTGACCAAGGAAAGCCATGCTTGGTTCCACGTTATTATTATAAATCAAATGGAATGCCTTAAGCAGAAGTGAAAATAGTCTCCATAGTTAAACATTTTCATATAGAAAAATCAGGCACAAATAAAATCCTTGTGCCTGTTGGAATTTTATGAGTAATTCTGAGTAAAATTAAAGATGTTATTTGTACACTGTTGAAAAAATGAGTTTTAAGAATTGCTTCATATGGTAGAAGTACCTAATAAGTAGAAAAAATGGACAGTAAATGGTCCATGTAAAATTAACTCTGTAAGCCCCCCTTAGCTCTATCTCATGTACAAGTCTGTAAGGCAAAGTCACAATTAAGCTATAGCACTACATCAAAGAAAAGTGTATTTCTAATTGGCTGGTAGTATGGTTTAAGAAAGGGATGATTCTATCAAGCAAACTTTCAAAATTGAAGTAGTACATTAGGTAAAAAAGACATCAGAGTTTATTAATACCTCAATACATTTCCACAAAACATCTCAAAGCTAGAAGTCACTAGCATCAGTGATAGTTCATAAAGTTGTGAACCACTGCATAGGCAAAAAAATGAAGAATTTAGATCATTATGGCAAGAAAGAAGCAACCTAGTTCATCTCTGGAATAAAAGGCATATATTACTGTGACAGACTTAGAAAGTTACATTTTTAAATGTAAATGCCAGAGGTCCTCGAAGTTCTAAAAAAAGCATCCTTTATACTGTAAATTGTGAAATAAATGTTAAAGGCTACAAAGTAAAATTAAGAGAAAGTGAATTAAAGATATAAAGTAGCCCACAAGCTGCTTTTTCACACTAAACCATTATCAAAAACTAGCAGGTTATGTTACTGAAGAAGACATTCTGGTGGCCTTTAGAACCTGAGTGGTTGAGATATAGAGATAACCAAGAAAGTTTATTTATTTAAATATGAAGTTCTGTTAAAAATGTTACACCATATGTGTTGAAGGTTTTTGTTTGTTTTACAAGGTGTTTTTCATGTAAGTCAGATAACAGTTTGGACTTTTCATGTTGCCAATGTGGAATATGAATTAGCTTAACACCACAAAGCAAAGAAATACAGTAAATGTATGAGAGAGTTTCAAGTATTCACAACAACTTTAGCTGTTTTAAATACATAAAATGTATATGAAGCATTACCTAATTAACGTTTCTGGTTAGATTAAGCTAAATCTTGATAGCAACTAAATTAGAATACAACTAGGACTGAAAGTAGCTGGATGGCAAGTTTAGCGTAAATACTGTGATGTTCTACACAGGGATTGCATTAAGCACAGTGGACACTAATGGTATAATTGTTAGTGGAAGCTAAAAAGCTGAACATCACCTGAAGGTAATTTTAGTAGACTCATCTTTGCCAAGATCTACAAAGAATACAAGTAGATGATGCCAGATGGATTAATTATCAGACTGTCCATAGAGTTAATATGCCTTTTCTGGGACACATTTTCTTTGTATAACATAAGACAGTAGTGATGCTATTGCATAAAATACAGAAAAAAGCCATTTAGGCTTTTTATTTCTATTTATGTTAAGTTTTAGAGGAGCTTGAAGGAGCTGAATCACACAATTTATGATATGAGAAAAGGAAATATGGCAAAGCTATACATGGAATAAATAAATATGATGCCATCACTTAACTGGTTGTTGTAAAGCAACCTGAAAACAATATTACAATGTATAGATGGAGCAGATTACACATTAACACAACAAACTATTTAATATAAAATTCTACTGTCATAATTAATACTGTGTCATTTACTTACATTTAAGACATTCTGTCACTTTAATTGATATTGAAAATAATTAACATTTATTACACTCTCTTTCTTGACATTTGGTTTAATTATTTATATTTGAAGTTTGAGGGGTAAATTAAGCAATGCCATTGAAGTGCAAACCACCGGTAGTGCCAGAAATCTACAGCTGCTGTCATATGAATTGAGTTTACAGTACAGTGAACAGGCTAAATATTTTTAACTTCAAGATTTTCTGTTTGTTACTAAGTGATCCACTGCATTTAAGTTTGTTGAGGTAATAGATCATTTTCAAGTTTGTTTTTGTTGTATGTGCATCTATTTCAGTTACAGACATTGGGCAAGTAGAGGTTTTCCTAGTTTGCAATCTGTGTTTTCCCACTCTACACCCTCACCCTGGCTGCTGCTTGCACAACTATGAGGATATAAATACTAGGTCAGCCTAATAATGAATGAACATAAGACCACTGCACACAGTTACTTTTCTCCTAGCATCTATGCAAAGTTTTAACTGCAAATACAACTGAGATCAGGTGATTCAACTTTATCCATTTCATTGTCACACGCTCCACACTGCTGCACTTTTGACAGGCAAACTGGTAGCAATAAAGTGTCAATGTAAGATATGCAAAGAAGATTACTTAGGAATGCCTACCTATAATCGAGTCTTATGCAAATTAATTATCCAGATATGAATGACTTGGGAAGTGGGGTTTCAGAATGTAAATCACCAAATATTTCTTAATAATGCACCAGAAAAACAGAATTCACTAAAATCTGACTTCCTTTATCATGCAAAAAAAAAAATCAAAAGAGAAAAAATTAATCATCTCTCAATAATTTATGGAATTGTTCAGTAACCCAAATAACTGCACGTCCATAGACATGAAATGTCAGAAAAGGTCAATTACTGTGGAAATGAATTTGAAATTATGTCACAATTTGTCACAGTCAATGGCCTCAAGGGAGTTCGACTTATTTGGCAACCACCTCTTAAAATGGAATGTAGATAGATAATTCACCACAAGCTTATGTCCCAAAAGATGCTAATGCAATCAACAACAATAAGACAGGAAGACACACATGCAAGCATGATGTCTTGTAGCACCTCTAGCAAAACATTTGTTCTTTTGTATTTTTGAGGGCAGCATAATTCTCTTATATTATGCTTTCAATGCAAGTAAAAATTATTTTTAAGCACACATGATTTTAAAGTTCACAGAGGTTTTCTGTTCTGGTTGGATAACTAATACTTAGAAAACCATGACAAAGATTTTTTGGAAACAATTAATTATTAAACACATATAGTAGATCTATTATCAATGAATAATCTATATTTGCAATCTGAATCCTTTGACATTAGGAACATTAGCTATTCATTGTTTTGCCTATTTGGATAAATGCCAAAGTAAACATTCTTTTTAGGACCAGGAAATGGAAGAAGCCCAAAGTGTAGTTATGGACAAAATTAAAGTCAGAAATTCAGAAAGAACAAAACCAAAAGTAATCTAATTTACTAATTTAGTGGTACGCCAGATGTACTCAATGCCAGGTAATAATGGGAATCAATCAAAAGCAATTCATGACACATGAAATCTTTCAGCTTTGTTTGGCTATATTAGGTTCTCAGTTGTCTCTTTTTTATCAGATTTGATAAGCACACACATCATAGGAAACCAGGGTTCCAAAAAAATGTTTGATGGATTTATAGTTTGATTTTATCCAAAAATGTCTTCCTCTCTCAGACTACACACTTACTTTAAAACTGATTTAGTGTCATGCATTTTCTTGTCTTGCAAATTAGTGTAAAGAGATGCTGGCTACTGCTTATCTTTCTAAAAGGAACTCCCTAGTTCCATATCTTCATAAGAGAAGCCTGACAGAGATTACATTCATACATTTAAATATACATCTCCCATGATTAAAATATTGCAATGCCTACTGAGATGAGAGAGACTGCCACAGATACACCACAAAGAATAATCAGGCCTGAATCCACAAACAGGTATTTTATTTTACTTCATAAAGAAGAACTTGCAAATCACTAACCCCTACATTTCCTAAGCTAACATCCCCACTTCTCACATCTCCTTGTCCCCTCTCAATAGACACTTGTTTTTATGGCTGACTGTACTCTGTTACGCACCTGCCGACCTGTGACCACTTTGACGGAATCCACTTTCTCCCACATGTGAATCCTCAGATCTTCCGAGTCCCTTCCTTTGCACATTTCAGCAGTTGATGGTCCTCCTAATTCAGTCTTTTCCCCAGCCTGGAACATTACACTGTCAGACCGCCAGGTAACAAACAGAATTTCAAATCTTCCAGAGCCTGACTTTGGCACAGAAAATTTTGCCCTAACAGCAAATAAATGCAGCAACTTCTATCAATGATACTACTGAGGGTGCTGAAAGATTCAAGAACACTTTGTTGCCATATGTGTCAGAGATCATTAATTTTTCTAATATGGATGAACCAACAACCCAACATGCTGATTTTTCCAACTTTAATTATAGCTATTAAAGTGATACTGGTGCATATAAGATGTATGGATGGAATACAGAATATCCAAATTTGCACCTTTTGTAAAATATGCAGTGGCGTCAGCTTGATTAACTTCGGGCAGTGTGGTTTCAAACGTGTAAAATGCATTCACCTGTTTCAAAGGTGCCTGTCTATTTCTCACACTGCTGATTCTGGATATTTGTTTGTCCATTAGGCTTTGTTGCAACTTGTAAAAAATGAATTTGAATGGCAGTAAAGATTAATGTGGGATGAAAGGAAAATTTGAATAGTTGTCTCATTAAATGAGAAAATGCCTATTTACACAACTCAGTATGGCAGTTCTTAGCGTACATACACATGTGCTAACCTACCATTACAGCAAACCCTAAGAAGTGGATACCTTGATTGAAGACAGATTCACTCATGAATTCAGAAGCTGGAAGCACATTGTGTAAATGAAAATTGATTTAAAAAGTAGGCATTTAGTTGATTTTCATGAAATGTCCTGGAGGGATAAAATCCTAATTTTGGAAACGCAGGTGCTATATTAAAAAGTATACTGCAATCTGCCTTAGTTACATATTTTATTGTTTGAAGGGACTGCAATGAACTATAAATTAACTCTTTTTAGACTCTTTTATACAGATCAATGCTGTTTTACATATATGCATTCTTTCTTTTTTATTTGTCTAAGTGTATAATCTTAGTTTATAACGGCCAGATAATTTACAACCTAACAATAAAAGGAACTGGAGACAGCAAGACACTACACAGATAAAATACTAGGCTCAAAGCTTTTAGGCAGAACTGTCCATCACAAGAATAGTTAGAGAATCATCAGTGTGTAACATGATGAGGTTCTGAACTCCACAAAGCTTTTTGTAGAATGGCCCATCTTAGAGACTGGAGAACAACGTCAGAGACAGAGATATGTCAGAAAAAGAGATATTATATCTAGACCTCAGTGAATGCAATTCATGTATCCTCTTTTGACATTGCTACTAATCTTCAGTAAGCTTTCTGGCTTTAAAGCAAAGGCACATTTGTGTTCTGGACTGTATCTACCGATTATAAAATCTGTAGGCTTTGTTACTGATTTATATTTCCCATTATATTTAAAAAAAAATCTTTTGCTTTTAAATTTCTGTTTTATCGTCTTTATATCTAGAGTGACTGAAGTAATAAAAAGAATACAGGATGCCTTGTGTGGGGGTGGTTGAATTTTCTTTTCTTACTGGCTTAGCAGGTTGAGGGAGATATCTCAAAAGGGTGGATAACACATTGAGTTTAAAGTACCGCTGGTTGGTAAGTGGTTTTAACTAAGGTGCATTAGGTAGTCTCCATGAGTCAAGGTTATTTTTGGGCATGAACGTGTGTAATCCTTTAGGTCCAGTTTATATCTTTGGATATGGTGAGGGTATGTCATCCTTAATGTGTCTAAATTATTCTTAGGGCCTTAGGTCTAGATTATATCTGGGGACATCAGTGTGTTGGTAATGCTTAAACTAGTCAGTCCCTATATGTAGGCATCACTCATAATCAGTGCCTGCATAAATAGGGTCTGTTTGTGTAAATTTTTGTATGTGTGAAGTTTAAGATGTGAGAGTAGACTAATCCAATAACGAACTTGGTAAATCCCACTCATCCCCCAATAATAAACTTTGTGCTTTGAGCAAGCAAAGTCATTTAATATTACAGTGTAAAGTGGAATAATATGTGATGCAAACATTTAAAAATAGATTTAAATCAGAGTGGACATTCAAGCTGGATACAACAGCTAATTTGACACCTCAATTTATATTGATACGAGTGGATGTTTAAAGTTGTGTATTTTTAAAAAATTTGAACAGTTGACAATAATAACAATGACATTAGGCCTACCCTGTTTTGAAGTCTTTGCTCCACTACTGATATTTTCATTTTTCCAGGTTGAAATATCACTGTTTAAACCTTGTAAATTGGCTAAGCTGTCAATACATCCGTTATATTTATACAACTCTATTTTTTTGTGTTGTAATGTTTTAGGAAGTGGTTTGAGATGCATTTTATTAATTAGTGTGCAAAAACGAGGAATAAATGAAGATCAATTTAGGCTTTCCCCACTTCCTTTGTACAAGGTGACATTCTAAAGGTGTTTTAAACCTGGTTTGTTTGGTGTAATTTTTTGAACTCTGGTGTGATTTCCCTGAAAGTCTAGTTTGTTCTCTTAGATACGAACATACCAACTGCACTCTGGTGTGGACCATAAACAACTGTATTAAGGCTATGGTCTCAGTCTATTTCCATGTGAACTCTGGAGCAGTTTGCATATGGTATAAATGTGACCCAAAACATTTTGCATTATGCGTGAAATTGTGCATGCTGTGGTTATCACACTAATGAGTTCAGGGTGAACATGGAACATTAAAACCAATAAAAAGTAAAAAAATAAATATACATAACATACATGCAAGATAACAAACCCCTCTCAGATATACACCAGAATGGCCAAAAAGAAAGAAAACCTCTAACTTGGCAGCCAAGTCCCATTGAGGCATTATGCAGGCATGTTGCCATTAGAATAAAGGAGCCCCAGTAGAGTTTCTTCACACCCTTTTGCTGAATAATTTGTTTGTTAAAATTACTCAGTGCTACTCTGTTAGAAAAGGAATATGCAGCATTGTTCACATAGTTATGTCCCATAACTGAGCCTGTCTTTGTAATTACCTTATTGATTCAGTGGGTCTCTTTTGAACTGATGTTATCAGCCCAGCACACCACAGTACAAAAAAAAAAAAAAAAAAACCAACACTGGCAATCAACAGAATTATACAGTATGTAAAGGATTTCACTTCTCACATTAAAGCAAAGTCTTCTAAAAAAAAAAATAAATAAATAAAAAAGTCTGCTCTCTACTATATAAGAAGTCCTCTCTTACCGTAGATCCCAGAATATAAGCCGAGAATTTCGTCCTAGATTTTTGGCTTGGAGTTTGGGGTTCGGTTTATACAACGAGCATCGTTTCAGATTCAAGATTTCCAGCGCAATGCCGGTTTTGCCGATGAATACGAAAGTAAATAATGACGAAACCACAGAGCCATCTTTCAGATGAAGTAACTTTGCATGCCGGTACTTTAAATTAAATAAAGAATTTATTCAAAAAAGTGTTTTAGTTGTTGATTTTATTAATAAAATTTATAATAAATTATCGGACAACCAACATCTTGCGTTACGACCCGAATGCGGTCACGTGTATCCGCTTGCGCGATTGTAAACAAACAACCGAGAGCGTTAGTAGCGTCAGTTGGAGCCCAGATACATGTGTTTGTGGATGTAATTTCGGTCATTGCAGTGATTTACCTATATATATAATTCACTAAGACCATGCAAGCAAGACACATAATTGCTAAGGAAGGAAGAGAAGGTAAAGAAAGCGATCAAAATTGAAACGAAGATGGAAATTGTGTGGAAATATGAGAGTGCTGTTCGTGTGACCGATCTCGCTAATACATACAGCATGTCGAAATCCACCATCTCGACAATTTTACAAAGAAAAGATTTGCATTCTCCTCCTCCTCTCTTCCTGCAGCCCAAAGATGTCAAATTAAATCGTGAGTACAGTATGAAATTGTTGTTTCTAGAATAGAATAGAATGCCTTTTATTGTCACTATACACATCTACAATGAGATTAAAAGCAGCTACTTCAGTGCAGAAAAAAGTTCTGTATAGGGCTTGTATGGTTGTTTTTTTAGCCTTAGCATAACACCGGATCTGTGGCCCCGCTTCCGTTTTCTTTCCCTCCTCCGTCTGCGTCGTCTCCTAGACCCGACAACAATCCACGGAGAGCGCGCTGGTCTCGCTATGTTGTCTGGGATGTTGTGCGTGTGATGAAAAACACTCGAAACAGATGTCTGGCTCTGGACATCGATGTCTATAAGGTTCTGACGGGTGTAGCGGATGTTCGCCGAACCGATTGTGCACAAACAAGGAAAAAAAAAAAAAGTACAAAAACAACAAAAAAAGTGCACTGAAAAGGAGAGCCCTGAGCCGCTGCGCGCCGCCATACTCCTAGCTTAATCTAACCTATTCTGGTAGGCTAGGCACTTTTTATAACTTTTTGGTTAGTACATTAGAAAAATTATTGGAGTTTTGGTAAATTATGCACATTATACAACCCTTTTTTATTATGAAAAGGTTAAGTGTTGCAGTGGGAGGTTCGGAACGAATTAAGTTCTTAAGTCAAGGGTCCACTGTATTGCGTATTTAAGTTAGTCAAATTTATAACGAGTCTCCGGTAATCCACCCGCCGATGTACTGTATTTGCGTATATAGTTTCAACACAAAGGCTTCATTTTACCAAACTTCTCCACAATCACTTCCTGGTTTCCATCAAAAATGCTGGCAGTCTCAAATTCTCGCCGATAAACATGATAAATATAGCTGAAGAGAAACTTTTAAGGAAATTTAGAAAATTTTGCTTGGAGAAGGGGGTCGGCTTAAATACCGGTCATCGGCAAATACATGTAATTTAGTAGGTAGAGAAGGGGTCGGCTAATATACCGAGTCGGCTTGTATTCCGGGATCTATGGTATATAGTTTCTCTATAGTAAAAGTCAAGACGGAGGTAAAAAGCTTAGGGGTAACTGTTGACTGTAATCTGAATTTTAAATCGCATATTAATCAGATCACTAGGACAGCATTTTTTTCACTTAAGAAACATAGCAAAAGTTAGACCTCTTATATCACTGAAAGATGCTGAGAAATTAGTTCATGCGTTTGTTTTCAGTCGACTAGATTACTGTAACGCCTCCTCTCAGGACTACCTAAAAAAGACATAAATCGATTGCAACTAGTGCAGAATGCAGCTGCTAGAATCCTAACCAGGAAAAGAAAATCCGAACACATTTCTCCAGTTTTGATGTCACTACACTGGTTACCTGTGTCATGCAGGATTGACTTTAAAATTCTGCTTATGGTTTATAAAGCCTTAAATAATCTCGCCCCATCTTATATATCAGAATGTATGACATCTTATAGACAGATAGAGATAGATATACCAAATCGTAACCTCAGATCCTTAAATGAGTGTCTCCTTAGAATTCCAAGAACAAAACTTAAAAGAAGTGGTGAAGCGGCCTTCTGCTGTTATGCACCCAAAATCTGGAATAGCCTGCCAATAGGAATTCGCCAGGCTAATACAGTGGAGCACTTCAAAAAACTGCTGAAAACACATTACTTTAACATGGCCTTCTCATAACTTCACTGTAACTTAATCCTGATACTCTGTATATCCAATTCATTATAATAACTATTCATGGTGGCTCTAAAATTTGTACTAACCCCTACTCTCTCTTCTGTTTCTTTTTCCGGTGTCCTTTCCTTTATCTACTCAAAGCACCATGATGTTCCAACATTGATGGATTAAAAGCCAGAAGTCTGCATGACCATCATCATCAAGTCCATCCGTGAGAACCCTAAATACAATGAGGACTATTTCATTTATGTTAGGTAGAATGCCCAGAGGGGACTGGGCGGTCTCGTGGCCTGGAACCCCTACAGATTTTATTTTTTTTCTCCAGCCGTCTGGAGTTTTTTTTTTTTTTGTTTTTTCTGTCCTCCCTGGCCATCGGACCTTACTCTTATTCTATGTTAACTAATGTCTTATTTTAATTTCTTATTTTGTCTTTTATTTTTCTTCATTATGTAAAGGACTTTGAGCTACTTTTTTGTATGAAAATGTGCTATATAAATAAATGTTGTTGTTGTTGTTATATTATGAGACCAGTCCAACCTGTGATTGATGTTAATCCCCAAGTACTTGGAGAAATGTATCACCTCCACATACACCTTGCCTAATTAAGCAAACTACATCCAGGCGGTGCATATTGTATTCTTTATAGGAGTGCTTTTTAATAAAATGTTTGGTCATTTATGACACTTCAGATTCAAATTGTATTAGGGTGCAGTTACAACCATTTCCACCAAAACACATATAACTTGTTTTAGCATCCATATGTGTAGCATCTTTAAATAGCCCTTGGAGAAAGCCAGAGTGAATAACCACTCACAGCTCCACCTGATGTTTTCTCCCTGTACTAAGCTGATCACAGTCACACCAGTAATTAAGCTGCATGGCTTTCTTACAGATCTTCAGTATGCCACATGCTAATTAACAGCAAGTTTATGCCTGCTTTATAGAATCCAAGAAGTCTCATAAAAAAAGAAAGGATAAAAGTCATGCAATGCTTTTCAAAAGTAGCAATTTTTGAGACTGCGCAAAAAATAACAGATTTCTCTTCTCACTAAGCTATTCATACAACAGTAAGGGAACATCCAAACTTAAAACATGTGAGCCTGTCTTACTGTTTTTGCTATTTAGTTTTTAAAAACCTTTTATCTTGATACATACAATCCCATTTGTTGGCTGATGTGGTTAGCTTGTGACCCAAATTCTCAATCTAGCACTTTTGCCAATCAAGTGTGTGAGCTAAATTAATACCAATGCATTCAATGAAGCACTACACTGTACAAAAGATGTAGACAGAGTCTAACAAAAAGGGCCAGTCTCATTTTTGAAGTATATACCCTGCTGACATTAAGAGGTGATTGCATGGGACACCACAACACTTTAGCGATTTGTTAAATGAATGAGTCCTGCTGACAACTATCTACTCTCAATTACAAAATTTCTAATATTTTTATGCTTCAAAATAAACTTGTAAGGCAGGTAAGTTCAGCTCTTTATAATTAACACATTCATGTTTCCAAACCAAGTTAAATAGTCTTTGAAGATGTAAAAGTCTGTAACCTTATTAATAATTGCAATGGAAAATGCCCTTAAACAGATATTTATTTTAGCAACATTAGCTTCAATTGCCCATTCATTTTTGACCTGCTTAATCCCAGTTAGGGTGGCAAGAGTGCATTTGTCTCTGCTGGACAGCAACGGTCAAATGAAAATAAACCTGCTCCAATTGGAAGCCAGTCTGTATTGTCTTAGAAATATTTAATACACCCCATCCCAAAACTGTTACCTTGGCATGGTGGAGGGGCTTGTGTGCCTCAGCAATATTTAGAGTTACATGTTTAACACAGAATTCACCATGGCAAACTGGTATAAGGAAAGGGATTAGACAAAGAACAGTTCAAAAATACAACTTCCATGACAGTTCCAAATAAACCTAAGGAAATGGAGATTTCTGTATCCAAATTCAAAAGAATATTTTTTCTTCTCATTAGAACATTAAGAACTGATTTTATTATTTTACAGATAATAACTTAGTACCCTGTATTAAATCTTGCAAATACAAAACTATTGTTATCTTTGATCATGCTTCTCTTGTTTTGGAAATCAAATTATTATGCTGAATAAATCCAACAAATAACTACAGACCTAACTCATTAACACTAGCTGATGAGTAATTTGTAAGATTTATATTTAAACAATTGATATTTTTTGAGACCAATGCTTCCCCAGACATTTCTGTAGAAACACTTTGGGAAACACTGAACGCAGTATGCTTAATAAATAAAAATAAATTATAGACTAGAGGGGCACCAGAGCTGATTACTGAGATTTCTAGAACTGATCAGGTAAATGCTAGAATGCCTAGTTATGCAGATGGAATATGTTGGCTCAGAATTTAATCTATAGACTACAAAAGAAACACAACTTATCTTTAAGTCACATCACCATTAATGAACATGGTGAAAAGGGCAATAAGATTTTAGAAAAACATATACTGTATAAACAGAAAGTTTAGAATGCAACAATAGAAATCAATAATGCAACAGGAGAAAAATTAGGGAGGAGATTTAGGGAGAAATAACTAATTAAGGCATTTAAAGAATACAGTTAATCCTTATATTCCTCACAGTGTAAAGAAGGTTGGGTGCAATCCAAAGACTTTTTTTTTTTTGCTAAAATGCATTAGAAGAGCATGATAAACCTCTAAGGCTCTCTGATATTAAAGACGCGATTAACTCAATTTGTTTGCCTCAATTGTAATATCATTTATCTGGAACTCAAAACAACCACACATAAAAGGTAACAGTACAGAGATCTATAGCAGAAGGTGACATGACACTACCTAAATTTCATTTATATTACTGGGCTGCAAATATTTGCAATAGAACATTTTGGAATTGTTAAAATTCTGTTAAACTATCTTATTTAGTTAGCACGGGGAAGGAAATTATGTTGTAAACCTCCTTTGTATACTCTGCGCTGTGTTTCAGTCAAAAATGATTTTCATCAGTTTACCAGCAACCAGTGAGTTCACCATTTGCTATTGATACAGAATTAGTGTAGGGCACATTTAAAACTAGAAAAGCTCTTATCTGTTGTTTCCATACATGATAATCAGTTATTTCAGCCCTATTTAACCTATGTAGTATTCAATCTATTTAAGATGCTAAGGACTGTGAAATTTAAAGGTCTTTATATAGATGATGTTTTTACATCTTTTGAACTTTCAAGTTGCCAGTTTAATCTATCAACACCAACACATTTTATTCTCTATACAAATTACAAACTATATTAAAAGCAACCTGCCTAACTTCACTCAGGTTTACCTCTTTCTGTACCTGAAATGATACTGGCTAGTATGGATCCAGAATCAGGCGGCATCTCCAATAAAATATTTTAAGGAACTTAACCCTTAACGATTGGAAAGAAATCTCTCAATAAAATCCAGCAATGGTTATGAGCGCAGAATGGAGATACAGTATGACAATTGGTTATCTGTCTCATAATGTGGACAAGATGAAAAAGATGACTGTTGATTTCAGGAAGCCTTGTGCTGTCCATATCCCACTGCACATCAAGGGCTTTTTGGTGCCCCAAAGCACCAAATTCCTTAGTGTGCACCTGGCAGCTGATTATACTCGGTCAATTAACAATACCTCCATAGTTAAAAAGGTGCAGCAGCATCTCCACTTCCCTTTGGCAACTGAAGAAGGTAGGCCTAACTCTCCTGTTCTCACCACATTCTACAGGCACACCATTGAGAGCACTCTGACCAGCTGCATTACTGTCTGGACTGGGAACTGTGCACACAGCAGAAAAGGTCACTGGGAACTTTTTAAAACACAACAGTAGAAGACGACAATAATATCTTCAGAAACTCCAATTGAACAATTAATTTTGCAACCAATCATGGTCTTGCATGAACTAAAGGGTGTGAGGAAATCTAAATGACATTACCAATTAAAAAAGGCAAAAGCATAATGTCATTTGCACATAAGCAGATTTTTTGAGGGACACTGTGTATATTAAATTGGATCAATCATATCTCATATAATAATAGGCAATAGCTACAATGTTATTAAAGACGTCAGTCACCTTGCACAATTAGGTTGGATCTTGTGTGGAGTACATTTAAGACAATTTTAAAATTAAATATTTGTGATTTGATGCATTACGCATTTATGGCACATATTGAATTTAAATAAACTAACATTATTTTTATTTTCGATTTTATTTAATTAGCCAAAAATGTAGATTTAAACGCTTAAATATATATTCAAATGTAATAAAACGTAGCCTGAATATTCTGGCTGCTACATATAAGTTTATGCCATGTCTGCTTTTTAAATTTTTCTTCTTGTAAGTTATTCCTTCATATCTTTCTACTATGATTATTTTTAGCTATTCATTCACAGTCTGATGCAAACCATGAAGTATGTATGATTCAGGGACAATTGTTTAAAAAAACAGGTGAAAAACTACAGTCATCAAATTATGACGAACTTGAAAACTTAGTCCTCAACAAGAATGGGATACTCTACATGCACAAACTGGTGTAGGCCAAGAAAGGGTATGTCTGTTTGTACCTGTAATGCACAGAAAAACACAAAAAAATATCACTTTCGATTACTCAAACACATTAAACACAGTCACAAATCAATTCTTCTTTTTTATGTAGCAACTTAAAAAATTAAACAGATGGGCACGAAGGAAGATCAGTTATGGGACATCCATTGTTATACTAGTATAGTATATAAGTAAAATTTTTTAGTTCTAGGTCTGGCAAGGAAGTCTACCCTCTGCCTTGTTAAAAATCACACTGAAGTGTTTAATTGTAAGTCTTTTTTGACTGATAAGTTAGATAGAAGTGGCCTATTAGGAGACCATAAATAAAGGAAGGAAGAAGAAGAAGCATTTTGCAACGAAATCTGTCTGCATGCAGACATATTTTGTTACTGGCGTCTTATATTGTGATTGGATTGATTAAGTCATGTGCTGTTGAGATTGTGGCTTGGGCCTGACTGAAACATTGAAGAGTAATGGGGTCAGACAGTAACCTTTAAAAATGTGGAAGGGGTGAGAGGTGTTTGAGTTAGTAAGAACAATTACCATTAGTGATGATATAATATCTTGATCACATTAATGAAATTTGCCCCAAATCCGATTGAAAACAAAACCTGTTTCAGAAAATCCTATTTTATATGATTAAAGGCCTTTTCTGCACCCAGAGACAAAAGTGCAGCAGGATAGGTATAGCTCTCTTCACAACAACACAGACACAGGTCGGTTCTTTTAAATGGGCGTTTATTGCTTGGGCTCTTGTTACTCACTCCGTCACGCCAGCACGCCGTGAGAACTATATAGTGAGTAATCAGTACAAAAATACATTAGCGAATACACAGTAACTTTCATACACATACGATGTAATACAAAACATTTAGTGCAAACATGAAACAAAAGACATTTTACAAATAAAATACCTCGTTGGCCGCTTGCCATGAAAAGAGATCTTTAAATCACTTTGTTTTACCTTCATACGGTTCAGTTTGAAACCCTTTTTGCAACATGGCAGAGCCTCGCTAGAGACATCCGCCCACCTGCGGTTCATGGGGCAAGTCCTTCTCATGTTCTCCTAATAACCCCTAAGTGCGTTCTCGCGAGACATTACTTTACATACAATACATATTAAAGTCATTTAATAACAAATAATTTAGAACATGTAAATTTACTATATACATCACGTTTTTAAATTTAGATATTTAAAACTATATATTTATAAGGTTATGTAACACATTATTAAATCCATTATCTACAACATGAACTTTCCATTAAATATTGTTCAATAACATTTACACTCCCACCAAAATCACTCATTGTCCTGAATTGAGAGATTTTCTTCAAAAGCAAACTATAAGAGAAGTGTGCGAGTCTGTGTACCTTTATGTGTGACTTAGTTGGCCTCAAGTAAGGTAACTACTTTATGAATAGGTCTCTCAAGATAAACTGATCTAGTGAGTGACACTACATTTGATAAAGGAGAACCACTAAGTAGAAGTTTCACTTTTCGTACTTTGCCATCTGCGCTGAGTTGAGCTTCCACAGTCCTGGCGAGCTTCCACTCATTTCTTTGTGCACTGTCATCTTGTAAAATTACAATGTCATCTACTTGTGAGTTTCGTGATGTCTTCTGCCATTTCTGTCGTTGTTGAAGATTTAGCAGGTATTCTCGTTTCCATCGTTGCCAAAATTCATTGGCCAGAAACTGCACTCTTCTCCACCTTTTGTGCAGATAGAGATCTTCTTTGCAGAACTGTCCAGGAGGTGGAAGAATAACTGATGATTTCATGGTTAGAATATGGTTGGGAGTGAGGGGTTCTGGGCCAGTAGGATCATGAAGATGCTCAACACTTAGTGGTCTGCTGATGATTATTGCCATTGTTTCATAGAGAAATGTTCTCAAAGTTGTGGTATCAAGTCTGCTGACTGACTTGTCGAGCATAGCAGTCAGGACACTTCGAATTGTTCGAATCTGCCGCTCCCAGACTCCACCCATGTGGCTAGCTGATGGAACATTCAACACAAATTCACAACCAAGTGCCCTTTGACGATCTTGATCCATTCCTCCAAGCAACTTAAAAAACTCCATTCTAGCACCAATAAAATTTGTTCCCCTATCGCATCTCAATTGGTGCACAGGTCCTCCGATAGCTATGAATGCTCAAAGTGCATTTATGAATGTGTCTGTCGTCAAGTCGTCAAGCATTTCAATGTGCACTGCTCTGGAACATAAGTGAATAACAATCCGTATTGTTTTATTACTTTTCTTCCTTCCCTCACAATGAAAGGTTTAAAACAATCAAGGCCACAGTAAGTGAAAGGG
Source organism: Polypterus bichir lapradei (assembly GCA_026402145.1). Lineage (NCBI taxonomy): Eukaryota > Metazoa > Chordata > Cladistia > Polypteriformes > Polypteridae > Polypterus > Polypterus bichir. Next base: position 124,473,600 of record JANRMT010062854.1, on the reverse strand, counting down.
GTGGATGTTTCAGTTCTCTCTTCAGGCAGATTTGCCATGTGTTGAACCTCTGTATCTCCTACATTTTACACACTTGTAAATGTGTGAGGAGACCACATTTCCACATCCTAAGACCCATATTCCGTTTGCACACAACTCATTCATGGTCATGCCTCTTCCTTGGTGGTGTATGCGCTCATGATGATGTTTGATGAGAAGGGCTGAAACATGAGATTTCTTCAGAAGTATCACAGGATATTTTACATCATGATGTAAGGATGATTGAGACAGCCGCCCTCCCACTCTGAGGACACTGTTCAACTGGCGTAGCCTGTTGTGCTTGTTCAAGGTGTCTTCCTTCTGGTCTTTAATCTTCTTTATTTCTTCAGCAAATGCTTCTTCTTCTTGTCATCTTGATGATGAATATTTCTGCTTCTCTTCGTTCTTCAAAGTTAGTTGACTCATTCGTTCTTGACTGAAATCCCTTGAACTCTCTGACAAATCTTTTAAGCCTGGCAACAGCTCTAACTACTCTAGACCAGTCAGAGAATTTAATAAAGCGGTTCACCACTGAATTCAGTTCTCTTGCTTTAACTGCCTGAATTTGTGCCCTGCGAAGCTTGGGATCAGTTGCTTCTACTCCTCCCACCATTCTCTCTTCATGTGGGAGATTCTGCTGCCAAAGAAAGTTGGGTCCTTTCAGCCAGTTGGACTCTTTCAGTTGAATTGCACGCAGTCCCCTTGAGGCGTAATCAGCTGGGTTGTCTTCAGAGCTGACGTGTCACCATTGTTCAGGTTTTTGTGCTAGATCTTATTCGCTGGATCCGGTTGGCTACGAATGTGTGAAACCTTTTAGCATTGTTGTTCACATAGCCAAGGACCACCTTTGAGTCAGTCCAGTAATACTCTTGCAGGGTTTTAATATCAAGCTCTCGTTTGATGACATCACCAACACGCACTGAAGTCACAGCTGATGATAACTCAAGTGTTGGGATAGTTGTTAGTTTGGCAGGGGCCACTCTTGCTTTACCCAAGACAAGTGAACAATTGATCTGTCCTGTTTCACTCATCGCTCTAAGATATGAGCATGCACCATACCCTTTGAAACTTGCATCGGAAAAGTTGTGAAGCTCATACAGTACGACTTCACCAAAGCTTGATGGAAAGTAGCTCCTTGAAATCTTCAGAGCTGCCAAATGAGGAAGATCTTTGAGCCATGACTCCCATTGTGGCAAGATGTGTTCAGGGAGAAGTTCGTCCCAGCCTACCTTGACTTTGCACAGTGTTTGAAGGATCTGTTTGCCGATCAGTATGACTAGCGCCACAAACTCTAGTGGATCATAGACTGAGGCGACAGTTGAGAGAACCCCTCTCCTTGTCAGTGGGTTTTCTTTTACTACAACCCTGAATTTGAATTCATCTGTTTCGACACACCACTGGACTCCAAGTGCTCGCTCGATACGGAGTTCTGCTAGGGCCATGTCTAAATCTTTGGTTTGGGCACGTTCTTGTACTGGTATTGCCGCAATCACGCTTTTATCATTGGATACAAACTTGCGCGGGCGCAGATTTCCTGTTTCGCACAGAGCTCTGGACTCTGCCACCAGTTGTATGGCTTCAGCAGGTGTCTTTACACTAGTTAGGCCATCATCCACATAGAAGCAGCCTAGGATAAACTTGATGGCTTCTTCACTGAACTTCCCATGACCCTGTGATGCCAGGTGCTTAAGTCCAAAGTTGGAGCAGCCGGGGGATGAAGCTGCCCCAAACAGGTGTACCCTCAGTCTGTATATCAAGGGTTTGGAATCCAAATCACCTTTGTCCCACCAGAGAAACCTGAGATAGTCTTGGTGTTCCTTTGCAACATGGAACTGGTGAAACATTTTTTCAATGTCACACATTATGCCTATTGGACTCTATCTAAATCGACAAGACTCCAACTAATGTGTTAGGCAGGTCTGGACCAGTCAAGAGATGGTCATTTAGAGAGGTTCCTTGGAAGCGTGCCGAACAGTCGAAAACCACACGGATCTTCCCGGGTTTGTGGGGATGGTAGACACCGCGGTGTGGAATATACCATGCTGGTTGGTTATCAAGTTCAAGCTGTGGCACCTTCTCAGCATCTCCTCGGTTTATGATGTCATTCATGAAGCTGACATAGTCCTTGTAATATTGTTCATTTCTCCTCAGTCGTCGCTCTAATGAGCTAAGCCTATGAACAGCACACTGTTTATTGTTTGGAAGATTAGGTTTGTCTGTCTTAAAAGGTAGCAGGAGTTCATAGTGGCCGTCTTCCTTGTGCCTTATTCCTGCTTTCACTTTAGACAAGAAGAGGAGGTCTTCTTGAGAAACTGCATTATCATCTGCAGTGTGATCTATGAAATCCGATTCAAGGATCTTAATTATGTCAAGTGAGATTATCTCTTTGACTTGAGTTCTGCACACAAAGTGTACTTCTTCCTTTAGCTGGACTGATGAATGCACAGCTGGTGTCACTAGTCGCACCATGATTCTGTGACTTGTTCCTATTGCATCGCTGTCATCACTTGCTGGATTTGAGCAACCAACAATGCTCCAGCCGAGATCAATTCGCTGTGCATATGGATAATCTTTGTCACTAGACAGAATCTCCCTTGGAAGAAGGGCTCGTTGACAGTTATAGCCAATGAGAAGGCCTACTTCGCAGTCTTACTGTGGTGGAATCCTTTCTGATAATTGCTCCAGATGAGGCCATTTTACAGCTGTTTGAGAAGTTGGAATATGTAACCTGTTTGCTGGAATGAACTCTCGTGTGAAAACAGGTGGTAGCAGAATTCTTTTCTTTAAGCTGTATCCTCTCACTTGTAGACCTGTCAGTTTCTGACATGGTACGACGGTTGACTTGGCAGACATTGTGGATAGCCGCAAACTGACATTTTCTTTGTTTGTGTTGAGGTCTTTGGCAACTTCGTCTTGTATGAAAGTTGTATCACTCTGTGTGTGTCTAAGAGTGCATAGACAAGGACTTCTTGATCTAGGTGCTTGGTAGAGGATACCCAGACTGGCAGGATAGAGGACGTTTGTGTGCATAGGCCCTCTTGTATGACTCTGTTGGTAGTTGCTGTTGCAGTCTTTTCTGTGGTGTCTGCCTCGTCTTTTGAAATGTCATTTCCATTTAGGTGCATTGGCTTCTGACGTTCTTTGAACTTGTCGTCATGCAAACATGTCGGATGTCTCCTTTGACATTTTTCGCATGTGCTTTTGTCATCACACCTTCTTGAGTGATGACCAGTCTTCAAACATCCAAAGCAAAGCTTCTCTATGGCACAAACTTGACACGATCCTGAACTGTTTTTTCAGTGAACCTCCTGCACTTGTTTAGGACATGTCCTGCCTTTTTGCAGAAGACACATGATGGAATACTGCTCTGTGTTGTGTTTGTTGTCAGAGACTTTGCTTGAATTATTTGATTTCGTGGATGCCTTTGTTTCTCACATTCCACACTCTTGAGTGCTTGTATTGAGGATATGGGATCACAAGCTAGATCTGCTTCCTTTGATAAAAAGTCAACAAACTCTTTGAATTGTGGGTACACAGTCCTTACTTGCCTGACTTCCATCACTTTACGGTTCCATCTGGAAACCAACCAATCTGGCAATTTCAGCAGAATCCTTTGATTCTCAATGCAATCATTAAGGACTTCCAGTGTCTTAATGTGGGACATTGCAGCCTCACAGCCCTTGAGGAAGTCTGCAAATTCTCTTAGTTCACAAGCATCTTTAGAGCTTATCTTTGGCCATGCATGCAGCTTGTCTCTGAGGGACTTCCCGATTATGAATGGGTCTCCGAAACGTTTCTCTAAGAGTTTCCAAGCCGAGTCGTATGCTTCTTCTGTGCCTAATAAAAAAATCCTTCTACGGCTTTCTTTGCTGTGCCACCTAAATACTTTCTTATGTAATAAAAAGTTTTTCAGTCTTTGGGATGTTTTTCCGTTCTATTAATGTTTCAAAAGAAAGTTGCCAGTCTTTGAATTTCAAAGGGTCTCCAGTAAATACTGCAGGTTCTGGTGTTGGATGACGATTAGCACTTATAGCTTCTGCTAGCACATTAACCAGATCTAAGCTATTCTGCTCTTGGGGCCTGAACACTGTGGCTGGAGGAGGTTGAAGTAACAGTGGTAGACAAGGGGCTTGACTTGCAACTCCTAGGGATTGAGGAATGAATGAGGGACTTGATGCATTGAGAGCCTGGGTTGTGACTGGAGGGATTGTGGGGTTAGGGACTTGAAGTTCTCCTACTACTTCCACATCATACAACATGTCAGTCATATCAACATTCTCTTCATCTTCATTATAAACCTTTACTCGGGCTCTAGCAGCATTCAGCTTCTTTACTTCTTCTAGGCATGCAAGCTTTGTGTTTAATCTTGGATTGCTTGTTGTCTAGCTAAGTTCTCGGATTCAAATTGTGCTAGCCATTGTTTATTTTCAGCCTCTAGCATTTGAAGTTCTGTTTCTTCCCTGTCTTGTTCTTCCAGTACAGGCAAGACCTCCTGAGATGCAGCAGCTTCAGCCACAGCCTCTATTCTTTTGACTGAGTGGATGCTAGAGTGGTTGGAACTACATCTTGATCGACGAGACAGTGGCCTAGATACAGAACCTGTTGAGTCTAAGATTGATCCAACATCGGGCCAAGGTTCTTTATCTTTATCTGCTTTATGCCCTTTAAGCTGTCTCTTTGCCCTTTGAATAATGAATCCTGAGAGTGATATGCACGTATCAACCCTGCGCCGCAGGTCTGGTTAAGGGGTTTGTACTTGACGCAACTCTTCATAAATGACCTTCACATCAGAACAGGTCCGTTTCATGTTCTCAATAAGCTCGTTCAATTCATCCTCAGAAGCATCATCAGTTAATAATTCCTTGCCTATTCTTGCATGACACCTCCACTTTTCATAGTTGATTTTATATCGACGTTGTATGCCCTTCAGTCTTTCTCCTTGAAATTCTCTTCCCTTTTCTGTTAGGGTGCGCATTCTTTCACTTCTTCGTAGCTGTTCTACTTCTGTAGATTCAGTGTCTGTAGCTTCAGCAGATGGTTTAACATTTTTACGGCAGGTCTCAGTACTTATGTCAGACATCTTGAGACAAGGGTAGTACAAACTATGTAGATATTAAACTCAAATTGGGCTTCTTCTACGCTTTGTGTAAGTGAAAGCTACAGTAGACTTAGTTTGAACAGCCATGAAAGTTCACATATGTGTGTAGGAATCTTCCAAATACACTGTAGACATCAAATTTACATCAAAATAACTGTCAGAATTTAAACTTCTGTAAACTTCACATTAACTTCAGTTTCAAAACAAAATAAGAAAAATGATATTTGCTTGGCATAAATATAAGTAAAACCTTGATCACAGCAGGAATATGGTTAGAAATACATTAAATAACTTATCCTTTATATAACAATAGGTTTTCACGTCAGTATTGTACCCTTTTCAATTCACTGACGGTGCTCTTTAAACTAGATTAATTCTCATAAAACTCAAAATTACTTAGAAATCTTTAGTTTTCATTTGTAATGAGGTACCTTTTTTCAACATTTACTAAAAATCATTAGCTTTACTACCATTTGCTCTTTAAGCCTTATAACACGCAACGACTATGAATGCAAACACATTGGATTTATCTCCACATTAAGCACAGAATGCAAGGTTAACAGATCTAAGTCCTTGGTTGCAGTTTCCAAGCGAAACCACTTCTCACACCAAGTTAACTTTATAGTGGTAGAGCTCCTACTGGTTTTGGCTTGAAAAATCTGCGCTTTAACACAGTCTAATCACCGTTGTTTGTAATCACTATGCGGACAATGCGTTATGGGCTCGGCTTATCTGCTGCATCGGATCCTCGTCGCGTCGTTTCTCCTACCCGTATTGAGCAGTCGAGTTCTCACTGTAGCTCTCTTCACAACAACACAGACACAGGTCGGTTCTTTTAAACGGGCGTTTATTGCTTGGGCTCTTGTTACTCACTCCGTCACGCCAGCACGCCGTGAGAACTATATAGTGAGTAATCAGTACAAAAATACATTAGCTAATACACAGTAACTTTCATACACATACGATGGAATACAAAACATTTAGTGCAAACATGAAACAAAAGACATTTTACAAATAAAATACCTCGTTGGCCGCTTGCCATGAAAAGAGATCTTTAAATCACTTTGTTTTACCTTCATACGGTTCAGTTTGAAACCCTTTTTGCAACATGGCAGAGCCTCGCGAGAGACATCCGCCCACCTGCGGTTCATGGGTCAAGTCCTTCTCATGTTCTCCTAATAACCCCTAAGTGCGTTCTCGCGAGACATTACTTTACATACAATACATATTAAAGTCATTTAATAACAAATAAATTAGAACATGTAAATTTACTATATACATCACGTTTTTAAATTTAGATATTTAAAACTATATATTTATAAGGTTATGTAACACATTATAAAATCCATTATCTACAACATGAACTTTCCATTAAATATTGTTCAATAACATTTACAATAGGATAGAGATACCATTACCTAACACATGCAAAAGGTATTGGACATTGTCTGCAGCTTGTTGTGCTTTAAAAAAAAAACAATCTGGACAGAATGGATCCGTTTATGAACAACAGATTACAGGAGTGTCGCTATTAACATAGCCAGCATTTTTACACCTGTATTCTTTGGAGAAATTGGGCAATAATTTGCACGCTCATCAGCGTCTTTGCCCTGATTTAGAAGGAGAGCAATTATGACCAAATTTATTGAGGGTTCAGTTTATTTAGGGTGAGAGTAGTGTTTAACATCTGCAGGTAGGCCTACATAAGCTTCATATTAGAGTGCTTTTCCTGGAACCAGTTGATATAACATCACACATTGCAGTGAAAGCGAGAATATTATTAAATGCCTTACTTTACTCTCTAAGATCTCTTAGAAAACCTTTTTAGTCAGTACACTTGCAATTAGTATACGTGTATTTTCTTTATATTGCTCTTGAAGGTTTAAGTGTAACTGTGCAGCAAAGATCAATAATAGTTATATATATATAGGTTTTACAACCAGTATTTAAAAGCAGAAACAAATCGATTTTTACAGTGTAATGCTAAATTCATCTCTTAAACCTAAAATGTGTTTTTGACCAAGAGAGGATTACATCCATTTGTGTGACTTCACATGTCAGAGACACATAGAGAACAGCTAATCTCTAGCTTTCACCTTAACCTGTAGACAGAGCTTGTAAAATCAAAAAGAACCTGAAGTCTTCTGTTTGTCTTGGGAAAATGTGTTATAACTTTTGCTTGACTTAGTACTTCCTTCATCTAGACTTTCATGTTTAGATATTTAATTTGATCTTATTTGATATGCCCTGTATTCATAAATAAGTTGCATTTTTGTAAAATGAGTGTTTTTTATTTACTTGATTATCTGGTCTTTTGTGTTTAGATAAGTGATCATATTCGATATTCCCTGTATTTATAAGTAAATTTAATTATTTTATTTATTAAAACAGGTGTAGTTCTTTACTCAGTTTAACAACTACACCTATGAAGTTTGACTCACAGACAAATATAAGAAAAGGAATGTGTAGGAGTGTTACAAAAAGTCTCAGTTAATTATTGATGTTGAGAAATGTGAAACCAATATTGAACACACTCACCTTTACTAGAATATACATCCATGCCAATACTTTCTTATTCTTTTTGGGCAAAATCAAATTGACACTAGAAGCAGCAGACCACCTCATTTTAATTCTGTTGATCACAGAGACTCCTACTTAGCATGTAGCATTAGGAATCAAAAAACAAAGTTAACCAAATATTTCCCGTACAAAGCTTACCTGCCTATTTTTATTACAACATTAGTCTGTATATCTATAAATAGCATGAACTGCAAGAAGAAAACCCATGCAAGAATGTTTTTATTGAACATTTTAAGCAGGTGACATTTAAGCTGCACTTTTGCTCCTGGTCGCATTATTAATATTCTTAAGAGTGGTTATCTGGAATTTGCCAGGTAGCTTTAGCATGAAAGATAAAACACTGCTTTTAAAATGCAGCAAAGCACAATATCCTAGTTGGATCCTTTCAACTAATGTTGGTGGCTTCCATAACACTGATATGTAATTGCTCGATGTCCATTTTGACAAGGGAACTAAAAATTGTGTTTTGTAAACTTGAAGATTATCTAATGTAAAAAGATTAAGAATGGTGCAAAAAGACACTTTCTGCATCTAGTATCCAAATAAAACAAATATGACAGAAGTCTTAAAAACCCTATGAAAAGCAAACCCTATCTCAAACAAAGACATTTAGGGAACACAAGAACACTTCAGATAAATGTTTTAAATAATAATACACATCCCTCTTTCTCCTGCATCTTCAGGTGAGCATTTGCTGTCTCTCCCTTCCATCTTCTAGTTCACTTGGGTACAAAGGAACAGAATTATGCAATTACCACTGAGATCATAACTGTCACTAGGTACTTTAAAGAGCAAACAGAACAATGGAGAATTCAGTGCATAAATTAATATTCAATGTTTCACTGAATCAAAGTAAAATAAGTACAGTATAATAAAACAAAAATCAAAAACAGCAAAGACAAAGCAAAAATACAGCTCCGTCAGAAACCAGCAAGAGTTTTCTGCCATATTTAATAAAAGTATTTTTCATTGATAGATTACTTTGCTCAATTAAGTAGGATAAGTGGAAAAAAGTGACAGAGTTACAATAGATGAAAACATTTGGTGAACCCTTTATTGGAAACAGTTATTTTATGCAGCCAAATGCAGAATCAGGCAAGATCACGTTAAACCTGTCTTCCATTGACCCGGAAAAGGCATAAAGAAATGTAGTAAAAAAAAAAAAACAACATAACTTCTTCCATATCTTTGAAGTTGCAACTATCACACTCACTTGACATAATCATTTTACAAGCAATGCTGCCTTTGGCATTCTTGCATATAATGGAGACAGATACGTAACTGGGCCATCAGTTGGCTTCTGGCTCCCAGCTTTAAAGGAAAAGCAGCATTAGTGTATGGTGGCATTATTACAGTGAATACTATGGACTGTTGAAACAAATAAATTATGGAACAACAATTATCAACCCAGAGAGACAGCGGGTAGGTCTTTAGCTGGGATTCAAATGTTGTGAGATGTACAACTAGAAGTTTCACTGAAGAGCAGCCACAAAGCTGAAGAACAATTTCATGACAGTTACATAATGGGAGTCTGAAGGGTAAAAAGGCCAGTATCACAATATCTCAACAGTCTAACAGGTTTATATTTTTAGGAATGTTAAAATATAATATTTCTTACTTAATTTTGTATAATTTTGTGAACAATATTGTTAGTTTTGTTATTAATTTTTTTATTGTTATCTCTCTGACTGCATTGTGTTGACACTTTATTTGTTTTTTCTTGGGTGACACAATTTTTTGTATCTAGTTGCTATGATGCCGAATGGTTGTTAGAATTAAAATACATGTAGCGCATGACCTGTGACATGATGGTAATAATACTAATAATAATAATAATACATTTTATTTATTTGTAGGCACCTTTCTAAACACTCAAGGACACTGAACAATAGATAAAACACACATTATAAACAAAACTAAAATACAAAATTTAAAATCACAATCAGTTAGAATTCCTTTTGGTTAATATGTACTATTTTGAATTAGCATTTTAGTTTTGTTAGAGATCTCATCAGTAACAGACTCTTGCTTCAATTATGACCAGTCTTTGCTTAACAACACACCACGAATACATCCATTTTAAAAGCAGCAGAGTTTAATGAACTTTCAAATCAACAAAATCATAAAATGTATGGTGTGAGGAGGATACAAAAATATTTGGGAATGGCAGAACAATACACTCCTATTTAATATGCTGTCCAAGATTGTTAACTGTTTTTGGTTAGGCATGCTTATACAAACTTCACTATACTTTGTTCCCATTACATTACTACAACTAAAAAGTTTATAAATCATTTGCAGTGGCTAAATATTGAGCTTCCTCATACAACTGTCCAATCGTAGTATTACATACTGCTACACATCCAGGACAGGATAAAACAGGCAGACAACAAATGAAAAAGGGTGGACATTTATTACTGTTAGAAATATACTATTAAAACAAACATTTCAACACCTCCAAACTTGGAACACAGCCTTCCATCTAGCGTGCATACTCACTTCTGGACTCCAGCAGGTGGGAAACAGTTGTTATACAGTATTTTCCAGTGAATACATCCGAGTCAGCACCAGAGTTTAAATTATTTTGCTCCTAAAATGCTAAATGCCACCATTTAAAACTTCCTTTTTTCAGCTCCTGAGTACATTGAACCTCCCTCTCCACTTCATCAACATCTCCATTTCATCATCTTTTTTCACCCTACATGTTGTACACAAGGGGACTCTGTTTCCTAGTCATTTCTTATACTACGGGCAGATCATATCTGCATTTGGTCTGAAAAGATAATTTCTTAGGCTTTTGCCTAAATTATTTAAAATCTCCTCTGTATTGTAGCCCTGGAAACAATGAGAAAGAATACCAGATGAATCCATAAAGTATTCCATAAAAGAGACTTCTGCTAGCAAGTCTGGAGCAGAGTGATTCAAGAGGCTTAAACTCCTCAGTGTTGTCTATCACCAGCCACACAAATATTTCTATTGTGGATCATCACATTATAATGTAAGACTTTTGAAAATAATTAATCCCAAATTATCAAAGAAAAAAGGTGTCTCACACGACAGTATTTATCTCGTAAAAAATAAGAATGGAGGCGTCTATTGGAAAGGCAATTCTTGTGAGCTTCATGCACATTAGCCGTCATGCACAGCTGTCAATCTGGCACTATTCAAGAGGAACTCATTTATTTCAAATTAAAATCTCGAAAAATGAAGATGAGATGTCAGGAAAAAAAGGTCTCTGTAGCAGGTGCAACCCTGAAATATTCATAACCATTTTAGCCTAGTAGCTGATAATTAATCAAATTAACTAGTAATCACTGCTAAGCATGCTGGGATAGCCCTCAAAGCACAGAAGGGCCTAACGAATCCAATTATCTAAGCATTTTGCATTAAGGATAATCTACTGAGGTTCTTGTATATATATATATATATATATATAGTATATATATACAGTATATATATATATATATACACACACACGTATATATAAATATATTTATGCACATACAAATAGCATATATTATGTATTACTTGCTCATCATTTCCTTTTTTCCAAGGCAATACTGCCACCTGCCACACTCACCATCTGTCAGGGTCTGAAAGCACATTTTCCCACTGTACTTCCCATAGCCTGCCACCGTCCTGGCACGGACTTGCACTACATATACAGTGCCCGGCCTCAGTCCATCAATGCGAGCCGTGTTGGTTTGTGTCTTTGTTATGGAGGAATTGAATTCACTGTGGTCCTGCAAAAAACAAGGAGAGAGCTTTATCAGATAGAAAAGTTTCATTCATGATTTTTTTTATAATAATTTAAAGGGCTTGATTGAAGATGTGCTTGTTAGCTTTATTTTTTCACACACTCAAAACCCCCCCCCCCCCCCCAACCCCACACACAAATAAAAATCCCTTCCAGCACTGCAAAACATTCCACAACTGTAAGGGTGACAGTATGCTGTTATATTCTGTTTATTTCGGGTTTTTTTCCTTTATTAGTAATACTGATTTTGGTATGAGCTTTGTGCAATTTATTTTTATAATGGTGCTATGTAAAATAAAAACTGCTCATATAATTCACACAAATCATTATAAAAGATCACTTAATGAGAGGAAAAAAAAATTAAATGTATGTCCTCAGTCTGTTGGTTTGATAATGCATGCATGGTAAAACACAAATTCCAGACATGTTGACACATATTTAAGTTAAACTCCAGGGGCATCATGTGTAAAACCTTGCTTAGATTCCCTACGAAAATTTAGCTCATGCTTGAAGGGCACAAACGATGTACAAAAAATCAGTTTTAAAAAACATCCATATGCCAAGTCCCATGCCAAGTTCCTTCATAAATCTCAAATGAATTTAAAACTAATCCATGTGTACACACCTATAGCCACTCCCTGTCACTGATCATATAGGGTGTAAAAGCACCTTCTTTGAATATTCACAATCTAATAATTTGCCCATGTTCTTGAGTGACATGTTTACTACAAACTATAAAAGAGCAGATTAAAAAAGCAGAAAACAAAACTTAAGTGAAAGCAAACATGAGAATTACTGACTGAAGTGGAGAATCACAAAAACATTCTTTTTGCTGGTCTCTCTGCAGGAGTCAGAAACAAAAGAAAAAAACAAATGTGGCATTAGCCGAGTAGAAAGAGCAACAGCACTGTGCCATTATGCAGTGCCCACACAGCCACCAGCACACAGAGTGAACTGATGCAAGCTTTATGCGCAGAATTGTGAGATATTAAGTACATTCTAATTGAACTTGTAAAAAATAAAATCATTTTGCCAAGTAAATGTCAATGATATAATACAAAAAAGACTCTTTACATACAAAATCCATGTCTTGAAGCCATCCATATTTCTGCTGTATGCTGTGCAGTACTGCACAAGCCATCACAATGTGGCAAAACTTTGTGGGGCTGTAGAACAGTATGATGCCTGATGAGTTCAAACAACATCAGTGGTCCATTTTATCACCGATCATGTGTGGGAGTGCCTTTGTGATGCTTGGGCGGCCTTCAGTTGGCATACTCCGTCTTGAACCCGGGATGAGGGCAATGAGGACACAGCAACAGTTGATGGTACAAATTTGCAAAGTGCATTTATGAAAACAAAGGTAATTAAGGTTCAAGTGTTGTGCCGATTAAGAATATCACAAAATGATTCATGTAAACTGTGTTCACATGAATGGGATAAAACCAAATAAATACATATTCCAAAAAAAATTGTTTAAAATCCTTAAACAGGTAGGAAGATAAAAGCTTTTCTTGTTTATTCTCAGCTCTTCCTGTCCTCGTCTGAGCTTCACAAACTGTGGCTGCCTATAGCTCCCAGGGTGCCTTGCCCTACAGCAGATGCTGCTGTGCTATGCTTCTCCCATAATTCAGCTAGGCACATCCTGATCCAACAAACAGATCCGTGCTGCACCACCATGACAGATGCAGTCTTCCAGAGCATCCTGCCCATCTACTGGATGCCAATGTGTCTTCGAACTCCCTCCTCTAATTGACTCCACTGGCCACTCCTTATCTCACCCACCCCACAGCTCAGTGTACGTAATTATAGCCCTTACAAGACAATGTTCAGCCAAGCCGATCCTGCCTTTTTCATCTTTCTATCTCTCTCCCACACTGGTGATCGTTCAACTATTCTCTGTCTGCCCTCTCAAACCTACTCATACCTTTTATATACTCTGTATGGGTGCAGGTTCACTAAACAAGCAAAGGTGCCCCAGTAAGAGATGGCAGAGCCAATTGGTCCTCTGCATGTGAATGCCTAATCAGACTGAAATTCTGCTTATTGCTCCCACCCATACCCACAATATCTGAGCCATGCAGATTTAAAAAATACCTGACTTGCACTAATCTGCCACAGGCCTTGTATGCACTTCATCACAGTCTTTCATTATCTCCTCTCCTGTTGCAAACTCATTATTACCTGACAGAAAGATTATACAAGTTGTTTGTAATGTACTAAACTTAATTGCAATTCTATTGATTAAGCTTACTTACCAAGAAACCAACCAACATACACACCATGACCCTAAAGTCTGCTTCACACACTGGTATTTTACAAAATAATTGTGAATTGAGCCATGCAACAATGTTAGTCAGACACATTTGAGCTTCACATATTAGTTGTATATTATTTGAATGAAAGTGTTTTCTGTTTACAAAAACAAATTCATTCTGTGATGGTGCCTTTATGGCAATAGATGCAGTAAATTGCATGAACTGCAGTAGAGAAATCAGCAGTCAACGTAACTTTCCTTTTGATCACAGATTGCTCACTCCGATGGTAAGGATACTGCATGTATCTGGGTATCTTTTCAATTATACTATCCCATACAGATAGCACAACATGGCTCAGGGCATGCCAGAAGTCCACCATAAACTCTTTTCTTTTACTGATGTTGAGTTGCAGGTGATTCTTCTTGTACCACAAGACAAAGTCCTTCACAAGCCTCCCATACTCATTTCCATTATTAATGCAGCCTATGATGGAAGATTCATCAGAGAATTTCCACAGCTTGCAAGCACTGGTATTGTACTGAAGTCTGTTGTGTATTATGGGGTTAACAGATAGGGAGACAGGACAGTTTCCTGTAGTGCTCCAGTAGTACACACCTCCATTTCTGACACACAGTTCCTGATCCTCATTAACTGCTGTCTGTTGGTCAGGTAATCCATGATCTGGAAGACTGTGAGGGCATCAAGATGCATAACCTTGAGCTTTTTCCCCAGCTGATGAGGCAGAATTGTGTTAAAGGCATTGGAAAAATCAAATAATGTTATTCTGATTTTCGTTGTTGACTTTGTCCATGTGGAAATAGGCTCTGTGGAGTATGTAGATCATAGCATCCTCCACACCTACAGTACTGTACATGTGCCTGAGAGGTAGACTGAAGAGAAATGATATTCTGAAACCAGGGATTGGAGCTATTTCAAGACTTTGTGTGATATTTCAAGTGTTTTAAAGGATTTGATGACATACAAAGTAAGGGCAACTGAAGATCCTGAAGTCGCTGATATCCCCTTTATATGGCAGTAGAACTACACACGATGTTTTCTGCAACTGGGGAACCTTCTGCAAACTCAGAGAAAGGGAGAACAGGTGCTGAAGAACCCCACAGAGCTAACTGGCACATGTTTTCAGCACTCTGGAGCTGATTACATCTGGCCCTGCAACCTTACTAATGTACAGTCTCCCCAGCTCTCCCCTCACTTGATCAGCAGAGACATCTAGGGCAGACTTGTGGGGAAACTGGAGGCTATCCCAGCAAACACAGGATGCAAGGCAGGAACAATACCTGGATAGGGCGCCAGTCCATTGCAGGGTGGACATACACACAGATACATGCAATATTTATCATTTACTTATACACATTCTAACATTAAAAATAATTATTGATAATAACAAATAACCATTGAAATATCACATTTTTATTTCAATACCAGAATCCTTTGCTAATGAATACGCAGCATTTCAAATACAGACAACAAGGAAGAATAAAGGGTGTAAATAGATGTAAATTGCCATAAACGTGTTTCTTTTTCAATGCTTTGTTTTTACTCTCTGTAACCAGCAATTTCCTAATTATGTTAATGCTCCTTCTGAAAGTACAAGCTGAGTAAAATATGAGGCATATTTTTAGCTGCTTTTGGCTTCATGTTATATTTGCTGTATTTGAAATCACCAGTTTGCATATTTAACACTCTATCTTAATCTTTCCCCTGTACAGAGCCTTGTGAGGGTAAACGTGGTTAATGACATTATATAAAATAAAGACTCACTGAGAGAAAATCAAAGCAGCAGGAAATATAGTATAAGATTAGCAAGACAAAACGATGTCTCCTGTAGTATTGTGTGGAAAATTGAAGAGACTAATCACAAAAAAGTTAAGCCCTATGCCTTATCAAAATATGGTATCCACAATTGTCAAAATTATTAGTACATACAAATAGCACAGCACTATTTGTACATTAAGGGTTTAGAAATGGAATAAAAAGCCATATACACATCAGAATTTATCCCAGATGGACTAGAAACTTAGTTATCTTAGATTATCCTAAAAATGATACAACTGCGCGAAACCAATGGTCTAACAAATGGCACTGTAGGTCCTTAATTATGGGTATCATATTACATCTCTGCTTCAGCCGGGGCGTGAAGTGGTAAGGACCGGTATTTGGTGTCATTAGGATGTACGCCGACACTAAAAGGTATTATTATGTAATGGGCACACCTGGTAAATGGAGATAAATTCAGGAAGAATTGTACTTTCTCTTGTCAAGAAACGAGAATTATTTTTAAAGTAACAATCGTGCCGTCCTTCTGTAGCTCTAGGACGTGTGACGTATGTATAGGTTCTCGGTTTGCTTAAGGCAGTTTATTTTTTTCTTTTCTTTGACTCAGCCTCGAACCGCCATCATCTCTTATCGGTGAAAGTTTTCCTTGCTATAAAGTAGCCACGGGTTTACATAAAAACGCTGACTTTAAAATTACCTTGAAGTGCGCCTTGAATTAGTGGTGACAGAGAGCGATCCTGACCCATCCTTCTAATGCAGGGGTGTCGAACTCCAGTCCTGGAGGGCCGCAGTGGCTGCAGGTTTTCATTCTAACCATCTTCTTAATTAGTGACCAGTTTTTGATGCTAATTAACTTCTTTAGCCTTAGCTTTAATTAGCTTGACTCGGACCCCTTAGTTGTTTTTTCCTTAATTAGCAGCCAGACAGTAATGAGACATAAAACAAGCAGGACATGACCAGCTCACCTGTACCCATCAAACTAAATCTGAAAATAAAAATGAAGGTCTTAGTAAGGTTCATCCCTCAGGTTACCAAAACATTTTAGGAGTTCTTAGAAAAAAACAGAATTTCAACAGTTTTGGAAATGTCTGCTGTGGCAGAATGAGAGCAGCAACAAGCCATGGAATTGAATAATGGGTTTAATTAACAGCAAGAATCAGCTTCTCATTAAGGAACTGGTGGGAGTTTGAAGCCCCAATTTAGATGGTCATCTGTTGGCTCGTTTCATGTCTCATTTCTGTTTAGCTGTCATTTAATTAGGAAAATAATCAATTTAGAAGACTTAATCCTTAAAAACAGGGCTATTAAAATAGAGGGAAAAGAAGTTAATTAGCAGTGAAAACTGGACACTGATTAGGAAAAAGGATAGAAAGAAAACCTGCACCCACTGCGGCCCTCCAGGCCTGGAGTTTGACACCCGTGTTCTAATGCATCCAAAATAACAGGAGTGCGCATTCAGCAGCACCTGTTCACACACCTGCGGACAGTGGCGCGGGAATGGGCGCGCGCACAAACTCGATCACGCGAGACCACGTGTCAGTTGAGCGGGCAGATCCAGAAGGAAGTTTAAAAAGTTCGAGAAAATAAATGCTCGCATTAAAGTTTAGCTAGACCACATTCATCCCACCTTGAAATCTCCTCGAGGCTTAGTTGTTGAAAATGGATTCCTGGTTTCGTCATTATCTGTAAAATTGTAACACTCTCCTCGTACCTACACGGGGTTTCTTTGAATACTCCACTTTACTCCAACATTCAGAAAGTAAGTGTTTTATTTTCAAAGTTGAAAGTATTTTTCCGGTATTAAGTAATGTACAGTGCTTTCCCAAAGTAATTGGGAGGAAAAAAAAATCAATGTAAAACATGCTTCAGTTGTAACCTTTAAAATGTGTTCCAATTTTTTTAAACCTTACATGGCATAATATATACAAGATCTACGTAACAGTCTCAAAACTTAATCGCTTTAGTGAGGTGTAGCATGTTCCACGTCTCAGTGTTGCTGGAATATCATTGGTAGTCCACTGTAGAGGCCACTTACTCAGGTGCCAGTTCCGGAGGGATAAGGAAGGAAACGAGGTTCATTTGGACAGTATACTCTTAAAAATAACGATTCTTTAATGGCACGTTATTGGGTTGTGTGTAGAAGTATTGCTTGACAACAAACCATTTTATTCTAGGAGGGTTGCTTTAATGAAATTGTGTCTTTGGGCTTTAAAAGTTTCCTAATACACGGACATAATAGAAACTTTTAATATACAGTAGGATAGATATCAAGGTAATAACAGACCAAGAAAAAATGAACTTAGCCTATTTATGCAGTGAGAGTCCTTTTATAATATGGAATGATTGGTACGTATTTTGCAAATCTGTTATCATCTGTTCATTGTTAGCTATATAGCCGGTTGCGGATCAAAAATAAATACATTATGTGGATGGTATTTTTAGGAACCAAAAATGGTTCCACTGTGGCATCGCTTTGAAGAACCACTTCAGAACCATTATTTTTAAGAGCATAGTGCACTACTAGGGAGTTAGACCAGCTACCTTACATATCCAGGAAATTAAGGTTCAAATTTTGAGGACTGAACGTTCTCCCATTTCTGGATTTTCCTAACAGTGCCCGACTTTCCAACTACATGCAAAAGGTCACTTGAAATAGTTTAATTGGCATTCAGTGTGTCTTAGGTGAGTGGTACCCCGCGTCCACAGCTTGGCCCCTACCTTTTGCTCAGGGCTGACAGGGGTGGCGTTGGCTATATTGCATCAAATGATTTAATAAATTTAACGACTCGATAATGCATCATTCTGGCCATTCTGAAGAAACTGTAAAACGTATACGCATAGAAGGCCGTTGGCACGCAACGTTCTACAAGTCAGAGGCATTGGCTGTCATGTCTCGGCAATCGGGACCTCTCGCAGACTGTGTACATTTCTACAACTAACCCAAATCCGACTGGGCTCCTTTCCACAGCAGACCTATCTGGAAAGAGAAAGTAGTGTGATATGGCAAATATCCAGTAAAATGCAGTGCCAATGGGAGCAGACTGCGGCTCAGATGCGATCAGTTTGCAGTCATTACACATCGGCAGGTGGCACCTACTGCTGATCCCTGCTGAATCTGTTACTCAGCGGGACCCACTGGGGGAAATGTCCTCGCCGCTTGGCGAATTCAGTGCCCATCCTGCTGCTCGCCAACCAAAGCATAAAGCAAATACTGGAGGAACGCCACAGAGCAGCAGCTGGCATCACGAGTTGCTTGTTCAGAAGAAGCAACAGCCTTTCGAGTCATTAATGCTTAGGATCAGAAAGGCTCTTCACTTGTCGATTCGCGGGAATGCCTTCGTTTGTACGCATGGCAACCGCTTCAGACTTTACATTCTGAAGGAATTTTTGACGTTGCTGTGATTTCCTCATAGCGTACCATCAGGATAGTACTGAAGGCATCGTAGTTGATTCTGTATTGATCCTAAAGAATGATTAGCCGATTATATCCAGCAGAGGGAGTTGGAAACCTCTCTGTTTATCCTGATATTTAAAGACTGATCGTAGTACACTATTGCTGGTGTCTATGTCATATGCAACACCTTTTAAACTGGCTTAGGATTTTACTGAGAGCAGAATTCACTTCATAACAAAGCATATATGACTTAACCTGGAAAATACTATGCCCTAAAAAACCTACATGTAGTTAGGAATGCCTGGTTGTTTTAGGGTGGCACTGTGGTTTGCACCTTTGACTCTGAGGTTTAGGGATCTGAGTTAATTTGCTGCTGAGACACACTGTAAGTTCCCTCATGTAAAGTGTCACTTTATTATCTCATTTTAAAGAGGGTAGTTTATTTAGCAACTATAGACTGGTTCAGAATGAATTTGTGTAGGTGAATGCATGTGTGTGTCTTTCCTTTCAGGTTTGGCTCCTGCTTTGCTCTGTGTGACTGGGCTAATCTCATCCTACCTGTAACTTTGCAATGGAAAAACAGATTGTAAAAGACAGATGAATGTTTAATTATATTATTAAACAAATGCAACCCTGAATATGCACTTCCTGAAAAGACTATGTAAAATGTACAGATAGCCTGATTTTAAAAACTAACTAATGCATTAAAATATCACCAGACTTCTGGCTTTGTAAATGGCAATGGGTTTACATTGTCTGAAACTGTGCCAGATACACAACAGATTTATACATTTTTTCTTTTACGAGTCAACCATAAACATAACTGATTAATGGTTTTCCTTTCATTCATTTTTAAAAATCTGTCTGAATCAGAGTCTCAGGGAACCAGTGTCTATCCCCACAACATGGCAGGTAACCACAGGAAACATTTACTCACACAATTGGCTAATTTAGATTCAACAATTATTCTAACACATATCTTAAAAAGGTAGGAGGAAAATAGAAGTAGCCAGATAAAAAAGGAAAGATGAGGAGCATGCAAACACCACACAAGCAATGACCAAACTGGGATTTGCACCCAGTATTCTAGAGCTATGAGGCTGCAACAAAGTGTTTCTTGTGATCATATAGTAGCTTTCTATAGAACACTACTCACTGTATAAAATAATCAATGGATACTTTTTTCAAAGCATTCTGAGGGTGAGCTATTGCTTTATGAAAAATGTGATATACAACAAAAGTCAAGGTTGACGTGATGTGAGGATTTTTTGATGTTTTCTATACATGCACCCATCTATCATTCTTTATAACCCACTTATTCCAATAAATGGTTCAGGGAGCCAGAGCCCATTCTAGCGGCACTGGACACAGAAAATGGGACTGGATGTGACTCCACTCTAACATAGGACTAATAACAACAACAACAACAACATTTATTTATATAGCACATTTTCAAGATGCTTTACAAGATGAAGAAAGAAAAAAAAAAATATAAGATTAGGCAATACTAAGTAACAAAGAATAAAGTAAGATCCAATAGCCAGGAGGACAGGAAAAACAAACAAACAAGCAAAAAAAAACTCCAGAGGGCTGGAGAGAAAAAAAAAAAACCCTAAATCTACGGGGGTTCCGATGCCACAAGACTGCCCAGCCCCCAATGGGCAACTAACACACTTTGAGTTACATATCAAGTGAAACTTCAAGAATTTGGGAAGATGAGACCACTATAGACAAACATAGTAAAACATACCAACTGCACACAAATCCTGCCTAGGGTAGGATATGGACCCAGTAAATATGAAGCAAATCGCTGTACCACCATTCTTTCCTGACTTAGAAAGGTGTTATTGAAAATGAATGTGGGTAGAATAAGGCCTTTGTTAAAACACTATGTCTAAGTTCACTGTAAATGTGCTATATTTGGTAAAATAGTGCCTGATGATGCGTTTTCAATCATCATAATGGTAGTGTGTTGCACTGAATACTGCTATAAATTTGCTGGGGCTCCATCAACAGCACAATATGTCACAAATTAATCCTTGTGATACATTTGTAATGGAATGTCTAGCTATAAGATTTTTTTGAAAGTTTTAATGGAAAGTTAAAAAAACTGTCTGAAACCATTTTTAACATTGTGCTCCAGTACATAGACTGTAAAAGATTTTATATACTACAACAATTGCTTAACATATTGAACATTCTGATAATGTGGACTGTTAGAAACTGGTGCTGCGTAAAAATCATTTTATGTTGTGAAACCTATAATTGGTTTCCATATAAATTAACCTGTATTATCAATATGAATAGATAGTGCCTTTTTACAGTCATATGAAAAAGTTGGGAACCCCTCTTAATTCTTTGGATTTTTGTTTATCATTGGCTGAACTTTCAAAGTAGCAACTTCCTTTTAATATATGACATGCCTTATGGAAACAGTAGTATTTCAGCAGTGACATTAAGTTTATTGGATTAACAGAAAATATGCAATATGCATCATAACAAAATTAGACAGGTGCATAAATTTGGACACCGCAACAGAGATATTACATCAATACTTAGTTGAGCCTCTTTTTGCAAAAATTAGTCTAGACACTGCCTATAGCCTTTGAGTTTCTGGATTCTGGATGGAGGTATTTTTGACCATTCTTCCGCACAGAATCTCTCCAGTTCAGTTAAATTTGATGGCTGCCAAGCATGGACAGTCTGCTTCAAATCATCTCATGGATTTTTGATGATATTCAATGTCAGGGGACTGTGACGGCCATTCCAGAACATTGTACTTCTCCCTCTGCATGAATGCCTTTGTAGATTTCGAACTGTGTTTTGGGTCATTGTCTTGTTGGAATATCCAACCCCTGCGTAACTTCAACTTTGTGACTGATACTTGAACATTATCCTGAAGAATTTGTTGATATTGGGTTGAATTCATCCAACCCTTGACTTAAACAAAGGCCCCAGTCCCTGAACTAGCCACACAGCCCCACAGCATGATGGAACCTCCACCAAATTTAACAGTTGGTAGCAGGTGTTTTTTTTGGAATGCAGTGTTCTTCTTCTGCCATACAAAGCACTTTTTTGTTATGACCATATAACTCAATTTATGTCTCATCAGTCCAAAGCACTTTGTTCCAAAATGAATCTGGTTTGTCTAAATAAGCATTTGCATAAACAAGTGACTCTGTTTGTGGTGTGAGTGCAGAAAGGGCTTCTTTCTCATCACCAAGCCATACAGATGTTCTTTGTGCAAATTGCGCTGAATTGTAGAACAATGTACAGATACACCATCTGTAGCAAGATGTTCTTGCAGGTCTTTGGAGGTGATCTGTGAGTTGTCTGTAACCATTCTCACAATCCTGCGCACAGGCCCGGTTCTAAAGGTGAAGCCACCATCATGCCATTTAATTTCAGCCGCCCCCTCACCCTATAATAACTTCACTCGTTTTCTAAACCAGTGTATTTAACATTAAAAATTTTCTCAATTTCCTTAATGTCAGAAAAAATGAAAGAAAATTTCTTCATAGGTAGAAGAAAACTTTAACTTAAGCATTTAACGAATTGGCGACAAGTTTAATTCATCAGTAAAATTCTGATTAACACTACAAAAACTTTTGATTGATGTTTTGTGTACTTGAGCTGCCACAATTTGCGTGTTGTGACTTGCCTGTTTTTCTTTGAAGCAAGTTACCGACATTCGACGGGAAAAGACGAGCCCAACGCCAAGCCTGCGTTTTGTTGAGTCGCCGCCTTCGTGCATGCACCCTTTGCATGACCAGCAGAATCGGGCCTGCCTGCGCATATGCCGCTCCTGTATTTTTATTGGCCTTTAGACCTGGGTTTAACAGCATCTGTGCCTGTGGCCTTCCATTTCCTGATTACATTCCTTACAGTTAAAACTGTCAGTTTAAACCTCTGAAATAGCTTTTTGTAGCCTTCCCCTAAACCATGATACTGAACAATCTTTGTTTTCAGATCTTTTGAGAGTTGCTTTGAGGATCCCATGCTGTCACTCTTCAGAGGAGAGTCAAAGGGAAGCACAACTTGCAATTGACCACCTTAAGTACCTTTTCGCATGATTGGACACACCTGCCTATGAAGTTCAAGGCTTAACAAGTTAATCGAACCAATTTGGTGTTGCAAGTAATCAGTATTGAACAGTTACATGTATTCAAATCAGCACAATTACAAGGGGACCCAAATTTTTGCACAGCCAGTTTTTCACATTTGATTTAATTTCATACAACTAAATACTGCTTCACTAAAAATCTTTGTTTGGAAAACACCCCAGTACTCAGATGTTCCTAGGAAGTGAAAGACATACCACTGTTATCTTTTTTGTTGAAAGTAGAGTAAATTATTATGCAGGCTGAGAGGGGTTCCCAAAATTTTTCATATGACTGTATATTAATACAACTTCTGTCTGGGTCAGATTATGTATAACGTAAACTTTGACTTTTGATGTATTTTGACATACTATAGTGTTATGCTGGAAAGTTTATATTTTAAATAAAGATTCATTTTAATTTTTTTTTTTTTTATGGTTACCCAGCCTCAGGAGTTAATAGGGCAATGGATGACCCTTGAATCCTTACCCACCCCCTGAAGGTGAGGGTGTCAAATCTTTGCCTCCTGTGTCCCTATTAAAAGACAGCTGGGAGCCAGGAAAGCATAGGCTCAGGTGGTGGTATACAAGGCATATGCCAGTAGAGATGCATGAAGGTGCACAGGGAAGGGAATAAGGGTGAAGTAATCATGGTCAAGGTGAAAATAATTATAAACTTTCTCATACCATTAGTTTAAGACAACTCCAAGATACATTTTTACAGTCTTTATAAGCAAGCAAGCAAGCTGCATGACCTACTCAGCAGGATGTGAATCTGTGGCCTTGTTGTTTAAAGTCCAATTCCATTTAGCTTTGTAAAAGCTGATGCAGAGCAACACTGTTTTATGGAAATCTTTTCAGCAGACTGAACCCCAGTACTGCAGAGTACTGTGGATGAAAACATAACATAATAATGTATAGCCATATGGCGGAGTGGTGGCTCTGAGGCTAAGGATCTGCGCTGGTATCCCGAAGGTTGCCGGTTTGAATCCCCATCACTGCCAAAAACAGATCCTACTCTGCTGGACCCTTGAGCAAGGCCCTTAACCTGCAATTGCTCCAGGGGCGCTGTACAATGCCTGACCCTGCGCTCTGACCCCAAGGGGTATGCGAAAACTAACAAATTACTAATACAAGAAATTGTATAAGGCAAAATAAAGAACAAAAAAAATATCTGAGCTTAGAAAAGCTTTTCATAAATCCCACTGTGATTCTGGAGACCTTGGGCCTCAAGTATAAACGGTGCGTATGCACAAAAATGTTGCATATGCCCGTATTCACACTCACTTTGAGGTGTATAAAAACTAAAGTTGGTGTAAAGCCATGTACATTTTCACTGCAGCATCACACTGTGCATATGCAAGTTTCTGCTTGGATTTGTAAATGGCTGGCACCCAGCTTCAAAGCAGTGATACTGTTTCTGTGTGGTATCCCTTTCTTCTTTAGATTTGCATCCATGACGTGGGATTTATGAAATACATTGACATTAATTGCATACTGTTTACAAATTTAATTCACTTGATTCTAATAATTCTGTAAAAATACAGTGGAAGAATTAGAAGAGAGCACATATTTAAAGATGATAATAACTGGCTTCTAAGTCGATTTTGATTTCCAAGAGCTATTCTCTTGGAGCTGTGTGCTGAACTGCCACCGGCTTTACAAAGGCAGACTTTGAGGAATTGTGTTCTATCTGCTCCTTTGCAAGTTCTTTTTTAGATTTTTACCCACAGGAGCATTTCAACATGAACTTGCTGATCAAATGGGTATTTCACAATCATCACTGAATCGTGCCATGCCGGCTGTATAGGATGGTATTATCCGCTTGTCCTCCAGATATATAAGATTTCCTTGCACTGTCTTTGAACTGGTAAACATCAAAGCGCAATATGCAGTAATATCCGGTTTTCCAAATGTAAGCTGAACAGTCAACTGCAATGGTGCCAGATAAGTTACATCAGCCAGGGATGAATCTCCAAAAGAATGAGCTTGCATTACGTCATCTATAGCAGGAGAGTCTATAAAAATGGCAACTAGTGCGACAAAAGGCAAGCAGTCCTTTAAAGTATAGCAACTCACTTCAAAAGGCCATATAACGAGCAGTGATTCTACATTGATCCACAATAATGTGCTGCTCTATAGTCCACAGAAAGTGCCTTGCATATTGCAAGCATGTAGGATGCTGCATAATGTGGCATACAGTCAGGGCTTTTAGTATGCAGTATGATGAATCTGACCCTGACCCACCAAATGATCAGCCAAATCGGACAGTGTTACAGCTTCATTTGAATGTAATAAGCAGAATGTAAACATTTATTTTTTAGCAA
Organism: Polypterus bichir lapradei; assembly: GCA_026402145.1. Classification (NCBI taxonomy): domain Eukaryota; kingdom Metazoa; phylum Chordata; class Cladistia; order Polypteriformes; family Polypteridae; genus Polypterus; species Polypterus bichir. The sequence goes on along the minus strand of JANRMT010062854.1, from coordinate 124,448,272 downwards.
TTCATTTAATTTGTGGTCAATATCACATAGTACAGGGGTGGCGAACTCCAGGCCTGGAGTGCCGCAGTGGCTGCAGGTTTTCATTCTTACCATCTTCTTAATTAGTGACCAGTTTTTGCTGTTGATTACTTCTTTTAATTAACTTCACTCAGGCCCCATAGTTGTTTCTTTTTCTTTAATTAGCAGCCAAACAATGAGACACAAAACAAGCCACCACATGACCAGCTCCCCTGTGCCCATTACACAATATCTGAAATTTAAGAGCGGTGATGGTCTTGGTATGGTTGATCTCTCTGGTCACCAAAACATTTTGATGGTGCTCTTAGAAAGAACAGAAGAACAACAGTTTTCGAAATGTGTGCTGTGGCAGAATGAGAGCAGCAACAAGCCATGGAATTAAATAACCGGTTTAATTAACAGCAAGAATTGTCTTTTCATTAAGAAAGTGATTGGAGTGAAATTGGTTGGAGTTTAAAGCCCCAGTTTAGCTGGTCATCTGTTAGCTTTTTTCACATCTCATTTCTGCTTGGCTATTTAATGAAGAAAGGAATCAATTCAGAGGGTTGAACTCTTCTAACAGGGCTATTAAAGTGATGGGGGAAAAAGTTAATTAGCAGTGAAAACTGATCACTGATTAGGAAAAGGGTTAGAATGAAAACCTGTAGCCACTGCGGCACTCCAGGCTGGGAGTTCGCCACCCCTGACATAGTACATCCCTTATATTCCTATGTTCATTGGCCACATCTCTTACAGCATCCACTACTGCATTTTGTGACTCCAGAATAGCGTCTGTCAGCACACAGCCAGATGTTCGCCCAGCAGTTTCCCTGGCAAAGATGTGTGTGCAGCCAGAGGTGTGGGCACAGCAGCACTCTCATGGCTTGGAGTCACATCCTCGGCATAGGAGTCCACATTTGTAATATTGTCTGAAACAGAATAAAAAAAACGATGGTCTGCGACTTGCCTTTTCATGTCGACTTTGATATCCGACCACTTTGTGACTTTCTGAACTTCAACTTTTGAGTGTCTCCACCACTCTGTATCACTCCATCAATTTCCTTTTGTTGCTTATACCACTGCTTAAGCCAACAAATAGTACATTTTCCTTGCCTCCACTTCACATTTGCTTAAATTCTTGTTTTTTCCATGTGCTTTTGCCATTGTCTTTTAACAAAACACTGAATGGAAGGGGCTATTTATATTGATTTGCATATTTAAATATGTAAAATTTGGGAAGGAGTCAGGGTGGGGCTGTTGGCGCATGCATATGCTTTAAAATTCACATTTATTGGGATTCATAAAGGGAAAGTTCATGGAACTTTGCTTACGCAGTGTTTTATGCATCTAAAAAGTATTGTCCGTACCCCATGTTTTAGTGTGAATTCTACAAACGGCATTATACATGAGGCCCCTTGTCCCTTGGTCATATGGGTTGTGGGCAGGCATTGAAACTACTGGGCACTGTGATATGAAGGGGACATCTACACCCAGAAAAACAACATAATGACCAGAAAATAACAGAAAGTTAAACTCAACCCTCCTGCCTCTCTGGACCTGCCTCAGTAAGATGTCCCATATATCCATCTGCTGAGAAGGCTTGTCAATGTACCACCATAATAACACAGCACACACTCCCTGTTACCTCCCATTTCTCTGTTTGTTTCAAGAATCTAGTCAGTTCTCTTCCCTACTGCTGAGATGTAACTATTCTGCTTGAAGATACCCATCCTGGGAGGGTTGGTCTGCAATAGCCCCAGAGTCTTCCGTTGCTCTTCAACAGCCAAGTCCTCAAGGTAGTCCCCATGCTGACTAATCTATAAGAGGGACAGCATAGTCTGATACATTCCTTTTCGGGACTGTGAGGCAACTAATGACCTACATGTGTTACACTTGTGTCATTTTATTCCAGGCTTTGCTTTCTCTTCCTTAGAAGATGAGTTGCCTGTACCTGCGCTCTGGCATCCTGGAACAGCTCTATTTTCTGCCATACAATCTTCACATCTCTCTCTCTCTCTCTCTCTCTCTCTCTCATGCTGTTAACACAAATGCGGGGCTTACAACCCAAAGCATCTCTGTATTCCAACACTGAAACTTATGGGGCTTTGCTACTCCCAGTCTCTGTCTCTCTCACCTGCAAGTAAGTTTTTAGACTTGACCATGCAATGGGCTACCCTGGATCCCCCTCACAACAGCCTATAAAGTTTCCATATGAGTATTTTAAGATTGCTGTGTAGAAGAACTTTCCAAAGCTTTTATTCCAGCTTTGTAGTTTACTCCTGTGGTTTAACTGTTGTCATCAGGGCTCTTTGTTTTAAAAAAATTAAACCCAAAGGGTGCCAGATAAAAGGACTTTTGACTTGTACATGGCATCTCTAAAGCCAAATATGCAAGGATACTGTCAAAAAGGGGAAAAAATGCCATATTCTGGTCAAGAAGGTGCCTGAAACAGCATGACTGATGAAAAAGCTCTCATTGTTACTGTTTATTTCATCTTTTCTCTTTTTTCCTTCTTCCTTCTGAAACTCCTCGGCAGACAGCACAACTAGATTATTAAAATTTCTTTTCAAGGCTGTCAGTGACGGCAAGCCAGCAGCAGTTTTCCTGATGATCACACATCCTTTAGCAGCTATGGAGTTTTTCTTTGGTGGGGGGAGGTTTACTGCAGTCAGACACCTCCTCTCCTTCATACCCGAGCATTTACTGAATTCTTTTGTGTTGTTTACTGTGAAAATGTCGGACAGATGATGCTGTAATCAATCTTGAGCTAGCCATGGTTACTCTTTCCTAGTGACATTTGCAATGTTAACTTCTCTGGACACTTACAGGGAGGCCATGTGATGTATGGGTTGATGTCAGTCCTCTCTGGGTGACCAATGACACATTTACTTACTTGTTCATACACTGAAAAGCTGCCACTTCACATGTTGTCCTTTTAGCTGGTGGTGAAAGAACTACTGGACTAGACTTCATGGTGTGGGGTAAAAATCCCAGCACCTATTTCTCCTGGAATGAAGGAGTGTCTTTATATCATGAAGTCAGTTGAAGCTGCTTATATAATATGGTAGGCTACCGGTGGTGTCTGGATCATGGTAATATTCAGTAATTGAAGCTCCCACTTTTTCCAGGATTTTTATAACTCCTGAAAACCTTCTAGTTTGAAAGATACAGATGTATTCATATCTGCACATATTGCATTGCATCTTTTGTCTTTTTAAATGTTTTATCATGTCACATTATTGTTTGTTGAACTGTATCTGTAAATGAGCAGCTAAATAAAAGCACTGTTTGTGGTGGCTCTGAGGCTAGGGATCTGTGCCTGAAATTGGAATATGAATTCAATTCCTGTAAATGTCTGAGGTGACTCTACTTTGTTGGGCTATTGAACAAGGCCCTTAACCTGCAGTTGCTTCATTCTAGGTATGACGTTAATCTGCATCCAGCCCTGCAAGCAGGTCCACCAATTTACAGGGAAAACTTGGAAGTTTGTGGCAGAACTGGCATTCCAGCCACTGTAAAAAAAACCTCTCACTGTTCCAGTGTGGTGCTGATGCGTCACCCACTGCACTCGAGTCCCAATCCAAGTGGTTTGGCATGTGGTGGGTGCGGCAACATGCTATTAATGCATGCTCCCAACCTCTCTATCTCATACTGTATAAGATGGTCCACCCACCCATCCATCTTTCAAACCCATCCATACATTATTTAAACCTGCTTATCCAGGGCAGGGTTGCAGGATAACTGGAGCCTATTCAAGTAAACAAGAGGCCCAAGGTTGGAACAATCCCAGGACATGGTGCGCGCACACACACACACACACACTCACACATATCAGGGCCAATCTAGCATTGCCAGTACCCATAACCCACATGTCAATGGAATCTCATGCTGACATGGGGAGAGCCTGCAGACTCCATATACGGAACACCCATATGACTTGAATCTTGGTATCCTTGTTGCAAGGTAGGTACAATATCCATACCACCCAGAAGAAGTGGCTGCACTAAAATCTGATCACAGGTTGTCATAGATGAGGCAGGAATGACAACCACTGTGCTACTATTCTGTCCATCTTTCATGCCCATTATGTCTAATCATAAAGTTTCTTATGGTTACTGGGATAATCCTGGCAGATTATCCAATTAGTTATAGTTTCAAGATGGGACATTCCCAGGACGATTGCATGGAACATTTGTTCGTAACACCACATTCACTCTTGTAAGGACAGTTTACACTCTCCAGCTAATTCAACACATACTCCTCTTTGCCACCTCTTTGGAGAACCTTAAGAAAAGCACACAGGTACTGATTGTGCTCTCTGTCCAGTTTCTCTTTAAGTGTACTTGCGTATGCTATGATAAGATATGTCTGTCTGTCTGTTTACTTACAACTCTCCCTTCAGATCAATTTTGGCAGACCTATTCTTAAAGGATATTGGATGGGAAAGTCTGACTTTCATTGAGAAATCTTGATTAGAGCATAGTGTACAATGTTTTGAATTTTCTAAATCTTCCATTGAAAAGCATTGGCAAAATGTAAACTAGTCTACTATAAAGTAAAAAGATTCTGTGTAACTTCAATTATGGTAAGGTGTGCACACACAAGCCACTTGTACATTTGCACACATCTTCTGATGCTTTAGGTGAGTTAAATGTAATATTAAAAAAAGTGTCTTACCTGAAAGAATAGAAGAAGAAAGGAATTATGTAAGGGTCTCTCTCTAAGCATAGAGTGAACAAATATGTACTTAGCATTTACATTACACTGAAAACAACCTCACAGTTGCATTATCTCAGATTAATATTGTAAAGAACAGAAATGATCAACCTGCAGCTAAGTGGTGTTTGAACTGGCTGATTGAAAGGGAAATGTGCAGCTCCCCAAATTAATGTAAGCATAGGATGGATTTAGATAGGGAACTGCAGATGATTGCAAGGATTGCACTGGACACAAAGGCTATGTTCATATTGCCAGACTTAAGTGATTTAAATCCAATTTTTTTTTGCCTTAATGTGACACGAACCTTGTAAGTGCCAAGAAGGGAGGACAGGCCTCCTGGACAGAATAAAGGAAGGATTCATGTTTGGCCAGGAGGCCATAATGGAAGGGTCACCGCAGGCAGATCATTCCCCCACACAACAGGTAGCAGTGTCCCTCAGAGCTAAACCCGATCAGAACACCTGCAGGGTGACATGGGAGTTGCAGTCCAGATGTGCAGCCCTGTGACAGGGTCTTTGGGGACCACCAAAGGGATCTATCAGGTGAGGACTGCGCTAGTTTTCATACAACCTGGAAATGCTCTGGAAAGGGAAATAGTTCCTTTGTTTGGTTTGAAAGGAAGCCCCCTACCTTGCTTGAATAGAGTCAGAATCAAGAGACAGCAGGCAACACTCAGTGGGAGGTGCAGAGCAGGAAGAATGAATTTATTTTGTATAATTGTTGCTTATTTTGGAGAGGTGATTATTGGAAAGGTGTTTGGTATAAATAAATACCTGTTATTTTATTAATGTATCTGGTGTTGTACTGTCTTGGGTTTGGTGCTCTCTATCTGTCTCTGGTATGGATTGGATATGTACTGTATCTGATTCATGGTCATATGACATGAATCAGAATAGTCAGATCATAATTGAGGTGTTTTTTTTTTTTTTTTTTTTTTTTTGCTTATACTTATGGGATGCATGCTGCCATCATCAGTTAGCACTGGTAGCAAGACAAAACAACAATGGAGGAGAGCTACAGCTGTCACAGTAGTCAGGATCCCACTATTGCTGGCTCATTTCTTGCACCCACATAACTCTTGGTGCAGCAGTGCCAGCAATAACTGTGAAAACAGCAAAAGCTACCTGTCTGGCTTTTTCGCCTACTCGATGTAATCATATACAACTGATGAAAGGTTTGCTGTCTTCCAGAGGAAAATATGATGCATACACAACCTACTAGCATGTGTATTTTGTCTGTTTTAATACCTTGAGTTATCTCACAAATATGAGATTTTTTTTTTGTTGTTTGCGACGCAGATGACTTGTGTATAAATGTATCAATCTGTGCATGATTGCTTTTTTGGAGGACAGATGTGTTCACATTACGGTTAAATACAGGTCACTTGTACTTATAAATGTGAACTGTCAGGATAGGCAAATTAGATCCGAACAAAAAATCAGAACTGAGCAATGAGGCTTGTAATGTGATCATAGCCAAAGAAAGAGACTGACTGTATCGAAAATAGCAAGGATGGAGCAGAACTGCAGCTTACATCTTGCTGAAGGGGTTGCTTAGTAGTAAAAACATATGACAAGGACTGCATTAGGGTAACGTTTTATCTGTGCCTGAAGAGCTGCTTTTGCTGCTGTGAATCTTGAGACAAAAATGGAAATCCATAAGATTAGTATAGCCTTTGGTAGTTTAATTATACAATAAGTCAGTTCCTCTCCAAGTCCTTAGTTATTTTTATACTTCTAAATGATTAGTTGTGTTTTCAGTAATATTAATAGCTAGACAGGGGACTTGATGCTGTTGTCTTTCTACATTCATGCAGTAAAATTGATTGTGATTTTATGCTAGTATTGGTTATTTTGCATTTATAGTTTTATATTTTTTGGTAATTTCACTTTATGGTTAATATATTGCCATCTAGTGGGTAATTGAGTTATGTGATATTGTGACTATAGTTAAGAAGACATTGTATTTGCTGCAATAAATACTTTGCTGGGTGGTTATTGATTTTTTTAGGGGGATTTTGTTATTAAAAAAACTTCATTCATTTTAATTTAAAAAGACCTTACACATACCTTAATAAAAGATAAATGTCCGTGTGGCTGTCTTTGTGTTTGTCTAGTGGCTATGTGTGTAATTCCAAAAAATAGTGAATCACAAACATTAGCACTGCTTTTATGAATTCCAAAGCAAATGTCCTATGACAGGGAGATATGCACTGCATGTTGCACTGCAAGTGTTAATGCTGAAGTCTATGTTGATTATTTACGTTTCAACCCATCTTAGATGGATAGTAAAGCTAGTTATATAAAATTCAGTATTTCTTTGACACTAAATTTTATCAGCAAAGCTTCAGACTTGCTCTCCATCCTTGCTTAAAGCAGCTGCCAGGTTTACCTTCAGACTTCATCTGAGATTTTAACTCTCTGTTGGGTACTTCATTTAAAAAAATTATGTTTTAAGAAATTTTGTTAATCACAGGCGTTCCACAACTAATAATAACACGTCAATTGATGTCATTGTTACATCACTTTAATTGGACTCTCTATGAAAGATATTGAACCACTGCAAGCATCTGTGGGCTATGTTTTTAGCTACATGAGATTGCAAGGTGTCATTAAAAAGAATCTTTTTAATGTAGTCTACTAAGTAATATATAAATGCATATATTACATGAGTATGATCTGTTGTTATAAAAAGTATTTAATACACAAAAATGTGATAGCTCTTTAAAGCCATGTGCACATTTTTCTAACTTGTTTAGGTTGAACGAATGGCCACAATGTGCCATTTTATATGTAAATACTAAGCTCTGTCTAGTAAGTATTACATTCCCAAAAGTTGGAGAAAAACTGCATTAAGAAAGGCGAGTATTAAGAAGGAAAACTTGTGTGGAGTTGTCTTGCAATGGGGCTGGCGCAAGGATTTGACTACACTGGTAAAGAAGCAGCAGCAGGGCAGCCTGATACTCAAGAGGGATGAAGAACAGAGCGAAGATGCTTTCTAGGGGAAATACCGCCGGACTGGAACCGTATCCTAGCAACATCACGGTAACCTTCTGTTTACATTAAATTTGCTCGTTCAACATAATTAATCAGTAATCATTAAATGAAATGGAGATTAGAGACTGTGTTGGAAGCAATTAGAGAATTAGGGAAACTTTAGGGGGTGGGGGGTGCATTTCTGATATAGAAAGCACTCTGTGGGCTATGAATATTCATACTGATTTGAAAGCACAAAAAAGCTACCAAGGAAGTGGGTGACAAAAGGCAATCTTCATGGCTCATACTAGAAAAGAATATACTATTGTTTTTGAATTTTTGTCTTCTGCGTACCCCTGTAACATGTTAAGAAAAGAATTAAAAAAGAAATGTTGACATTTAGTTTACATTTTTCTTTCTTTGACCTTTTTTGTTCTTTACAGGGAAAAAAAAAACCTCATTAAATGAACCTCAGACCTTTTGAGAAGAGTGGTGTGCAAGACATTTTATGAAGGGCAGCAAAGTGGTAAAGTGGATAGCCCTGCCACAGATGAAGTGGCCAGGGTTCAAATCCCAAGAATGGTTATTGTCTATGTGGAGTTGACATGACCTTGCTATGTCTGAACATGTTTTCCTACATATTTCCAAACACAAGCTGGTTTGGTTAATTAGTAGATCTCTGAGTGAGTGAGCCCCATGAGGGACTGGTGCCCTGTCCAGGGCTGTTTCCAGGCAATTGCTGTCAGAATTAAGTTCAAATCCCCTGCAATAAGATTTAAGGATTTGAGTATTTTATGTAATTGTTCGTTTTGGTATTAATTCTTACAAAAGTATCTTTGCATTTTCACTCTTTGAAATATCATATACAGTATACTAATATAATCACAGTATGCTAGCTGTTTTTCTTATACCAATGTGCCATCCTGTCAAAAAGAACAATTTTTAAAACTTTATCTTTACCAAAATAATGGTACTATACCAAAATGAGCTGCTGCCATCCAACTTTGTTTGAATGGAAATTAAATAAAAAAAAATGCCAAAAACGCACTGACATGACATTTTAGATGAATTATTCATTTATTACACATGGAGTTAAGGAATTCCATCAAAACTGCTTAAACTACCAAGCAACTCTGTTATTTGTGAACCATTTCAACATTACATTTTTGATTTATAAAAACACTTAAGGCCTAGCATCCTCCATACCTTTAAAGTCCAGTGCCCAACTATATACTTGGGGCAGTCATCCTAATTCATCTCCAATAACCGCAGAGTAAATCCTTTCAAACTTCGAATATGGATTCTACTCTGGATGCAAAGTTTCGTGTGACCAGCTGATCCTTCTCTTTGTCTTTTACCTTTTAGGGTCAGTTAGTTAGTTCTGCTCTATTGTTGAACTCATCTTAACATATCCTTTTGTCTTTTATAAGATTGTTAGTGGTAGCCACAAGTGCCTAAAACTTGTAAGAGATACAGTTGAAATTTAGTTTGCCATTCTAACTTGTCCATCTACTTTCTGAATCTGCTTGCTCTTTCATGGGGTTGTGGGGAACTGGAGCTGATGCCAAAAGTGTACTGATGTGAGAAAAATACCCATTCACATTCATACAGGGCAAATTTAGTGTTGTGACTTTTTGAATCATAGGAGGAAGAACCCAAACAGACATGCAGAGAGCATACAGACTCCACACAGAGAATAACCCAGCCAGAAATAGACAGTAAGCCAAGAGCAAAAGCCTCGGTGCCCCTATAACTAAACAGCCTATTGGAGTATTCAGCCTTTTTCTATGAGTAATGAACACTAGTAAAAATGGAAATTGAAATAAACAAAAATATAATGAATAAAAACACTGATGCACGCAACAAGTTATTAAAATGTGCAAAATTTACCATAGGCTGCTAAAGGTATTCATATGTCTATTTTATCACTGTGAAAGACAACTAGAGTAGAAGTATCTGCTAAAGCTTGTTAGTGGGAGACAACTTTATGTGACTATCTATACTTGTCAGAGACAGCTACCGAAATCTGTAATATGAAGAAAAGTTCACAACAGAACTGAAATAAGAACACAACAAAAGGTAACATTCTGTAAGAGAAGCTTCTCTCAGTGTTACACCAGGGGACTATTTTTTCTTTCAAATCATTTCCTTGTAAAGTTCATGCCTAGGAAACAACTATATTGAAGATGATTTGAAATAAAGGAGCAGCTGAAAGAAAATGAATGTTCAGACAGACACAGACTTCAAATGAACTTATTCATATTTTTTTCCTTATTAATGCTCCAGGGTATGTTACTTTTTGATGTAATGAGTAATTAAGTAAAAAGGAAAAAAAATCTCTTTAAAAATGTGTTTTTGCAAATGAATAATTAAAGTAGTAACTGCATTAGCCAGGATCTCATGTGGCTTTGTGATGTGAGGGGTTATGGAGAAGACCAGTTTTTCTGTTCTCCTGAGTCCAAGTAGAAGAGAAATGGAGAGTCTGGCCCTTTATGTAAGCCTGCCTGCTCACTCGTGAGGCTTTCAACATTATTAATTTGATTAGTATTAAAAGTACCTGCCTTATGATTTGCAATGAATGACTTGATGAAGTGGCTGCTGGTGCTCTGGTGAGGAGCACAGCAGGCTTTTGTGCAGGCAGGTGTCTGTCTTTGAAAATATGTTTCAAATCAAAAAAAAACTGTACATCAGTTTTGAGCTACACTGAGGACACCAGCATCTCATTCAATGGCACTGTGTATTTTAAAGAGCTTTTGTACCAGACTTATACCTCTGTGATTCTGTTTCTGTTACCATTTTAAATGACAGATAATGAGAGCAACAAAGCAGATTTGTTTTATGGCTATGTTTGCTCAACTGTTAGAACTTCTAGTTATACTACACTTATATAAAATACACTTTATGCTAAATCAATTCTGCTGTGCTGTATAAAAATGAAATTACATCAATAGGCCTCTTTTTCAGTATCCAGTCTAATTTAGTTGTGTATGTTTTACAGCTGAATCATCAACTAATTTTGATCATGTGAAAGAATCTTATGTTGCACTGAGTATTTAAAGTAATTCTTGGGTCAAATACCCATGAATGTATGTGTTTGCCATGATCCCACCACTGGCACCATTTTGAAATCCATCCAGCCATCCATCCATTATCCAATCCGCTATATCCTAACTATGGTGTCACGGGGGTCTGCTGGAGCCAATCCCTGCCAACACAGGATGCAAGGCAGGGAACAAATCCCAGGTAGGGTGCCAGCCCACTGCAGCATTTTAAAATGCTAATGAAAAGAGAAATGAATGTGAAATGAAATGAAGATGGAGATTAAATGTGTAGCCCAAAATGAGTCCTTTAATACAACCCCAAATCAGAAAAAGTTGAGACAGTGTGGAAAATGTGAATAAAAAAAGAAAAAAGCAAGTTATAAATTATCCTCAAATTTTATTTCATTGCAGACAGTATGAACACAAAATAATTCATTTTTTTTTTTGTCAACATCATTTAATTTGTAAATAAATATCCATTCTTGCCATTCAGGCTTGCAACACAGTTCAAAAAAGTTGGGACAGTACAGCATTTACCACTTTGTACAGTTCCCCTGTCTTTTAACAACACTTAAAAGACGTTTAGGCATTGAAGAAATCAAGTGACTAAGTGTTGCAGGTGTTAGTTTGTCCCATTCTTCCTGCAAACAACGTTTTAGGTGCGCAACAGTACGGGGTCTTCATTGACGCATTTTTCGTTTCAAAATGCGCCAAACATTCTCTATAGGAGACAAATCAGGGCTGCTGGCAGGCCAGTCAAGCATCCGCACCCTCTTCTTACGCAGCCATGCCTTTGTTATGCGCGCAGTATGTGGTTTGGCATTGTCTTGCTGAAATAAGCATGGGCGTCCCTGGAAAAGACTTGATCGTCTTGAAGGCAGCATTTGTTCCTCCAAAACTGAGATATACTTCTCAGCATTGATGGTGCCATCGCAGAAGTGCAAGTTACCTTTGCCGAAGGCACTGACACAACCCCATACCATAACAGACCCTGGCTTTTGGACTTATATCTGGTAACAGTCTGGATGGTCCTTTTCCTCTTTGGTCCGCAGCACACGGCGTCCATTTCTTCCAAAAAAGATGTGAAAAACCGATTCATCTGACCACAATACATGTTTCCACTGCACAATGGACCATCCCAGATGCCTCCAAGCCCAGAGAAGTTGACGGCGCTTCTGGACACTATTTATGTAGGGCTTCCTTTTGGCACAGTACAGTTTTAGCTGGCATTTCCTAATGTAACTACGTACTGTAGTGCTTGAGAGTGATTTCCTGAAGTAGTCCTGAGCCCACGCAGTTATATCACTTATTGATGAATGACGGTTTTTAATGCAGTGCCGTCTGAGGGCTCGGAGATCACGGCCATTCAGTTTAGGCTTGCGCCCTTGGCCTTTGCGCATGGTAATTTCTCCAGATTCCCTGATTCTTTTCACTATGTTATGCACTGTAGAGGGAGAAATGCCCAAATCTCTTCCTATCTGTCTTTGAGAAACGTTTTTCTTCATCATTTCAAAGATTTTTGCCCACACTTGGTGGCAAACTGGCGATCTTTTGCCCATCTTTGCTCCTAAAGGAGTAGGCCTTTCCTCGATGCTGCTTTTGTACTGAATCATGATTGCAATCACCTGTTAACATCACCAGTTTCAAATCACATCATTATTTAGTTATTATACCTCATTACTACCCCTGAATTGCCCTCATCCCAACTTTTTTTGGAATGTGTTGTAAGCCTGAATGGCAAGAATAGATGTTTTATTTACAAATAAAATGATGTTGACCAAAAAAAACATGAATTATCTTGTGTTCATACTGTCTGCAATGAAATAAAAGTTAAGGGAAATTTGTAAATTACTGCTTTATTTTTTTATTCACATTTTCCACACTGTCCCAACTTTTTCTGATTTGGGGTTGTACATTTTTTGCTCACTACATAAATATTTCTTGGATGGAAGAATTCTCTACCACTTCAGTTTCTTAGTGGTATATAGACATGAACTTAATGGAGCTGAGTCCTGCTGAGCTACAAAATATGGTAGCCATTCTTTGATGCAGCTATTTTAGATGTTTTCTGCTGTCTGATTTTTGACTTCTTATTTTTCAGAGCATTACAGATGCTTACTGTATATACAACATCTCTGCAATTTACTATATTTAATTTTACTATTCACCAAAAATAAAGGTTATTAAAGAATGAAAAAATATAGTTGCAGAAGCAAATACTTTCTCATTTGTTGCATTTGTTATATTTTATTAAAGAAAATGTGAAGAAGCACTGTCACCTCCCCAGCTCTGACCACATTTTCACCCCTCAAACTTCCAGCTGCAAAACCATCCATCCATCCATTATCCAACCCGCTATATCCTAACTACAGGGTCACGGGGGTCTGCTGGAGCCAATTCAGCCACCCAGCCAACACAGGGTGCAAGGCAGGAAACAAACCCCGGGCACGGCGCCAGCCCACCGCAGGGCGTGCACACACACACACACACACCAAGCACAATTTAGAATTGCCAATTCACCTAACCTGCATGTCTTTGGACTGTGGGAGAAAACCGGAGCACCCAGAGGAAACCCATGCAGACACGGGGAGAACATGCAAACTCCATGCAGGGAGGACCCAGGAAGTGAACCCGGATCTCCTAACTGTGAGGCAGCAGTGCTACCCACTGTGAGGCAGCAGTGCTACCCACTGCGCCACCGTGCCGCCTGCTGCAAAACCATTTTATCTGAATCAAGAGGGAGTGAACAGTAAGTGCATCAAATCATCAGATAATGGACATCAATGACTTGTGGGAGTGTAGAATATCTTGTGATCAACTGACTCCATGTCACAATGTCTCAAAGCCACACATGCCACAATGCCTGCACTGTAAAACCGTCTTGACCTGATCTAGTGACTCTCACAGGAGATGAAGGAAAAAAAAGAGACATTTAAGTAAACATCTGCAGTGGCTGAAATACACCTTAAATGAAGAAGACAGAAAGGCTTCCTTTCAATTGCTTTTGCATTGGCCATGTAGAGAGGGGCAGATGGCTCATCCAATAGTTACAGTGCTAACATATAAGCCTCAAGGTCTGGGATTGAGGGGTGATCCTCATGTGTTAGACAGTGTTGAGGGTCAGGTTGCAGGGGTTACTGAGTGTTGCCTTGCTGTGATTTTGTTTAATTTCTCTATAAAATGCTTTATGAAGTCATTACAAATAGGAATTGCTTATTGCTGTGTCACTTCAAGGAACAGGGCTAAAGTGATTGGTGATAATTGCTTCACTTCTTTAGTTTCAGAAGCAAATATTTTCTGTTTGGTGCTGTCTGCCTTCTTTGTTATGCTATATTTTAAGAGGTCTTGAAGAACATAGACTGCTTAATCTCTAAAGAGATGACCAAGCAATGTGGGACACCAATCACTTACCAGCATGACACTACAAAAATGTATTCCATCCGGGTCTCTGAAGATAATGTTTTGCCTATCAGCACAACATTATAAGATAAAAAAAAGTCTTTTCATTAGGTATCAGTTTGGCAAAAGTAATCAGGGTTGCATGCTGTGTGACAAAGTTATATTTCTGGGATTATTACAGCCACCTGCCCTTTACCTATTTTATTTTTATTTTTTCTCATTTGAAATGTTTTATGCATGACCAGACACCATTGTATTCCACTTATTTTTACTTTATTCTAATCAGTATTCTCTTTTGGTCAGGGGATTTAGTTTTATTTTATTTCCCTTGTCCCACCACTAATCTATTTTCATTCTGCTCCTATTTTACGTTTAGTTCCCTTTCATATATTCTGTATAATATTTTATAATAGCTGCTGCCACACAATTCTTTTTGGGATTCTTTCAGCATTTGTGGTCCAATTCAACTTTCTTTTTCATCATGCAGTCTTGTAATCCATTTCTGCATCACTGTAATATGCATTGTGTTGATACCACCTTTTCATATTTCATTTTTTTGTTATCTACTATAACATTTAATTTGTCTCTTTGACTCGGCATTTACATGGGCATATTTTATCTTTATTTTTCCCTCTCCTAATACACATTTTACCATCTGCCTTTTTATTCTTTAAAAATAAATTCATTTGCCAATTCTGGGAAACGGGGTATAACTTATGTCTACAGGACTGGACAAGAATCTCCCTTGATTTTGATGGGTCAGTGTAGAGATGCCATTTAACCTAACAAAGAAAAATGAATATCTGGGTGAAAACCTACATAGACATAAAGGGGTTGTGCAAACTCTATACAGTGGGTAACCAGATTGGGATTAGTGACTTGCACTCCTCTGGAGCTGTGCTCTAGCTATGCTAACCACAGTGCCACTGCCCTGTAGCTCAACAAAAATACTTTTCTCCATTTCTTTTCATTCTTTTTCAGCCTCCTTATGCTATTCATACTCCTACAAAATGTGCAGAGCTGATTCATCTTGTGTGCTGCTTTCTTTTTTTATAAAATGTGAAATGCGTTGGTAGTGCATCTTGCAAACTTGGCCAACCTATATTTTATGATTTTTTTTCCAAGTCTTCAAAACCTGCATGTTACCTGTCTTTAAAAACTACTTACAGTGGGGGTGTAATCTACAGAGGTTACACAAGTGTCTGCCTTGAAGTGTAAGGCTAGAGTTTGAAAGACTGGATACTGATTTTATAAATTACCTTACAGTGATTAAGATACAAATGAATCAAGAATGCTGTCAGTACTATATCCTAGTCATTCAATATGGGATTGAGGACCCATTATAAAATATTCCTCATAGATACTGTGCTGGATCTCACTTCTGATAGAAACATTGCTAGTTAAATTCAAAGGTGTTGTGTCATTGAATTATATTCTCTATTCATTTACTGATAACAGTGGAAGAATCTTAGTAGGATAATTTCAATATCAAAGATGTATTACGCACCAAAGTACCTGGAGATTATTTCGAGCACTGAAAATAATGAGATAATAATAAGAAAAAGTTGTGGTCAGGAAAAACAAGGGTCAGAACCATAAGATCAAGAATATAACCCAGATTTCCAAAACACAAAAAGACAAAGTGATACTTGAGAGTGAAGGGCAAAATGTGATTGAAACCAAGCACATAATCCTACTGCTAAGGCCTACTAACAGTAAACTTTTGTGAAGTTGTATTATCCACCAAGGATCACCATACCATATTTAGTGCGTCATCAGTGCAACAGTTGCCATCACGTGACTTCAAAGGTTAATAAACCTCTGAAAACTTTAATCCATGCATAAAATAAATGTCAGCATGTGAATCCTCATAAGTCAAAAATTCAAAATACACAAAAATCCATGTATAAAAACATTTATGACTACAGTTACACATAGTATTGTTGGCTGTGGTAAGCTTTACTTTAATGTGCCACCCCTTCACTGAGAACTAGAGGGCTCATCCCTTTCCAGGATTGGTGCAGTGTTCACTATTTGATCCTTTGGAGAAGGATTCTAAACACCAGCCTTATAAGAGTCACCTCCCAGCACCTGTGTGTCATATCATGTTGGCTGTGTCACTTTGACAATGGCAGGGGTGGAGGTGGGGCAGGGAAATATGAGAATCTCTTTTTGCTTAGTTTAATATCACATTTTTTAGTCCCTGGAGTCTACTCTTGGCTAAATTTTGTATCTTGTATTGATTTTGTTAAAATTTATGATGGAGGTCTGCTACCCAAACCACTTTAGCATAATTATGATGGTGACCTGATCTGAACCTTTGCCTAACTTTGTGAATTCTGCAGTCTTTGCTTCTTTGTGGGTTGGAGAGAAATGATTTCAACTTGCTCAGCGGTGCATCATTTTTACATTATGTGATCTATTAAACAATTGGAGGCATATCTTATTGACCTATTGTATACACACCTTCATAAAGGGAGTGAAACGAAGTTACCTCTCACTTGTTTAAAATGTACCATTATTATTTCCAGCAAATATTCCACAGTGCTTGCCCTGCTGTTAAGCCAAGTGCTCTGAAGCAATGGCCTGATTTCCAAGCCCCAGAGAACCTTGTCTGCTCTCCTTCTGCTCTAATGTACTGTGCCGAGAGCACACAGGCAACTCATTAATCAGGTTTCTATTTTGAATATAATGGTGGAGAACAAGCTCCCTTCCTTCCAGGTGACCTGATTTATTTAGCCAACCCCAGCTAGCACACATCAATTTTACTAATGCATTTAATTGCAGGTTGCAGCTTCCGTTGTTTTAAGATAATATTTAATTGCTGGTCTTCCTTGATCTTTACATGTTGCAGTGATCAATTTCAGGTCATTGTCAGCTTAACTAGTTCACTTCTTTTTATTCTCTGTGCCTCTTGTAGATAAACTGCTTCTATCAGGTGACCTGCACTTAAAATGGGTAGCATGGCATTTTTACAGAGGTTTGAATGAATAAATGCCAGAGGCAAATTTCTTGCTAACACAAATGGAAAAAACACAAAAGGTGAATGTTTTCAAATCTGTTTCTGACGCACATTAGGTGCAAACATGGGATGTCTGGTTCTACTGGATCAGCCTGATGAGTGAAAATACATATTAGAATCCAGTAGATTAGAGCTTAAGCTTGTGCAGTGCAATATATGATACTATGACTATTCCAATTCAAGGCATTAGCCAAATTAGTAAAGTGACACAGCAAACCTGCAGCTAAACTTCATAAAAAGTTTGCATATATAGAATAGGCTTCAATCGCCAAAGCGAAAAACTGTCTGAATGTAATAATAAATAAAAACAAGTTGGTGTACTTTCTGAGCTCATTGTGATGCAATGCTCTCTATATTACTAATCATGAAGCATATGTGAGAAGAATCAGTAATAAGATACTTCTGGCACATTTCCGCAATTAATGTCAATGCTGTTATTTATGTCTGATAGCCAAGGCCATGCAATTTAAAATCTGCGCCGCCTCATTCTAATTCACATTAAAACCAATTACTTCTGTGTCTCTTAAATATATATATTTCAAGTCGAGGCTGTGACAGTGACAGTCCTTTTAAGTTACAGCCACCTTCACAGCTGCTCGAAGTGTTTCCACTCCCCTTGGCAATGCTAAGCAATGCTCTACTATAAGAGGACACATTAATAATATAATAACTGCTGCATTGCACTTTCATTGGAAACCTAAGCAGAGATCATATCTCTCATGATTCTATTAAAATAACTTCTTGATCAAACTTTAATGCTTAAATAATTGTCTGGCATTATGAAATATCATATTATACTACATCTCAGAGTATTTCATATTAGTTGTGTAAAATCATGCTGTATAGGATGGATCTGTTAAAAGTAATCCATACCCATACAGTCTATCATTCACTTGTAATGCTCATTGTGAGAGCATATAACCAGAAATAAAAAGATAAAAAATAAGCATTTAATTTGACTTTAAAACCAGTCATATATTTCTCCCACACAAGACAATGGAAGTACCTTAATTTCTCCTTAAGATTTTAAAGGGGTAAATCATGCAACATCTTTAGAAAAGGTCTCACTGATACATTCTGTAATAAAATATTAGAGATTTGTATAATGCACTGTTGATTTAAAGCAGTAATTATCAAAGTTCAAAATGCTCATTGGCTGTTTGTTTAATGTGTTTTTCGAAAACAGTAGGAAGAGATTTTGTAAAGGAGCACTGCATGACTTATTCTTGCAATATCTTGATGTTTATTACTTTGATAAGTGAGTCTTACAGTTTATTATCATTAATATTTTATTTAATTCTGAGTTGTACTTTCTCAGTATTTTTAGAAGTATGTTTAATTATTGGAACAATATTTATTGTTATTTTTGTTTATCATTTTTATCATTATTTTGGTGATATCATCACGTAAGCTCATACATCTAGTGTGTCTAGTTGCTTATGATGATACAGGGTTACTGATCATGTGATGCAAATGTCACGTGACTCGTAATGTCATAATCGCCATGTATTAAGCATTGGTAACTTTGATAAAACTTACAGAAGACTAGAGCTTGGCAAACAGTACAAATCTATTTAGGAGGAGTTGTTGTCTTTTTTGGCTTACTTTTGTCTTTTGATTTGACTAGCATGGTATTGATCTCAATAAAAAGTTGTGCTGTCTTCCTTTGAATTTGAATGGTCTTTTGCTTTTTCACTTAAAGAATGAGTTTTGGTCATCTCTGCTAGTCATAAAAATAATGCCCAGCCCAATTCAAATACAATTAACATGAACAATGCAACTTAATTATGTACTGTTAAGACTTTTAGGTACCTATAAAAGTGCCATCCATTATCACAGATATGTGGAGCTGGCTTTAAAAGCACTTTTTAATGCTAGTTCTGGGAAAGGCACCCCTAGCAACTGACCCATGTATCCCTAGTAACATGATCACAAAATGGCACTATGATAATTACAAACCTCCACTTTAATAATAGGAAAGTTGTCTTTGTATGTGTCTGTGTATCTATGTTTCCACCTGGTTGCTATGTCTTAATCTATACTAATAAACGGCAAAGCACTCACTCACTCACTCACTCACTCACTGACTGACTCATCACTAATTCTCCAACTTCCCGTGTAGGTAGAAGGCTGAAATTTGGCAGGCTCATTCCTTACAGCTTCCTTACAAAAGTTGGGCAGGTTTCATTTCGAAATTCTACGCGTAATGGTCATAACTGGAAGTTGTTTTTCTCCATTTACTGTAATGGAGTTCAGCTGGAGGGGCGGAGTTTCGTATGACATAATCACGCCTCTCACGTAATCACGCATTACGTAGAAAGCCAGGAAGAGCTACAAAACGCGCTTTAGAAAACATGCATTATATAATTAAGAAGGCAGCGAAACAATTAGAAGCGAGCGA
>JANRMT010062854.1:124357947-124423718 GCA_026402145.1 Polypterus bichir lapradei | reverse complement strand
ATTTTGCTATATATATATATATATATATATATATATATACACACACAACAATTACATTAACAATCATGTTACGTTATTTTTAAAATTTTTCCTTTTCTTTTTCATACCTTCTTTAACACACTACTTCTCCGCTGCGAAGCGCGGGTATTCTGCTAGTCTATACTAATAAAAGGCAAAGCCCTCACTCACTCACTCACTGACTGACTCATCACTAATTCTCCAACTTCCCGTGTAGGTAGAAGGCTGAAATTTGGCAGGCTCATTCCTTACAGCTTACTTACAAAAGTTAAGCAGGTTTCATTTCGAAATTCTACACGTAACGGTCATAACGGTCGATAACGGTCGACAATGTCCGCCATGTTGAACTTTCTTATTTATGGCCCCATCTTCACGAAATTTGGTAGGTGGCTTCCCTGCACTAACCGAAACCGAAGTACTTACTTATTTCGATGGTATGACGCCACTGTCGGCTGCCATATTGAACTTTCCAACGTCACCAATTTTCCAACTTCCCGTGTAGGTAGAAGAATGACCCCGTCTTCACGAAATTTGGTAGGTGGCTTCCCTGCGCTAACCAAAACCGATGTACGTACTTATTTCGGTGGTATGACGCCACTGTCGGCCGCCATATTGAATTTTCCAAACGTCACAAATTCTTCAACTTCCCGTGTAGGTAGAAGGCTGAAATTTGGCAGGCCCATTCCTTACAGCTTACTTAAAAAAGTTAAGCAGGTTTCATTTCGAAATTCTACGCGTAATGGTCATAACGGTCAACGACGTCCGCCATATTGAACTTTCTTATTCATGGCCCCATCTTCACGAAATTTGGTAGGTGGCTTCCCTGAGCTAACCGAAACCAATGTACGTACTTATTTCGGTGGTATGACGCCACTCTCAGCCGCCATATTGAACTTTCCAACGTCACTAATTCTCCAACTTCCCGTGTAGGTAGAAGGCTGAAATTTGGCAGGCTCATTCCTTACAGCTTACTTACAAAAGTTAAGCAGGTTTCATTTCGAAAAATTTTACGCGTAATGGTCATAATGGTCAACAACGTCCGCCATGTTGAACTTTCTTATTTATGGCCCGATCTTCACGAAATTTGGTAGGCGGCTTCCCTGCGCTAACCGAAACCGATGTACGTACTTATTTCGTTGGTATGACACCACTGTCGGCCGCCATATTGAACTTTCCAACGTCACTAATTCTCAAACTTCCCGTGTAGGTAGAAGGCTGAAATTTGGCAGGCTCATTCCTTACAGCTTACTTACAAAAGTTAAGCAGGTTTCATTTCGAAATTCTACACGTAACAGTCATAACGGTCGATAACGGTTGACAACGTCTGCCATGTTGAACTTTCTTATTTATTTCCCCATCTTCACGAAATTTGGTAGGCGGATTCCCTGCGCTAACCGAAACCGACGTATGTACTTATTTCGGTGGTATGACACCACTGTCAGCCGCCATATTGAACTTTACAACGTCACTAATTTTCCAACTCCCGTGTAGGTAGAAGGCTGACCCCATCTTCAAGAAATTTGGTAGGTGGCTTCCCTACGTTAACCAAAACTGATGTACGTACTTATTTCGGTGGTATGACGCCACTGTCGGCTGCCATATTGAATTTTCCAAACATCACTAATTCTCCAACTTCCCGTGTAGATAGAAGGCTGAAATTTGGCACACTCATTCCTTACAGATTACTTACAAAAGTTAAGCAGGTTTCATTTCGAAATTCTACGCGTAACGGTCATAATGGTTGACAATGTTCGCCATGTTCAACTTTATTTATGGCCCCATCTTCACGAAATTTGGTAGGTGGCTTCCCTGCTCTAACCAAAACCGATGTACATACTTATTTCGGTGGTATGACGCCACTGTCAGCCGCCATATTGAATTTTCCAAACGTCACTAATTCTCCAACTTCCCGTGTAGGTAGAAGGCTGAAATTTTGTACTTATTTCGGTGATATGATGCCACTGTCGGCCGTCATATTGAACTTTTCAACGGTCTTTGTTACTTATGGGCCCATCTTCAAGAAATTTGGTACGCGGGTTCCCAACGCTAACTGAATCCTACTTACGTACATATATACGTCCATAGCCTGCAGCTTGGTCACCGTGTGAGGCGGCGTTGGGTCCCCCATCCCAACGCCTCCCACGTTGTTGGATGCCTGCCTATATAAGACCGTCCGTCGCTCCAGTCTCTACATTCCTTTCCTTGCTTCGCCACGGGATTTACGTCTCCCTGCTGATAACTACAGCATTTTTATTTAATCCACGGCTTCTCCGCTGTTTTTATTGTTCATTTATTACGATTATAGTTATTGTGTAGGTATTTTAGACTTACTTTACATTGTTCAGGTACCCATTTCCTTTGTCATTCCAACCGTACCCCCATTAACATGTCTATCGAGGTGATCACCTTCGATCAAAGAACTGTCACTTACCGAGTGGTTTCCATGCCCAGAGATGGCACCTGCCTTTTCCATTCTCTTTGTTACATATTGCACGGCCATATCAGGCTCACTCTTGATATCCGGAGGAACATTGTGTCTTATGTATTGAATGACTGGGACAGGTTCAAGGTGTGGACTGATGACGGTACAGGAGATAATTATACTACACAGGAGCACTAGAAGAGTGAAATGCTTAAGTGTACCGAAATGGCCAAATATTTTACACCTTTGGACAACTGCCAATGCCTCTTAAACATCTTAGATTCACAGGTGACGATTTCAGTAGTGGACACTTTGATGTTTAGAAATGTTTAAACTCTCAAAAGCTGGATGTGAAGTTATCAATGAAACTGGTTGTATACTTACAACGCTTGACAGATGCCGAATGTCTCTTCAACACAAGTCCTACAAATACTGTCGTAATTGAAACAAACCATGAAACTCAAACCGATTATGATAGCAGCAATCCAAGCTGTGAGATTTGAAACAAGATTACTGTTCACATGGCCAACTGTACGTTGCATGCTCAAGAGTAAGCTCAGCGCACAGCTACAGCTTGGTCATATTACAACTGGAGGGCCGAACTGACAACATGGCATACAAAGAGATCCTTAACAAATAATTATTGGTATATTTTCCCTCAGTTTTAAAAAGGTTTAATTGTCTTCTTAATAAAAATTTTAAGGCAGTACTTCGCAGCTGCGAAGCGCGGGTATTTTGCTAGTCTATACTAATAAAAGGCAAAGCCCTCACTGACTCACTCACTCACTCACTCACTCACTCACTCACTCATCACTAATTCTCCAACTTCCCGTGTAGGTAGAAGGCTGAAATTTGGCAGGCTTATTCCTTACAGCTCACTTACAAAAGTTAAGCAGGTTTCATTTCGAAATTCTACACGTAACGGTCGATAACGGTCAACAACATCCGCCATGTTGAACTTTCTTATTTATGGCCCCATCTTCACGAAATTTGGTAGGCGGCTTCCCTGTGCTAACCAAAACCGATGTACGTACTTATTTCGATGGTATGACGCCACTGTCGGCCGCCATATTGAACTTTCCAACGTCACTAATTTTCCAACTTCCTGTGTAGGTAGAAGGCTGACCCCATCTTCACGAAATTTGGTAGGTTGCTTCCCTGCGCTTACCAAAACTGATGTACGTACTTATTTCGGTGGTATGACGCCACTGTCGGCCACCATATTGAATTTTCCAAACGTCACTAATTCTCCAACTTCCCGTGTAGGTAGAAGGCTGAAATTTGGCAGGCTCATTCCTTACAGCTTACTTACAAAAGTTAAGCAGGTTTCATTTCGAAATTCTACGCGTAACGGTCATAACGGTCAACAACGTCCGCCATGTTGAACTTTCTTATTCATGGCCCCATCTTCACGAAATTTGGTAGGCGGCTTCCCTGCGTTAACCAAAATCGATATACGTACTTATTTCGGTGGTATGACGCCACTGTCAGCCGCCATATTGAATTTTCCAAACGTCATTAATTCTCCAACTTCCCGTGTAGGTAGAAGGCTGAAATTTGGCAGGCTCATTCCTTACAGCTTACTTACAAAAGTTAAGCAGGTTTCATTTCGAAATTCTACACGTAACGGTCATGACGGTCAACAACATCCGCCATGTTGAACTTTCTTATTCATGGCCGGCCCCATCTTCACGAAATTTGGTAGGTGGCTTCCCTGCGCTAACCAAAACCGATGCACATACTTATTTCAGTGGTATGATGCCACTGTCGGCTGCCATATTGAAGTTTCCTATGTCACTAATTCTCCAACTTCCCGTGTAGGTAGAAGGCTAAAATTTGGCAGGCTCATTCCTTACAGCTTACTTACAAAAATTAAGTAGGTTTCATTTCGAAATTCTACACGTAACGGTCATAACGGTCAACAACGTCCTCCATGTTGAACTTTCTTATTTATGGCCCCATCTTCACGAAATTTGGTAGGCGGCTTTCCTGAGCTAACCACAACCAATGTACGTACTTATTTCGGTGGTATGACGCCACTTTTAGCCACCATATTGAACTTTCCAACGTCACTAATTCTCCAACTTCCCGTGTAGGTAGAAGGCTGAAATTTGGTACTTATTTTGGTGGTATGATGCCACTGTCGGCCGCCATATTGAACTTATGGGCCCATCTTCAAGAAATTTGATATGCGGGTTCCCAACGCTAACTGATTCCTACTTACATACATATATACGTCCATAGCCTGCAGCTCGGTCACCGTGTGAGGCGGCGTTGGGTCCCCCATCCAAACGCCTCCCACGTTGTTGGATGCCTGCCTATATAAGGCCGTCCGTCGCTCCAGTCTCTACATTCCTTTCCTTGCTTCGCCACGGGATTTACGTCTCCCTGCTGATAACTACAGCATTTTTATTTAATCCACGGCTTCTCCGCTGTTTTATTGTTCATTTATTACGATTATAGTTATTGTGTAGGTATTTTAGACTTACTTTACATTGTTCAGGTACCCATTTCCTTTATCATTCCAACCGTACCCCCACTAGCATGTCTATCGAGGTAATCACCATCGATCAAAGAACTGTCACTTACCGAGTGGTTTCCATGCCCGGAGATGGCACCTGCCTTTTCCATTCTCTTTGTTACATATGGCACGGCCATATCAGGCTCACTCTTGATATCCGGAGGAACATTGTGTCTTATGTATTGAATGACTGGGACAGGTTCAAGGTGTGGACTGATGATGGTACAGGAGATAATTATACTACACAGGAGCACTATAAGAATGAAATACTTAAGCCCTTCACCTATGCATCTGCATGTGAGTTGATGGCTGCTGCTGAATTGTTCGGTTGTCACTTTCAAGTGTACCGAAATGGCCAAATATTTTACACCTTTGGACAACCGCCAATGCCTCTTCAACATCTTAGATTCACAGGTGACAATTTCTGTAGTGGACACTTTGATGTTTATGAATGTTTAAACTCTCAAAAGCTGGATGTGAAGTTATCGATGAAACTGGTTGTATACTTACAGCGCTTGACAGATGCTGAATGTCTCTTCAACACAAGTCCTACAAATACTGTCGTAATTGAAACAAAACATGAAACTCAAACCGATTATGACAGCAGCAATCCAAGCTGTGAGATTTGAAAAAAGATTACTGTTCACATAGCCAACTGTACGTTGCATGCTTAAGAGTAAGCTCAGCGCACAGCTTGGTCATATTACAACCGGAGGGCCGAACTCACAATGTTGTATACAAAGAGATCCTTAACAAATAATTAATGGTATATTTTCCCTCAGTTTAAAAAGATTTAAATTTCTTCTTAATAAAACTTTTAAGGAAGTACTTTGCCGCTGCGAAGCGTTGGTATTTTGCTAGTTATAAGCTATTTGGTATGGGATTTGTAAAAGCAGTGCTAATGTTTGTCATGTATCATCTATTGGAATGAAAAAGACAATGCATGAATTAGTGCATGCATTACAAAATGTACTCTATTAGATGGTGCACTGTAGACTTTCATTTCAACCCATCTTAGACAGGTAGCAGAGCTAGTAACATTAAGAAATATTACCTTTATTCATAATAGATTAAATAAAGAAAACAAGAACATATTGTGTGTCTGGGGACAAATGTAACCAGGTCTAAAAAATTCCTAACATGCAATACCATAGCAATCATAACATAATGTACTTTATCCAGCTGTACTATATTTGGCTATCTGTTATACATATCATATCAAGTTAAGTAAGTAATAATCACTGATCATAGCACCAAAGAGAGGTGGTGTGTTGCATGTTGATTAGCATGTGCAAGTAAGCATTTCACTGTAGTCTGTACATACAATAATGACAATATGGTGACCCAATGAACCTATAAATATCATTCAGAACTGCATTATATTGTGCTTTTGTTATATTCAGTATCAACATATCAAATATAATATATATAGTATTATAATATAACACATCATACTGTATCAAGCCATATTGTATTTTTTGTACTAAATTATTATTTAGAGTACTGGCTCTTTATTAAAGGGGAAATTCAAGCACTTTATAACCCTTAAAAGGACCATTGTCCTCTGCCCGTGCCATTTTCATTCTTTTGTATGTGAACAATATTTCTACTCAT
Source organism: Polypterus bichir lapradei (assembly GCA_026402145.1). Classification (NCBI taxonomy): domain Eukaryota; kingdom Metazoa; phylum Chordata; class Cladistia; order Polypteriformes; family Polypteridae; genus Polypterus; species Polypterus bichir. Next base: position 124,417,143 of record JANRMT010062854.1, on the reverse strand, counting down.
AAAAGGTCATGTAAAATCCAAGTCTTTTTAAATATCTTATAAACAAGTTCCACTTCTTTCTTTGGCTCCAACAGTTCTTGTAAATGGAATGTCAATATAATTTTTGTCTCATATATTTCTCAAACTTTGTAGTCATATTTTCATTTATTTATGTTTTGAAATGTATGCCTTCCAGTGTGAGTGTGTTATCTAATGCCAAATGTGTCTGATTGCAAACTGCTGTGTCCTGCCACCTGTATGAAAGAAAATGGCTGAAGAAGATATGGTAGCTGTGAAAGCCTTGCTTTAGAAATAAATTGGCCTTTGTATTTTTAAATGTTGTTTTTTTTAATATAATTGATTAATTATTTTTGGATATAATTTTAATATAGTGTATATAATACAGAACAATTAATAATATTGTAAGATGTATGAGAGTTCTAAAATCAGGTAACCCAGTGTGAGGTAATCTCCTAAAGACTCCAGTACCCCAGCATCCTTACTTAAAGACATTAATACATTATATCCAAATTTTAAAGAAGGTTTTGACAATTGCAGTTGCTGAAAAATGGAAAAACCCCTTAATCCAATTCAGTGTCATAGATAGCCTATTGCGTACAAGGCATTAAAGAGCCCTGGAGAGGTTGCCAATCCAACACAAGGTCAGTTAAAAATCGTCATTTAACTAATCAGCACATCTTTGAGGATGTGAGAGAAAAATGAATAACCAGAGGAAAACCCATGTAGGACTAAGATTCACGCTAAGGATCCGGGACGCATTAGGCAGAAGTGTTACACAGTGCACCACTCTATGGAATTTTTATTTTAATTTAATTTTAATTTATTATAATAAAACATGTTTTCCACTGTGTTATAGTGGGCAGATTAGAATTCTTCCAATTACAAAAAAATGAAGTGATACAAGAGCAATGGAGTATAAGACATAACAGACTATTCATTACCCAGTATTATCCCTTCTGGTAAAAACTACTGTTAGAGGATTACAGTTATTGTGGTTTCAATACTGCCTGACAGGTAAGCAGAGATTACTTTTTCTAATATGGTTGAGTGTGGGGCAATCCCAAAACATATGACCAGTCGGGGTGGGTACTTCATGACATCATTCAAATTAGGGTGAATTAGAGTAAACATGTTAGAGAGTTATATTTTAATAACATGAAAAATTGATGACATTTTTAGAGTGTTCAAGATTTCTTTAAAAGTCAACATTTATGAAGTAAAAATACAAATGAATAAAAATTAAGACAAAACATTAAAAACACAAAGGTTTTGATACCAGATCTGGTTAGTATTATAATGACCCCATTTGCCAAAAAATGTATTCTTTTAATTACAGTTCCACAATATATAAAGCATTATAAATAAAGATGTGTCATTGTGCTTTATTGAATCAAACTGCATCATGTTCAAAATCATCACAAGCCTGAAATGGATTAAGCAGTGGATAAATGAATGGATAACAAAAAAGCAGAATATTGTATTCTAGTTTGTGTAGTATTAAAGCACAGATCACACTGTTTTGTAATACATTGTTTTACATCACATCATGCTGTAGTGCTATGTGCCAATGTGAAAAGATATTCATTCTCCTACCTTAGAGGAAAGCACCAGGGGGTGTCCATTTAGCTGACAGGGGCTATCCTGTTGGAAAGGAGAACAGGGCAAGTAGTAGAACAGCCCTATCTCTTTAAACATGTTGTAAATAGGGGGAGAGGGATAAGGAGAGGGTGACACAACAGTATCTGCTATGACTGCTTGAGTCACAATTTTGCAATACTGCCATGCTCCACATCATCCCCCGCCATGAGACCACCCCAGATAGTACATCGCTGGATAAGGGCTCAAGTGGTCAAGCATGTAAACAGTCCATTCCAACCACCAGGGGCACAGCATCCAATTAAACAAGCTAAGCTGGGTGATTCAAAATGTCCTTGCATTACATTCATCTTGGCAGTTGACACTCATCAAGAATTAATAAACATTTAAACATGAAAGTAATTCACATTCCCTTTGGCTCTAATATGCTTTATAAGAATCTTTCGCAGCTTCCAGAGGCCACAATTTTAACTTATTTCAAAAGAAAATAAGAAAGCCATGCATGTAAATACTGTATCTCATTCAGGGCTATTTCATACAGATAAAAGGTAAGGTCTTGGATTACCTTATGCAACATGGGCCTCTGTGCGTAAAAGTTGACAGGCAATAGAACTGGAGAACCACAAGTAGGTGGTAGCCCATACCTTATATTATACTCTTACCTCCTAAACAGTTGATTAACCCACTGTCATTGACTAAACTTAGCTAAACTCCAACTCCACCCCACAACCTTTCGTACCTTTTCATAGAATCGTAACTCGTAGTCAAGAATAATTCCATTGGGTTGTTCAGGTTGTGGCCAAGACAGTGTCATACTCTTCATGGTAGCGCTCACTTGATGCATGATAGGAACCATGGATGGAGCTAAAAACAAATAAGGGAAAGGTTTAGTTAATAAGGAACAGATAGACACATGCACACTATGACATTAATAAAAAATGCATTACAATGAAAAAGAAAGATTGCCTGGCACCATTTTTTGGTCCAAGTATCTTATGCAACTGTTTGAAGGGGACTGATAAGAGAAGGCATTTGAAGACTGAAGGGAAAATACATAAATAAACTAAATTAATAACTTTTCTGAAGTGTTTTATTTTGAGCTTATTTACAATGTCAAAATGAAAAGCTGAAAAAAAATACAGAAAGTACTAATGCTGTACTGCTAACATTTGCACAGTAGAAATTAAAGAAAATATTATATGAAATGTTGTTTTGATTGTGGGTAAATAAACATGACAGACTATTTGTGAGAGAATGGAAAGCAATAACAATATACAGTACAGAAAAAAAAAACTTTCCTTTCACTTTAATTCCATTTTTTTTTTCTCAGGAAAAAAGGGATCATTCCCAAAATACTAGTCAGTCATAAGGCTCAAAGATTTTGCCAGGTTTCATTTAATAGTGGCAGGCAACCCAGTAAAAAAATCATTTTTTTTTATTGCAACTTCAAACCAGCACCCCCTTGTGAAGAAACCACATGAACATAATGAGAACAAACCAGTTAATTGAAACAGGATTGAATGAAGGGCTCGGGAAGGTGGGGGCCAACCGTACTACCCACACACACTATTGTGCTGCCTAACATAAGGATGGTAAAATAACAAATTTTCTTTGCAAAATTAGCTGTCTTAATTCTGCACTAATGCCTCTTTAATAAGCACTACAATAATCTGCTTCAAATCCTCCGAGATATCAACCGCTCCCTCATTTAGATAATTAGGCACTGAAATTCATCCTTCTGTCCACTCACTGCAGTCTCCAGATTTGCAGATAATGCTTTTCGATATTGTTTTTTAACAGTGCTATCAATCTGTCTGTTAGCAATTAACCACTTTTGTCTGAACATGAAAGTCTTTTCTGGCCAGGAATGGCAAAAAGGCAGACACACATATGCCTATACTGAGAATACAGCACACTTGAACAATCCCATGTGGACGGGTGAAGAAGATGGCAAAAGAGAAGGCATGTTGTGTACCCTGTTATCCACAGTGAAGTTCGGATGAAACCAAGAGGTGCAGCAGTGCCCGGTCCACTGGGTTCAATTTTTCAATTAATAATGAACAAAATAAAAAAGTACCATTGCATATCTTCTCTTCCAAAGAAGTAACCTCACATTCTTATTACCAGCAGGTGTCAATGGATACCTCTTCAAATCCAGTCAACTTAACCCATTTTAACTTTTTCATTTTTGTGGCTGCTATAGTATGTTCAGCAAGAAACATAAAATGTCCTAAATCAGTTACTATAGCAGCAGCTAATAGACCAGTTGGGTTGCTCAGTAGTGTATTCCACACCAATTCTTCCTGTTTCAAATTAAACCTAAAGTCTTTAAACTGTATTGTGTTCCACGTGTACATTAAGTCTTTATACACCATTCTTAAATAAAGTTCTTTACACTGTTTTCATCAAGAGATTTAGCAGATGTCAAAATTTGTAAGCTTAATTAACCTTTGTAATTTAACATTTGGTGACATATTCTGTTTTCCGGATGCTGTTCTTACTTTTGATTGTTTTTCACACTTCTTGTGCAAGTAAAGATGTAGCTTTTGTTTTGTATCTACAGAATTATAGGCTTTCAGAATGGATCAGCACATAAGGGGAGTATTGTTGTCTAACAGTGTGGTTTTGCTTGTACTCATAGTAGTATTGTCAGATGTACAGAGTACACTGAAATTCCTCTGACCAACATGTAACATGTCACCACCCTGCAGCACCATGATAAACAAGAATTTATTATCATGACTGTATCAGCCAGTTAATTTGGCCCGATTTTTTACTGCCAACATTCATCCTCTTTTAAACATGAAATTGCTGCATAATTAAGAGAAACAAATGAAGGAAAGCAAAAGTTTGGAGATGTATGCCTATCAAGAGTGTCAGGACAGATGACATAGTGCTGCTGAGCTGGATCAGTAGCTGTTGTGGAGTTCTGTGATGTAGCTGAATTCGAGTCTGCTGAATTACCCAGAGACAGAAGAGGAGAATGGAGAAGAGTCACTATAAGAAGGCGGAACAGTATGTGGGACAGAATGAAGAGAACTGCAGCATCAATGTAGAGAGGGCAGAACTGGAAGAGATCAATGCGGTCTTCAACAAAGAGGTGGCAATGCAGTAATGTCGTTATGTTGAGTGGAGGGTCTATGTGTACCAATGGAAATGGAAGATTGTGATGATGAAGGCTTTACAGGACAGATTTGTTCCAGTGTCTGGAGAGGTTAAGGAGATACATTAAGGGTGGGCTTTGTTTTAATTCTATTTATTTATATATAACTACTGTATGTGATGAACTGGCATTCTGTCCTGGAGTTATTCCTTCTTTGTGTCCAATGCTTGCTGGGATAGGCTTCAGCTTTACTGTTATCCTGCACTGGATAAGTGGGTTTGAAAATGGATGGATGGATATTGCACTCCTGGAGACATTGTTTTATGTGGATGATTTTGTTGGAGACTTATTTATAATTATTAATTAGTGCACTGAGACACTTTCTTTCTTTTTTTTTTTTTAAAGCTGACTGTTTTGTAATTGAAAGTCACGTCTGTCTTTTCACTTATTGCTGGTTCATCTCGGTCATGAACTACATGATGTCCCAGCAGGGATAGGTATTCATGGCTGCAGGCACCAGGACATTACAAACTTGCATGTCAATTTCAAATCTCAGGAGCATTTTTCTAAACAAAGAGGTGGACCTCCTCTTCTTTACCCAGTAATATGAGCTTTATTGATACTATCTGGAACACTATCAAGTGCCTGACCTTTTTCCCAAGTTCCCAAAGATTACTGTTGTGAAGACTGATGACTCTTTAAACTGGCAAATCTTTGTAACAACTTTACATATAAAAGAAACTACCACCATTTGGAATCATGATGAATATTATTACAGGTATCAATGTTAAGACATTTTTAGCTGTCCTGCAGGACAGATTTGATAAAAGAGGCTCTCATTTTATTACAAAAGGTCAAAAAAAATTGCAGTTGGTGAGTAATAAAGTGAAATTGCCAGTCCAAAGCAGTATCCTCTGAGATGTAACCAAATCCTAAGAAGATTTTATTCCACACTTTAGGAAAAACAATCCAGGAATGAAATAGGCTGGCATGTTTAGGGCCCACCTGATCATTTCTCAAATGTTTTCAGCCTTGTTGTACAAGTAAGGGTACTTCTACTGTCGCAATAAAACATATGGCTGTGGATTATTGGATTACTCATCTTTGCCAGTAGTGTGAAACTATCATTTCATTAGGTTAAGCACAAAAGGCACAAAGTATGGGGAGCTTTTACCAAAAGGACATATTTTCTAGTTGGATCACTGCTGGGAGTAAATGAATGTTTTGTTATTTTTTCATTAATGTGCCCTTTATTGTACAACCCCAAATCAAAAAAGTTGGGACAGTGTGGAAAATGTGAATAAAAAAATAAAGCAGTAATTTACAAATTTCCCTTAACTTTTATTTCATTACAGATAGTATGAACACAAGATAATTCATGTTTTTTTGGTCATCATCATTTGATTTGTAAATAAACATCCATTCTTGCCATTCAGGCTTGCAACACATTCCAAAAAAAGTTGGGATGAGGGCAATTCAGGGGTAGTAATGAGGTATAATAACTAAATAATGATGTGAGTTGAAACTGGTGATGTTAACAGGTGATTGCAATCATGATTCGGTACAAAAGCAGCATCGAGGAAAGGCCTACTCCTTTAGGAGCAAAGATGGGCAGAGGATTTGCCAGTTTGCCACCAAGTGCAGGCAAAAATCTTTGAAATGATGAAGAAAAACGTTTCTCAAAGACAGATAGGAAGAGATTTGGGCATTTCTCCCTCTACAGTGCATAACATAGTGAAAAGAATCAGGGAATCTGGAGAAATTACCGTGCGCAAAGGCCAAGGGCGCAAGCCTAAACTGAATGGCCGTGATCTCCGAGCCCTCAGACGGCACTGCATTAAAAACTGTTATTCATCAATAAATGATATAACTGCATGGGCTCAGGACTACTTCAGGAAGTCACTCTCAAGCACTACAGTACGTAGTTACATTAGGAAATGCCAGCTAAAACTGTACTGTGCCAAAAGGAAGCCCTACATAAACAGTGTCCAGAAGCGCCGTCGACTTCTCTGGGCTCGGAGGCATCTGGGATGGTTCATTGTGCAGTGGAAACGTGTATTGTGGTCAGACGAATCGGTTTTTCACATCTTTATTGGAAGAAATGGATGCCGTGTGCTTCGGACCAAAGAGGAAAAGGACCATCCAGACTGTTACCAGATACAAGTCCAAAAGCCAGGGTCTGTCATGGTATGGGGTTGTGTCAGTGCCTTCGGCAAAGGTAACTTGCACTTCTGCGATGGCACCATCAATGCTGAGAAGTATATCTCAATTTTGGAGGAACAAATGCTGCCTTCAAGACGAAGTCTTTTCCAGGGATGCCCATGCTTATTTCAGCAAGACAATGCCAAACCACATACTGTGCGTATAACAAAGGCATGGCTGCGTAAGAAGAGGGTGCGGATGCTTGACTGGCCTGCCTGCAGCCCTGATTTGTCTCCTATAGAGAATGTTTGGCGCATTTTGAAACGAAAAATGCGTCAATGAAGACCCCGTACTGTTGTGCACCTAAAACGTTGTTTGCAGGAAGAATGGGACAAACTAACACCTGCAACACTTAGTCACTTGATTTCTTCAATGCCTAAACGTCTTTTAAGTGTTGTTAAAAGACAGGGGAACTGTACAAAGTGGTAAATGCTGTACTGTCCCAACTTTTTTTGAAATGTGTTGCAAGCCTGAATGGCAAGAATGGATATTTATTTACAAATCAAATGATGTTGACAAAAAAAAACATTAATTATTTTTTGTTTATACTGTCTGCAATGAAATAAAATTTGAGGAGAATTTATAACTTGCTTTTTTCTTTTTTTATTCACATTTTCCACACTGTCCCAACTTTTTCTGATTTGGGGTTGTGCAATGATGTTGTTTGTTAATATGTGTGAATTGTTGCTTAAACATCTTGCTAATGTTTTTTACACAGTGGTTTAGTAATACTCATTCTTCTTCTTCTTCTTCTTCTTTCGGCTGCTTCCACTAGGGGTTGCCACAGCGGATCATCTTCTTCCATATCTTTCTGTCCTCTGCATCTTGTTCTGTTATACCTATCACCTGCATGTCCTCTCTCACCATATCCATAAACCTTCCCTTAGGCCTTCCTCTTTTTCTCTTCCTTGGCAGCTCTATCCTTCGCATCCTTCTCACAATATATATGTCCAAACCAATGCAATCTTTTCCTCTCTGACTTTCTCTCCCAACCGTCCAACTTGAGCAGACCCTCTAATGTACTAATTTCTAATCCTATCCATCCTCGTCACACCAGTGTAAATCTTAGCATCTTTAACTCTGCTACCACCTTGAATGCATCCATCACTCCTACCGCAGACCTCACCACGGTTACACTTCCCTCGTACATATCCTGTACAATTTTTACAGACTTCTCTGTCACTCCCGACTTCCTCATAAATTACCACAACTCCTCTCGAGGCACCCTGACATATGCTTTCTCCAGGTCCACAAAGACGCAATGGAACTCCTTCTGGCCTTCTCTTTACTTCTCCATCAACACCCTCAGAGCAAACATCGCATCTGTGGTGCTCTTTCTTGGCATTAAACCATATTGCTGCTCACTAATCATCACCTCACTTCTTAACGTAGCTTCCACTACTTTCCCATAACTTCAAGCTGTGGCTCATCAATTTTATCCCCCTGTAGTTAGTTACTACAGTCCTGCACATCCCCCTTATTCTTAAATATCGGCACCAGTACACTTCTTCTCCACTCCTCAGGCATCCTCTCACTTCCAAGATTCCATTAAACAATCTGGTTAAAAACTCCACTGCCATCTCTCCTAAGCACCTCCATGCTTCCACAGGTATATCATCTGGACCAACAGCCTTTCCATTTTTCATCCTCTTCATAGCTGTCCTTACTTCCTCCTTGCTAATCTGTTGCACTTCCTGATTCACTATCTCCACATCATCCAACCTCTTCTCTCTCTTCATTCATTAGTCTCTCAAAGTACTCTTTCCATCTGCTCAACACACTCTCCTCGCTTGTGAATATGTTTCCATCTTTATCTTTATCCATCTTTAGCACCGTAAATTATCAAAGCACACGGTCCTGATTCATATCAAAGGTTTTCCATTTACTGTATCTACATAGTTTTTCCTCTGGGTACTCTACTTTCCTTCTACCTCATAAACACCCATTTTAGGTGATTGGCAACTCAAAACTGGCCAGGATAAATGAGAGTGCTTTGTGATGGACTAGTTTCCTGTCCGGGGTTGCTTCAGTCCTCATATGGGTTGTGACTCCCATGACATTGTGGTAGAATAAGTGAGTTTCAAAGATGCTTGATGTAATTGGATATGCTCCTAAAAGTGGAAAGTTTCAATAAAATGGAAAACCCTAGTCTGGTTCTTTCAATTTTTTTTTTTATAAAAATGTAGATTCAAACTATAAGTTGTCTTTCATCTAATAGAGAATTCACTCTTTCCTTCGAACATTGTGATAACTGCCTCTTTTTTTTGACTACTAAGTTATATGATTTAACTGTAACAACATGTTTTGACCACTTCCTTGTACATAACCTTCATGCTGTTCAGACTGGATAAATTAGTCAGTCCCATGCCAAGCCAGGCTGGCCCAAATGGCAAAAGATCTGCCAGTAAATTTCACACTTGCTTCTTCAGGCCCAAATCATGCTGTTTACCAGGCCCATGCCAGACAAAACAAGTCCATCTGCTTTACACAGTACACACTGCGACTCACTGTCATATGAAGTGCTGCCCCACAGCTCCACAAGCCAACAGGAACTAATCCTGTTACCGTCAAATCAGCCAAGGTACTTTCAGGAGGACTCAGGAAGGATTCAGTAACAGTTGCCTTGTGAGACGTTTGGGACAGTAAATACAGTGCTCCTTTTTGGAAGAGATAGCAAAGTTAAGATCTTTTTGATGTTAAGATTATTGTACAAACCTCAATGCACTGCTGTCGGCAAGCACTCATTTGGTTTTGAAGGAGTCCTGTCCCTAATATAGCCTAACTGAAATAGTGCTAAATATGAATGGCACCATATAAAGAAAAGACTAGAAATGTGGGAAAGCAGTACTTATACATTTTTAAAAGATGTTCTTACTTGTATTAGGTGTGTGTTTCTTTGGCTATGCCATTAAGGAGCTAAAATAAAGGCTAAAGAGGAGGGAGTAACATAAAAAAACCTGGAGAGTAATGTGTCTGTCTAATTTCTCCATTTTGCTAAACCAGAAAATAAATACTGGCTCTGGTGTAACTCTGCCTTATTCACATCCATTAAAACACCAATACAAAAAAGACTGCATTCACACCCTCGAGTTGTCTGAAGACCACTTTTATTAAATCATGCTACATGGTTGCAGCAGTATGCTATTGCAGCCACTGCCTTTTTTATCTTCTGCCTCACTAAATGGGGTTTTCCCTTTTGAACCCCAACCCGTGCTCACCTCTTTTATGTCTTTATTCTATAACTCATTTGGACATGTAATACATGAATTGTACAGTACCTTGTCTACTCAGTTAAGAGTTACATGGAATTTGCATGGGTTTCCTCAGACATGCCAAAGACATGTATATTAAGTCGACTTGGCACTAAATCTGGAAGGGAATTATTAGTCTCGAATTTTCTTTGTCTTAACTTCACATTTTTTTTCCACACAAGTCTGTATTTTTCAAGCATTTCAATTTATGTATATATGTCTGTATTAACACTAGAATTACCAGAGTGTACGAGCAAACTCGTAGATCCGTTCCACCTTAAATCGCTTCGCATCTCTCCATCAGCGTCTTTTCTCGCTGAAATGCATGTGTTCCAAATAACGATATAGTATTTATAAAAGGTGTCATTTTTGCTTGACTTCTCACTCTATACAACTCTAAGCAACTGACACGCAGGTAAACAGACTTGAGCTGAGAAAATTGTGTGGCCGTGGGGGGATGTGATAGTAGGCTGCTTGCTGCTTATCGACACATTTACAGGACAAAAGACGCTGATGGAGAGGTGCAAAGCGATTTAAGGTGGGACAGATCTACGAGTTTTTTCGTAGACTCTGGTAATTCTAGTGTTACATTATGCAGGTAGAGTGGCCAAGTGTGAAAGAGTATGGCTTTATGTGTGAATGCACGCTGTGATAGACAGGCAGCCTGTCTTCATCTAACACACTATTTAAAATCTTGATTGTTTTTTGCCATGCTTGATGTGAAAATTGTTATACATATTGAGTTACTAGGGGGCTTTGCCCCCTGCTCGCTTCGTTCGCCAACCCCCCGGCCTGCGCTATGCACCAGCCATGTCGTATCTCTGCTGCTCACATATGTGGATTTCACTTTCACCAAACAAAAATCTTTTAATTCTCACGGATACGCATCTTCATTGGGAAGAAACACTACTTTCCCTGATGGTTATACGAATTAGATGATCTACAAGTCTCCGACTTAAAGTTTAAATCTGAACAACATCTGCATACTTCTGTCATATCACTTATGTCCATATATTCAATCTCTTTTCACTGTTCCGTTATTTCACTGAGTAATAATTTCTGTTTGCGCCAATGTGATCTTTACCATCATTTTTTTGAGACTTTCAAATTTTACTATTTTCATTATCTCTAACCTGCTCTGCATGTATATTGTGCCAATGTTTTTGAACCTCTTTACGACATTCTACTTTGTCATCTACTCTTTGTCTTTTATTTCCGGCCTCGGGCTTGGTTAAATCTCTTGGCACAAAGACTCGTCTCGTGGGACATGAAATTATCTCTCTGAAAAAGTTTTGTCTCATCCCAGGCTGAAAAGTCTCACCTCGTCCCAGGATTTTTTTATATGATAGCGAGATATATAATTTTTGTTTAGGATTAGTGATAGAACTCTATCTAGTATGTAAAAGCAAGACTTCCTAAAATACTTGGAAATAGAAGGGTACAATAAAACTAAAATAAATATATAATAAAGTAAGGTTAACTGGTAAAACTTACTGTAATTGTGCCTAAGTATAAATAAGTGATTTATCATGGCATAATGGATACTATTAGGCCCCAGCTTTGTTTCTGCGCTGTAGACTTCTAAGGTTGAATGACTTCAGTATGACTTGCTTACATGAGACATGTTATCAGGCCAGATGGAAGCTCTACATTGTTCCACTACAAGCATTCTTCAATGGAAGACTCTGTATCAGAGAAAGCAAGTTTCACAAGGACATTAAGGTCCAGACGGTGCCATATGCACGTTGGAAAAAGACAGCACCTGACAGCTGCAAGTTCTATAAATGGAGGCCAAAATGGAGATAAGCCATTCAAACCAAAACCTAAAAAAATGTTAGTCATAGGTTTATTTAACTGAGGAAGAGTCAAAAGCTTACAAAGGAACTAAAATGGATTACTCTGCCCCAGATGTTTTCCTTGGAACTGTTTCGCAGTGCTGCAGGGTCTGTTCTGCTTTTTGGAGCACATAAAAATAAACGCTTGATCTCTTTTGGTGTCAGTTCTTCATACTGTGTTTTAAGTTGTATTCTACTTGAGATTCTGCTCTCAAACAATCTGTAGGGCATTCCCAGCTTTGCCCATTGATATGGACATTCACCATGGCTTTTTGTGACCTAAAAGTTGCATAGTTGTATGTTAGAGCAAATTAAATCTATAAAGCCTAATCACAAATAATTTTGAATAGATAGCCCATATTGCTTTAAGGAGAAATACTCTATCTTTAAAAGTTTCCAAGTATAATAAGAATCCTAATTAAGGCAACATTTTATAAATGCAAGTAATCCATAAAAGACAATAAAAACATATACTTCAGTCTGATTATTTTTTCTTCAACTGTCTAGTGAAGGAAAAAAGAGCAGAGCAGTCATAAATATTGAGCCTTGTATTTTTCTGAAGGACAGCTAGGTTATAATTGCGGGCTTTGTTGCCTTGTTTTGCCTTCTTTTTCTACTGCACCTTACAACAAAAGGTTAGCTTTCGTTCTCATTCTCACACCTCCTTCTGCATCTTAGGGGAGCTGACAAAAGACATTCAGAAAATTGTCAATTAGAAGTCTTCAGCATTGGAGACTCCAAGAACCATTTGAAGGACTCTGTGCAGGCAGCATGAAAGTTAGAAAAGCAACTTTTTTTGTGTTTCTTTTATATAAAAGGTCAGCTGCAGGTTGAGTATAACAAATCCTAATTTGTTTTTTCTGTGCTTCAGAGCATGAACAGTTCCAATGAGATTTTCTCTTTTTTATTTGACAAGGTTCAGGTGCCTGTCTCTGTCTATCGGTCTTTCCACATGCTTTAAACTTTCATTTGCCATATTACAACTCATGATGCCGATGGTGGTTATAGGCTCACACACTGAATGGCTGCTCATGGAGACTATTAAGGCCACTCATTAACATTAGTACCAGAGTTCTTAGAAGCCAAAAAGCAAGTGCTGAGGCACCCTAAATTAAAACAGTTTGAGAAGATTCATAAGTCAGGTTATTCAAACCTTGGCCCTTGACTTGGAGTCTATGAGTCTATGAGAGTTTGAATCATTGAGGAAATACATGTTTCATCAAAGTTCCTAAACAGCAGAACTACTGAAGTTATGAAGTATAGTCAGGTCCATAAGTATTTGGACAGTGACACAATTTTCATCATTTTTTCTCTGTATGCCACCACAGTGGATTTGAAATAAATCAATCATTATGTGATTGAAGTGTAGACTTTCAGTTTGCATTTAAGGGATTTACCAAAAGTATAGTATGAGCTGTTTAGGAATGACAGCCCCTATTTTCAGGGGTTTAAAATTATTTTGACATTTGACTGACATCCAGTTCCATAGCCAGGTGGGAGCAGTTTCCTCATTATTTCATGAACTATTAAGCAATTAAAAGTTCTGGAGACCATTTGTAAGATGTTACTGTGAACTCTAAATATAAGGTCCAAAGAGCTGTCCAAGCAAGAAAGGCTGAGAAAACAAAACAAACCTTTTACAGAGATAGCAGAAACGCAAGCAGTGGTCATATCAACCATCTGGTACATTCTTAAAAAGAAGGGATGCACTGGTGAACTTAGCAACACCACAAGGTATGGAAAACCACAGAAGACAATGGTGATGGATGATTGCAGAATTCAGTCCTTGGTGGAGGAAAAACCCCTTCACAACATTTAGCTAAACCCAGAACATTCTCCAGGAGGCAGACCTATTATTTCTAAAGTCTACAATCAAGAGAAGACTTCATGAAAGTAAAGGCGCAAACCACTGGTAAACCTCAAGCATAGGAAGGACAGATTAGAATTTGCCAGAAAACAGTTTTTAAAAGCTTGTCCAGTTCTGGAACAATTTCTTTGGAGATAGGACACTAAGATCAATATATTCCAGAATGATGGAAGGAGAAGAGTATGGAAAAGAGAAGAAATGGCTCATGAGCCAATGAATACCACATCATCTGTAAAATATGGTGGAGGCAATTTTATGCCATGGGCATGCATGGCTGCGAATGGAAGTCAGTCACTGGTGCTTATTGATGATATGAATGCTGGCAGAAGTAGCAGAATGATTTCTGAAGTGTATAGGGATATACTATCTGCTCAGATTCAGCCAAATGCTGCAAAACTGACAATGGAGAATGAGCCGAAATATACTGAGGAAGCAAACCAAGTGGTTTTCAAAGCAGAATAGTGGAATATTCTTTAATGGCTAAGTCCATCAACTGACCTCAACCCAACTGGACATGCTTGTCATGTAGAAAGTCCAACGAACAAGCAACAACTGAAGACAGCTGCAGTAAAGGCCTGGCAAGTATCACAAGGGTAGAAACCCAGCACTTGGAGCTGGACATGGGTTCCAGACTTCAAGTAGTCATTGACTGTAAAAAAATTCAACCAAATATTGAAGATGATCATTATATTTATAATTATGTTAGTTTTTCCAAGTGCTTCTGAGTCCCTGAAAATACGGGAACCATGTATAAAAGTGTCTGTGTTTTCTAAACAGCTCAAACATTATTTTTCTTAAAACCTTTGAATTAAAGTTGAACATCTATACTTCAATCACATCTTGATTAATTTTTTTCCAAATCCATTGTGGTGGTGTAGAGAGTCAAAATTATGAAAATTGTGTCACTGTCCAAATACTTATTGACCTTTCTGTGTGTATTCCAGGCCTTGTTCCATCCAGGGCCGCAGGTGATTAGAGCCCAATTTGGCTACATTGGCATAAGGAGCAAGCTCTTTGGTGAGATATGAGTCCCTAATAGGGCATACTCCCTAACCACAGGCCAATCCAGATAAGCATCAAGTCTTTAGACTATGGAAGAAAATGATAAAAAAATATCCATTCATCTCATGGATTGCACTTCCAGCCATGACGCGAACCAAGGTTCACGCGCTGCACCTTCATTCTACCTATCAGTAGGCAGCAGATCTCATCAAGCTACCAGAAACAGAACTGTTAATGTCATTTGCCAGAAAATTCACTCTAATTCTGGACATGTATATTCTAGTTCATTGAGCTGGAGTAAATCCCTGCAGCACAAATGGTGAACACCTCATGCAGAAATGGGAAGATGATAACTTCACATAGATATTAATTTCAACCCAAGACTGTGGAATTGTAAGGCAGTAGCATTAACTATGATACCTTTTTGACACTCTTGAATACACATGATATTAAGTAAAATTTGGATTAGGTCGTTATTTAAACTCATTAAATATGGGATTTTATTCTAAACAATTTTAATGGCAAAAATAATATTTTCAGCTGATGGTTGGGACAGGAATATTAAATAATGTTGGACTACATTTATATGAGAGTTTAATATAAGAATCCAACAGTAACTGCAACTTGTAATAGAGATGATGATAAATAATTCAATGGCTTATAAAAGTCTCACGCTCAATTTCCAATAAATGTGCTGCACCTCCGGCAATAATTTACTACTTGAAATCAATCACTTTTTTTTCCAAACGTTGTACAATAAATAGACGCAAAAAAGAAAACAAAAGAATAGAGACTTCATTTCAATTAGATACAAAGAATCTGCATTAAGCCTGTTGTATCCTAGCCAAGGTTGTGAAGTATATTAAATATATTAAATGGAAATTGATGCAGAATACATGCATATAATATGTAAGAGGTCATACAGTGACCTGCCTTGCAGGCACAGACAGAGTCCAGGCAGAAGAAAGACCTTCAGAGTATCTTACATTTTGGTCTAATGACTGAGTCTCTCTCCTTAGGTTAGAATGTCTATGACTATGATTACAAGGGTCATGGCTCTGCAAGTCTTACATGCCAGCCTGGTTCTGGTGTTCTGCAAGAAAAATGAGGACTGGTTATCCCAAAGCAGTCCTATATTCACAGTTGGACTGGTTTATCACCATTTTTATTATATACTCTATTATGGTTATGTGACAACAAATAAATTGAAAGATATAAAAATACTATTTAATTTAATGTAATATATTTCTAATAATGATTTTATGTACAGCATTAGGTGTAAAATGCCTTCTGCCATTTACCAATCATTTGGTGAGATGGTTTGATTTGAGTGTGTGACTCGACTGTGAAAGTGCAACTCAAGTTTGACTGTGTGAAAAAAACTGATACACCACAGTAAACATCAAAACATTTTCCGTTATAGTGTATTTTTAAAAACTGCTGGAAAAGGATAATTGGACATTGTTGTTTTTTGCATAGCATCACTTGCAAGGTCAATTTGAGCAAGAAATTAGGAAAAAGATTATTTCTAAAATGGGGCAATGGGGCTTGTCTATTTTCTGGAATGCGAGGTGGGTCTTATTGTATGCTTTCATTCTTCCCATCCTGCCCATCCTGATTGCAGCTTGCTTCATCTTCACTATGATGACTAATAGTAATCAATGCACCAAACAGCCAGTCCAGTGTTCACCTCTTCTGCAACAGTTTCACTTTTTCAGCTGAGCAGTTGCAAGTGGAGTTCTTCAGCTGTCAAATTCTTTGACATACTACACGTCCTCTGATGGTTAGTTACCTACTAAGCTGCAGCATTACCAGCACCCAGACAGACCTGAGGTATCATACAGTATATTTGATAACAATAAAATACCATGAGTCCATGAACAACAAATCAAATTGTATTTACTTCTCTGTTGCTGAAAAGAGGGTATATTTTAACTACCTTAGATACATTTAATTCCTTTCTAAATCTAAAATTTCATAAGAAATCATAAAAAGATATAAAATATATCTTGTTTGATATGCTTCTGAAGCCTACTGTCTGGGTTTGAAGTAGGGATGCACAGCATAGATATTTGTTGAATTATTTGGGAATCTGTAGGTAAAGTTCCTTCTTAAAAAACACTAAAACCACAGTCTGCTAATAATAATTAGAAACAATAGCACATTTTCATTTCAAGATCATCATGGAGGCAATCAAATTCATGTTCATTTTTACACCAAAAACTCGAGGGTGTCATGTCAGAGATCACAAACCTCTTGATTTGCTCTGAGAAACATTTCTCTGGACAAGTATTGGAGATTACAAACACAGATGGCCAAACCTTAGAGACACAAGGTGTCTTTTCACAATGACATTTATCACCCACACATTCTCCTTTGCCAAAATGGTGAGGCAATTAAGAGAGAACAACAAAAGAGTGCAGTTATTTTTTATGGTTCTGTGGCAACAAAAAGCACAGTATGTAAATGATACAGTATATTTATGTATAAAATAAGCCATAAAGCCACACCTTCCATTCTCAAAAGATCTATTCGTTTCCATTATGTCATTCTTTTCTGTACTATAAAAGACAGATGGCTTTGTCAGAATGATGCCTGACTATAACTGCTGCATGCTAAAATGCAGGCCATTCAACTAAACACCAACAATTTGTTTTTAGAAGCAAAAAAAAAATCTTCCTTTGCCATCTCCCACTCTTTGGATTCTGCTGGACCAAATTTCTCTACCCAATTTCCATTTCCATCATATGTTCAAAGCTGAAACTTATGGGCTATTTTACAGTGAATTTTACAAAAAAGAAAACAAAAATCAGGATTGGCTTTTAAATAATTCAGAATGGTTTAGAATTATCAGTGTATACTACAGTGTATTGCAGTCCAGGCACTACCTCAGTAGATAACTCATTTCCTCTATATGTCTGCATGGTTATTATCTGGATACTCTGATTTTGCTGCCACATCTCAGAGATGTGTGTGTTAGGTTAATTGGTCCCAAGTGAGTGAGTTTGGGTGTATGTATGAGCTTGTGCCCTGCCCACCTTCATCTAGAGCAGAGTTTAAGGGGATACTAAGGTTATCCATCCCAAACTAAGGGGCAAAAGATTCAGAGGCAATGTTGACCTTAGGGCCCTTATAGTTCACTCTGCAGTTCCAGACCCCTGAGCTTAGCACCTTCTGGCGAGGCTTTAACAGGTTTGTTTTACTTGCTGAAGGCTGTAAGCCCTTGTTGTCTTGGATTTCTCATCTCTAACTATACCTAACTCTTCAGTGAAACCCATAGGTTAACACCTTCCACACCTTAACCCCAGAGACCAGAAAAATGTGAGAATTTGGACCAAGTTAATATTAAAAGATTTTACCTTGTTTATTAAAACAGAAGACAATACAATAATAAATACAATACAATAATACAATAATAAAAGATGAAATACAAATAATACCTAATATAATAATTTGGCTTGTAGTCTGCTTTAACTGTTAGCTTCTATAATGCAATTAAATTATAAGTAATACAGAAAATAAACATAATTCTGGTTTCTTTTTTTACCAGCCTTTGTGTTACTTTTATGTGGATTTTTGCACCCATTTGTGTTTTTTGTTTTTATGATGAATCCATTTCTGTCATTAGATTTTTGATTTGGTTTCATTTTAAAAACATTAATTTCATTCCAGTTTTATTTATTTTTGCATTATCGTTTTGTTTCTGGTCACATGACTAAAATGGTTGCCTTTGATTATATCACTAGTATGTGACAATGTAAATTTGGTGGCGTTTGCACACAGCTTTATCCCTTAATGGATAAAACTTTGCTAGCAGAAGATTCTTTTCCTTTGCTTAGTTTCTAAAACAATTGGTGATGTTCATTTTGGATTTTCTGACTGGTTTTCTGATTAGACTACTCTCTTGTATGTTCTTTGAATGCAATATACAAATCTCCACACAAGTATAATTTACAGTTACTGTCTAAAACATTGTTTTGCAATCTCTCTATAAAATAAAATCCTTGCTCAGTGTTGGTGTATAGTGTAAGAAAATAAAGAATGTTTTCATGAGAATAGACTATTAATCCCAACCTAGCCTTTGTTCACCTAACTCTATTTGTTCAAATGTATAATAACCCATAACATATACAATAAAGATATTAAGTGGCAAGAAAAGGTATGTGAGCCCACTGGAAATAATCACATTCATGGATAGATTTGTCTTCATTTAAGTTACAATAATGAACAAACACAACCTGGATTAATGTTAAAGTTATTGTACTGTTTTTTTACATACTGAATACATCATTCAGACATTCACAGGTATAGGTTGGAAAAATTAAGTGAATCATTAGACTGGTGACTTCAACAAAAGCTAACTGGAATCCAGAGTTATCAAACCTGATGTCTATTGATTGAAACAAGATTGTAGGTATGGTTTAGAGATACTTTGATCAATAAAAAAGACTCAGACATTTTGAGTTTTCTATTACTAAGAAGCATCTGCTGATGTGAAATGCGCTTTGCCAAACAGAGATCTTAGAAGAGCTTTGATTATGAACTGTTGATTTGCATAAAGTTGGAAAGGGCTACAAAGTACTTTCAAAGAGTTTAGATAGTTAGACACACTACCCATGAATGTACAGTAGAAGATTTAGTACTCCAGCCATTCTCCATAAAGGTAGAACAAGCCACTGCTCTCCACAAAACATAATCAAATACCTGAAGTTTTCCAGAGACCATCTAAATGAGATGCTGTGGAATGATCTCAAGGAGCAGTTCACACCAGACATCCTATGAATATGGCTGAGCTAAAGCAGTTATTAAATGAAGAATGGTCCAGAATTCTTCTTGAATGTTGTGCATTTCTGATCCACAGAAGAACTTTTTTATGTTATTACTGCCAATGAAGATTTGACCAGTTATTAAATACAAACGTTCACTTACATTTTGCACAGCACACTGTGAATATTTGACTTGTGACTTGGATGAAGATCAGATTACATTTAACGACCAGTTAATTAGAAAATATTTTCTCGCCCCTGTGCATTTCTTAGCATAATTAATGTTTCCTTGTGGCTAATTAATTTTCTCTTAACATTTATTGAACGTTTCAGGTCTAATATTATCTTTAAAAGCATATATGTTTTATTAATTAACTAATTATTTCAGATCATGACAATTTCAATAATACTTAACATCTGGGTTCAAAAGTGAATTTTTAACTGCAGCACACAAAAGAGTTACTCGTTCTTGTGGTTTTATTTAAACTTATCTAAGTATTCAGATGAGTTCTTAATTTTTAAATTCTTCAGCGTAATAGTTATGGCCTCAGATGTCAGTTTCAGTTTCTTGATATTTGAATACATCCAGTCCATTTCTGACCCAATTCAGTCCCTAAGCCAAGCTTGCGCTAGTGGGCCGGAGTGATCTGTTTTCCTGCACCTTATATCTAACCTTGCCAGCAGCTCCTCACAAGAACTCTGAACTGAATAAATAGATTACAAAATTAGTGGAAGGAACATCAGTATTCATTTTAAAATTTTGCAATCAAGTGGCAGATTAAAGGATACTTTTGAAGTGTGTAAAAAATTCATAATGTAGTAAAACAAATTTTAATTTAAAAATCTTAAGAGCTTTTAAAATGATTTCACTATTGTATATGCAACATAAAGACATAATTTCTAAATTGTAGAAAATATGTGTTGGAAATGATGTCATTTAAACTGAAATATTATACATTGGAATACAACACGAAACAGTCACCAGAGATGAAAAAGCAGTGAGAAGTGAAGCGTGCAAATATGGTTATCAGCAATGACAGAACTGAAAATTGAGATGCAAACATTGGTATACCACAAGCTGTTAAGTCTGATGGCATCTTCAGTATATGGAATAGCCTGCTTTTGTCATATTTTCCCCTTGATGGCAATATAAAGATCTACAGTACATGCAAGTATAATTTACAATTAAGTACTGTCTAAAAAGCACTGTAAATTACTGTAAACCTTTGCTCATTTTGGCATATAAAGGAAAGTTTTCATGAGAATAGACCATTGATGCCAAACAAAGCTTGTCAATCTTTATTTGCCTAACTCTTTGTATCCAAACATATGACTCAGACACTCAGTCTAATGTCATCCATCCATCCATTCATCCATTATCCAACCCGCTATATCCTAACTACAGGGTCACGGGGATCTGCTTGAGCCAATCCCAGCCAACACAGGGCGCAAGGCAGGAAACAAACCCCAGGCAGGACGCCAGCCCACCACAGGTCTAATGTCATTTTAAAATATATTTCTCATTGACCTTAAAGACAATTGATCAATGAGTTTATGTCACCAGAAATTAACAAAGTGCATTGAACTTTTAGTAGAAAAATCTCAGACAGCCAACTTGGGAGCACTAAACCAAGAGTCACATTTATATTTTCTCAAACATTTCTTTGCCACTTTCTGTAATTTTAATAATATTGTCTTTTCTCACACCTTTAATATTAATAACTGTATGCATGCCTTAAAAATATTTTATTATTGAAAGATCCTATAAGTCCAAAATTGGGGAAGCCCTGAGTCATACCACTACTGATCTAGAACTCAGAGTAATGGAACGCTAACACACCACTCAGCTAAACATAAGCTAAGCTAAAAAAAACCTCTGGCTGTGATCAATAATCTTTTTGTCACATTCACCTAAAGTAAGTGGTCTACTTCATAAAAGGTCTTATGGCACAACATGTACATACTGTCCATCTTTAATGAAGGTGGTATTTATAAAGGCTGTTACAAGATAATATGGGTTCATTGTTGATGGTTTTTCAGGTTAAGGTTGGTATAAAGGGGCCCCAGTAGTGTTTCTTGACACACTTCTGCTGAATAATTTGTTGACTGAAAGCTCTCAGTGTTAGTATGTCAGAGAAAGGATACAAAGCATTGTTCATAATGGCACCAAGTTTTGTTTTAATTCTCTTCCTTCGCTTCTGCCTCCAGATATCCAGAGTGCGTCCTTTAACTGAGCCTACCCTTTCTAATTAGCTTGTTGATTCAGTGGACCTCTCTTAAACTGATGTTACCAACCCACCACACCACAGAACTGAAAATCACACTGGACAGCATGGAATTGTAGAATTTTTTAAATATGTCACTTCCCACATTAAAGGAATGCAGTCTCCTCAGAAAAAGGATCCTGCTCTGCCCTTTCTTATATACTTCCTCTGTGTTAAAGCAGTCCAACCTGTCATTGATGTGGACTCTCATTTCCTTGTAGCATTGCACTACCTCTACATTCAATCCCCAATCATTGACTTTACACAAAGGCTCTTTTGTGCAAAGAAAGTCAATAATCAATTCCTTGTTTTTGCTGATGTTTAGTTGCAGACAAGTGTTTCTGCATCTGCATCAACGTCCTTCACCTGAGTCCTATACTCCTATGTCTCATCCCACTTATCAATACACCCCTTAAGTGCAGAATCATCCGAGAATTTCTGCAAGTGACATGACCTGGTGTTATAACTGTAGTGAAGAGAAAATGAGACAGGACTGTTCCTTGTGGTGCACCTGTATTGCTCACATTCATATCTGAAACAGTACTTGAGTCTCACAGACTGTGGTCTGCCTGGCAAAGAGTCTATTATCCAGGGCACGATAGGCTCATCCACTTGCATATCTCTGAATTTACCTCTTAACAAGGATGGCTGGATGGCATTGAAGGCACTGAAGATATTAAAAGACATTATTCTCCCAGTTTAAAAAGTGTTTAACAAAAAGCAATTAAACAGTTAAATGCTTATGCCTGTGACATGGTGAGATAATTTTCTCAGTATTTCATTGTTTTATACCTGCATCAGCCTTCCTTTGGTAATGATGAAAGTAGGGTGAAGATATATATATATATATATATATATATATATATATAGACCCAGGTGGCTGGAGCGGAGAGTGTTGGCCCAGCTGATAAGATGAGCCGAGGGGCTGCGTCAAGGCAACGTCCCCGCCCCTTGTTTTTCTGTTTTGTTTACAGGTTCGGGCCCTAGGCTACAGTGTGTCGGCTTGCCGCCGAGCCGTTCACGTCCTCGCGGAATGGTCCGCTTGTCCCTGGAGGTCTCAGCTAGTGGGGGAGTATTGTCACAGGTGGCTGGGTGCGGTCGGCAATCAAGGCTGGAGTCGGGTGAGGAGGAAGACGAGGTCGGTGCAAAGGAGGCGAGGAGAGGCCCAAGTGATTTCTGTGTGGAGAAAGTGACTATTGAGAGCCTGGACTTTGGGGAGACTGGGGGTTTGGTGGCGGTGCACATAGACTTTGTATATAATAGTAACTGTACATAAACGTGTGGTGATGGCTGAAACGGTGTCCGCCTGTGTGTGTCCGGGCTGTCCTATTTCACAGTGGCGTAGCCAGCAGGATGCTCCACCTGGGTCAAGGTGGGGACCTGCATTCATGGAAAAATCTGTGAAAGGCCCGGCACAACAGGGGTACTCACCCACGTGCCGCAGGGGCGGCGTGCACCCAACCCCGCAGCAACGGAGTGTATCATGGACCGTTGGCGGTCCGTTGGTGGACTTTGTGTTTCGGGGCGGCTCACTGACGAGGGGGCCAGGAAGGAGGCTGCTGAGAAGGAGAGGCTGTGGCTGCAGAAGCCGCAGCAGCAGCGGAGCTGCCTGGAGAGACGCTCTCCTGTGAGAGAGGAGAGCGAGATGGCCGACCAGAAGTCCCTCCTCGTAGCAGGCACGAGATTGGACAGCGTGTCCTGTTCTCTCACCAATGATTGGTCGAAGGCGAGAACAGGGAATGTCCATCCCGTGCTCCAAAGAAACCCGAGTGGGCCGCAGGGAAAGGCCCATAGAGAGCAGTCGGTAAGTGGAACTACTCTGAAGGTAAGCCCACCGCCGGCTGCTTCTCTCTCCTTGGCGGCGATTTTGCTAGACTTACAAGAAGAACTGCGCCTTGTGCTGTCGCCGCCGGCCGAGCGATGTGCCCTCCGGGCGGAGACGCTGGAGTCAGGAGGGATAGCAGTGGCGTCAGATCGAGAGCCGCAGGCGAGAGAAGATCGGCGCACTGCGGGAAGAGAGGCACAGCGGGGAAGGTAAGGGAGACCGACCCCGTGAAGCTCCGGACGCCAGCGGGGCTGGGTCTGCCCTCTTACAATGGCCAGATCCAAACTGCCGCGGCGTCCCAAAGTAAGCGGAGGAAGCGGCTTGGGGAAGCCAGATCCTCCAACATGGGAGGACGTGCCGCTGGGTGCGCACGTCCCGCGAAGAGCCGTCCTCTGCAGATGCAGAGGAGAAACCCGCAGCTTGGGAAGTGGACACGAAGCCTGATCCCACTAGTGGTTCCGTGGTGGGGACTGCGGACTGCTCGAGCGGGAAAGCCGAAGGAGGGAGCATCGGGGTGCCGATCGGAGCGGAGAGCGTTGGCCCAGCTGATAAGACGAGCCGAGGGGCTGCGTCAGGGCAACGTCCCCGCCCCTTGTTTTTCTGTTTTGTTTACAGGTTCGGGCCCTAGGCTACAGTGTGTCGGTTTGCCGCCGAGCCGTTCACGTCCTCACGGAATGGTCCGCTGGTCCCTGGAGGTCTCAGCTAGTGGGGGAGTATTGTCACAGGTGGCTGGGTGCGGTTGGCAATCAGCCGCCTATTTAAGGAGCCGCCGCCCTGCAATCAAGGCTGGAGTCGGGTGAGGAGGAAGACGAGGTCAGTGCTGAGGAGGCGAGGAGAGGCCCAAGTGATTTGTGTGTGGAGAAAGTGGCTATTGAGAGCCTGGACTTTGGGAAGACTGGGGGTTTGGTGGCAGTGCACATAGACTTTGTATATAATAGTAACTGTAAATAAACGTGTGGTGATGGCTGAAACGGTGTCTGCCTGTGTGTGTCCGGGCCGTCCTATTTCACAATATATATATATATATATATATATATATATATATATATATATTAACTGGTAGGGATTTAACCTGGACAAATATAATATGGAATATTGGTCATCATCAAGTGTTAATTTTATACTGATATTAGCTGGAAATTACAAGCTACAATGAAAAATATTTGTAATGGGCTTTCTGATGAAGCAAATACTGAATTAGCTTGCCACACTTCAGGACTGGAGATGCTCTTAGTAAAATTGCCAAATGCTTTGACAAACACATTCGAAAGAGACAAGAGGAGATGTTAAGTCAGTTTCTGTTTCAAACATTTGTGAGCTTCTCCCTTATATTGAGCCTTGAGGAACACTCACTCCTCTGGAATGCCATGAATGGCACAGAGTTTGGCAGAGGAAATGGTCATTTCTATAATTAGCATTCATAGTTTGTTACAAAGCTACAGAATTCTTAATGGGTATAGTGTTGTTACCTCTAGGACTAGTATATCTAAGATAGATATGGGAAAAGAGGAAACCTATGCTCTGATTCTTGATGTTTTAAGTAGCAAAACTTCTGTCAATTCCAGAAGGTCGTCAGGCTTATTACTATTACTATAAAACCTAATACTATAAAACTAATGAATGTATTAATTTAAATCTTCATTGCTACAAATTGTTCCATTCAATTTGTCAGCATTTCATATTTTTGGAGAAAGATTTACTGTACTAAACGAAGACTAATCTAACAAAGTGTCTCTACAAATAGTGTGTAACTGGTGAAGCTTGTAAACTCACTTGTGTAGTGAATCATCTCTAAAATCCAATTTTATCTCCAGCCCCACACCAGAAAGAAATCCTAGTTAGAAAAACTAGAAAGAGCCACCACGACATAAAAGACAAGACAGAGCAGACAGAAGGAAATGAGAAAATCTGAGGCGTAATGTAACCTTTACACCTAACAGTGTGAGGATTAGTCTGAATGTGAAAGTGTACATTTTCTGTTCATCAAGGACCTTTAAAAAATGCTTCAGTAATCAGAATGCTGACTTACATTTATTCACTCTGTCGCCATGCTTCAAACACTACAGCAATGATTTTCACATAAATTGGAAGGTAATGCTTGAAAGTTATGCTTTGGGGAGCAGTGGTTGTGTTGGTTGACGTATACTCACTTATGTTTATAAAAAGCACTATTTTTTGTTGTTAGTTGTCTATTTTGTTTGATTAGCGATATATCTTATGTAAGACTACATTAGTTGTCCACCATATAAAGCTGCAAGTAAAAGAAAGCGAACCCTTTGGAATTACCTGGATTTCTGCATTGACTGCTAATAAAATGTGATCTGATCTTCATCTAAGTCACAATTACCGATAAACGCATTCTGTCTAAATTAAGAATACACAAACACTTTTCAAATCTTTTTAAGTACATTTATACAATTACTTTTTTCTTGGAAAAGTAAAAATGTGATGTCTCAAGGAGCTCTCACAAGTTATCCGTATTTAGTTCTTCTTGTACTTTGTTGTGCTTTTGAGATTTTAAGAAATTTATCAGTATTGATAAATGTTAGAACTTGTAAAAATTAATACTTTTTCTTTATTTACTCCTCACAGATATTTTTTTTTTTTTACCTTACCATCTTTGACTTGTCCAGTCTCCTACTATGACATAAACCTGTAACTTTAACTTTCCCTTCTGCCCTTCAGTGGGGATGACAAAACACCAGCCTTTTTCATGTTGCGCTAAAGGTATTTTCTTTTAGCCTGAGAATCTTTTTTTTTTTGTACTTGTGAATGTAGCCCCATACCATAGCAACCCCACTTTACACTAAACCACAGAAACGCCCTACATATTAGACACAGCTGTAACAGGTTCTAATTTTCCAAAGATAACAGTTATGACTCTTTACTTACTAGATGGGAAAGCAAAGTATGTACCCTTTGGGTTAAATATTCATTCATTCATTCATTCATTGTAAGGAAATCTGAATGAAAACTGAAATCACATGAGGTGGTTTTGCAAAACTGAACACAGTATGGAAGAATAAGGGCATCAGTATGACAAACTGTGTAAACTGGATTCATTCATGTTGGCTACATTGCTATATCCATGTGAAATATGGACTCAACAAATGAGAATATTGTGAAATTGCACATATTCCGAATAAGTCGTTCCAGGAAAATACTTTAAAAACGCTGGATTGGTATGGTGAATAATTAAAAGATCTGACAGGAGCGGTTGTAGACAAGATCACTGTAAGCAAACCTGAGAAACTGGGGCTGTTTGAACATGCATGCAGAATTGATGACGATGGACTGAAGAAAGAGTAACATTGACAAGTGTCAAGGGAGTGAGAAAAAGAGGACGATGGGAAGGAAGATGGCTGGGTATCTGAGAATGGACTGGGTTGAATATTCAGAGAGCAGTAGACATAGGTTGGATGCCATGCATAGAGTTCTTATTTTCTTATGCATAATCTGCTGTTGGTACTTGAAAGTTGTTTGCTACTTCACGTCAATAAATATTTGATCAAAAAAAATAAAAGACAAATGCAGTCAGTGCCCACCATCTTAACTCTATTTATACTTATAAAGTCAGATATACAGTTTATTATTTACAAATGCAACATGGTTAAGCAAACAAAGGAAAATGACATACAACTAAAAGACAAAAAATATTGTAATTCTAAAATACCAGAAGAAAAACACTATTACATTGCAATATCCTCTATTGGAGAAGTATAGGCAAAAGTAATAGCTACCCCATAAAAATGGGAATAGCTATGGAAGAAGAGGAAGAAGGTATAGTTTATAATAGTAATAAATATTTCTTAGTGTCAAAAGGTTCCTTCCTTTTATTAGTCTTTGATTCCACTTGGAATATATTGTGATGTAAGCTAACAAAGAATACTGTGAATTTCTGATGCTGTGTCCATCATTGGTGATGATTCAGCCACTTCAAGATACATTAAGTGCGACTGCAAGATGCAGAGAATATAATGAAAATAAAATAGACTAATTTGCCAAGGAGAAGTAAAATAAATAAAAGCAAAATGGGCATTCATAGCAGCAGCTGTAGCAAGCCCTGGCACACCTTACAGGCAGTTTACACTAAGCCCTCAGAATGTTTCTCTTCCAGACTAAACCCTGGCTCTCTCACATTCAAATGGATAATGAATTCTAGTCTGGTGAAACATGATTCTGCTCTGTGTTGCTGGTTTTCCATTAACAACTCCCTCCAGCGTAAGGTTTACCATTTAACTACAGTACAATGTATCTACTCATAGCTCCATTGAGACAGCTGGATGCTTGCAGCTTTAAAACCTTTGACACCTCAGTCCATCTACTTTCTGAACCACCATCTTCAAATATGAGATTGCAGGCGGGCCATGTGTAACATAGTAGCCAATTTCTGCAGTCTGTTGAAATACAGAGTTGAATAATAAAGCAAAAAAAAAAATACCTTGGAAGAGATGTGGGAGAAAAAACTTTAGTTCATAGACCTGAGGCCATCTGACCAAAACAACCTAAGTCCTATCAGCAGCAAAGATCTCTTAGCTATCTCAGGAAAGGCTGTCAACGTCTACAGGCATACAGCATTTTTCACCTATGAAAAATAAAGTTTTCAATTAGTTCATGGGAAAATTGTGGATATATCCATGTGTGTCCTGGGAAGGATTGGTGCTCCATTGAGGATTGGTTTCTGCCTTTTATTTGAAGCTGCCACAGTGGGCCTGATCTATGTAAAATATAATTAACTTTCATTATCCACTGGGGTTAGATTCATGAAAAGTCCTGTAGCAATGGAAATTGTGGAAACTGAACCATTCATCCTATGGGAAAAAGAGGGACAGGTTCCAGTGGACACCATTCACTATAAACTTATATTACCTTTTATTATTAATCTACTGCGGTGGGCTGGCACCCTGCCTGGGGTTTGTTTCCTGCCTTGTGCCCTGTGTTGGCTGGGATTGACTCCAGCAGACCCCTGTGACCCTGTAGTTAGGATATAGCAGGTTGGATAATGGATGGATGGATGGATTACTAATCTAACATTTTCTGTAACGAAAATCAACTAAGCTCATCACAATGCTTTTGCACTTAGGAGCACATGGCAAAACATTTTCATTAGCACTAAACTTTGTTACAATTGTTAAATTTAATAAATGTACCTGAAAACAGAATAAAACACTGAGAACACATGGAATATTATCAGAACATTGAGACTTGTTAACACAACAGAAGCCAAAGCTGGCAGGGAGACACCTGGGCCCCTGTAGGTGAAAATGGAGGGACGGAGGAAACCATAATTGAGAAATCATCTAATTCATTCATTACACTACCTGCAAAAGTTGCATTGGTGGCGAGGATCACTGTGGGATGATTTTTTTCATAATGTTAAACAAACAAATGTTTGGCTTGTTCTGTATGAGCCACCTTTATTTGAGGACCGGAGGGTTACATGTTAATGCTGTTATAACCCAAGCTGTGCCTGAATCAGTGCTATGAGAATTGTTGTGTCCCCTTTTTTTTAACAACATAAAATTTTTATAAATCATCATTCCTCTGGGCCCCGGACAAATGTTTTCTGTTTTATCAGTGCCAGATCGATCTTGAAAGTTTCCCTCCCCACAGCTTGGGCAGAATTTGATTATTAATTTCACAGGAAAAATTACTTGGCTACTTCCAACACGTCCTACTCTAATCTCTCATTGGTTGATTCAGTCACAATGTTGCCAAGTTTGCAGTGTGCATCCATAAATAATTGTTTACTTTCTTTTCTGACAACATTGCAACTCTTTCATAACTGGCTATTATTCTTGGAATAAGGCAGGGGCTCCCTATCAGTATAACCACAAAGCCAAAGCACAGAGCTTTGGCGTCAGGCTAACCTTAACCTCATGACTCAAAGATACCTGCTCCGGAGTCAACTAATGGACTTCAATTACAGAGTAGAGTTCTCACTCTATGATGACATCTTCTACAGTGCTTTGATAAAAAGAAGAGGCCAAGTCAGAATTAAAGGTGCGGAACATCCTAAAGACAGACTGGTCTGTTTGATTGGTGACTCTAAATTGGCCCCAAATGACTAAGTGTGAATAGATGAAGGAGTGTCTTCGATGGACTGTCACCCTGTTCTGACCTGTGACAGATGCTGCTGGGAAAGCTGCAGTCACAAGCAATTCATTTGTTCTCCAGAAACCAGCTTATTTCATGAGAATTTGTCAGACATGGCATTTTAGGAAACTGAGAAAACAGGAAGGGTTCTGCTGCATAATTCATCAGAACGTAACAGAGTTCAAACTCACATTATTTTTTTAAATAAGATAAAACAAGGCCATTTAGAACTGCTCCATACAAGGTGCAGAGCAAACATTTTCCAGTTCTGAATGATGACAAATGCCCTAAAGCCAAAACAAATGCTAAAGCTTTCTGTATTCCATGGCTACAAACCCACAGCAGATGGCTGCAGCCACTCGACTCGCGGCACTTTAAAAATTTATATTCTCAAAATGAAAGCACATAAAAAATGCTGCCTTACTGCATAGAGAACATTGATCTTTGGTGTTGTTCATTTTCCAATTTTATTGGTTTTTTTTTTTTTGCTAAAGGAATGCATTTTCCATCTTAAATAATAATAAAGCCGATGGAACATTGTCCAGTTTCATACAAACATTCTGATTTTATTATAACATTTTTAATATAGCTTATTTTCTTAGGGGAGTGGATATTGTTGCTGGATGAGTTGTTCTGATAATGTAGTCTGAGGGATGATCCTGTTTGTGGGTTGATGCTGGGGTAGTCGACTAGCCAAAAAAACAAAAAATTATTTTATATAGCATCTTCCTTCCTAAACAGCACATCACTGCGCTTTATAGGTATAGAAAAACATATACATACTTAAAGTAAAAGAATCTGAGACAGATAAAGTGTAGTGCTAAACTAAATATATGCTTTTTATGTAGCATTTTTATAGCAACCTTGTTTTTGTGCTCTAGAAGGAAAAATGTGTACAGATAAACAAAAGATAACAAGGTGAGCTAAATTTACAAGATAAATCATATTCATGACACACATGGAATTCCAATGAGCACTGACTTAAATCACATAACTAAGGATGTCACATTAATCATCATTTTAATATATGGAACCATTCATAGTAAACAACATCTCAAAGGCATTCACAGCAAAATATAATCAGTTTATTAATTTTCTGAACCTACTCAATCTAAGTTAATGTTCACAGGGTCTTTAGTGTCAGGATGGGGTGCAAAGTAAGAACCATCCCTGAAAGGGGAACAAGACAATCTCAGGCAGATATCTAGCCAGGAATTACTTTTGGGATGGATTTTGCTGGTGGGGAGTTCATGAATCATATTTCCATCTCTGATCAGTTGAATTGTCATAAAATATGTTTGTAGGATTCGAACCTGAAATCCCTCCCTATCCAGTCCAACTCACAGGGCAAACCCATGCACAAAACCACTCTCATACCATCTCATTTTTGGGTTACCATTCAATCAAACACCCACTCGTTTTTGGAATAATGAGGAAAACTGAAGCTTCCATGAAAAACAAGCTATCTCCAAGAAACCATGCAACTCACTGAGATTTGACTTGATTACCAGAGAATGTAAAGCACCTCTATGTTATGATGTTACCTATCGTTTGACAGAGCATTTTTGTTGAAATAAAACCCCTTTATTTTTTTATAAAATTCTGTGTTTGTTCCTAGATTTGACAGCTTTCCCCTCTAGTGGACATTATTGAAAGTGTTTGGGATTCTAGTATGTGCTTTGGAAGTTATTGAAAATTTTCTGTTTTTGGACTCCTAGTTCACAACAATGAAATGGCTGCTTCAGCACTAAAGATTGTTCAAAATTATTCTGAATGCACTTTTTGCTAATTTTTGGATTACCTGGAATTTGTTCTCTGTTGTTGGTTGAAGGTACTGTTAATGTTTATTGACTTCTGGAGTGGCTTTTAAAGGAACACCCCCTTTTTACAGCTTTATTTTCGAAAATCTTCAATAAATCTTTAAATATTCAAGGAATTTGTTTGTTTCTGTTTGACCAGAAGTTGTTGCTGTTTTTCCCTACATCCTTTTTGATATTTGTAACTTTAAAAGTCTTTGCTTCACCTTTGAGCATGTGCAGACTGTAGCCTACCTTTGGTTGGTGAGAGTTAATAGTGTGGTGCAGACCTGTAGTGTAAAGAGCAGGTCTGTTTTTTGTTTTTTGAAGTCTGCATCCTTTCTTGATCCTTTTGTGACAATGATTAGTTAAGATCATGGATGCATTGAGGGTAATGCAGTGTTCCCCTCCAACAAGAACACCAGAGTCACTTTTCTGCTTTCTACAGTCAGTGTCTTCAGCATCACTGGGCTCTGGACAAGCACTACTGGCTGCCCGGGAGTCTTACACTTTTACTCCAAAAGTCTCTGTCATATTTTTCAAATTCTTTTAAGGTTTGTCAAAAAACACACCTACTTTCCAGTTGGACTGGCAGCTGCCATTCAAATAACTAGCCCCGCCCAGCCTGTGATCAGCTCACAGACAGTTGTATTTTAGCTCTGCCAGTGAATATCTACAATATTTTGCAAACCCAGTAATGTGCGATTTATAAAGTCTCAATTTTGATTTTTTGGCTTTTGGAAGGTGCAAAGGATTAATAAGAGGATCCCTGACCTTCTTGGGACCCCCCTGTATTTTTCAGTTTGCTTTCACCCACTAACAAATGGATCAATAGATGAAGAGAATGCTGCAGAACTGTGCTGAGGGCTATAGCGATGCCAGCCCATACTCTCCTCACTCCCCCACCACAGTGTCATTCACACGCACAGCCTTGTTGTGTACGCACTCGCTCATTTGTTTACCAAGCAATTCCTGGCACAGGCCTTTTTCCTTTTTCTTTTTCAAATTAAGCATTTACCTTGATTGCTAGGTTGCTAATTGCAATAGCTGAAGCTCTTTAGAAGCGTGTGTATCAACATAATTAACATGTATATTAGATTTAATTATAGGACTGAGCGCAGGTGCAAACCTCTCTACATTTAGCTGAAACTTAAAAAGCTGAACTTGAGTGCTTTACTCGCCAGCATGCCGCCACAGTGATGATGATAAGAAGGGCTTTTCAAGTCCTGTCCCTTACACATTAATAGACACTATATGGGAGATTCATTCATTCAGTTTTGTGCCCTGCATTTTCGATAATGGAGTATGGGGGACAAGAGCCTATCCTGGCACCTTCTCACATCCACATTCCTTCATACTGTACTGGAACAATTCGAGTCTAAGCTGCATATGGGAGGAATGGAGTACCAGAGAAAAATACTATATAATACTGTACAACAGAGTATGCACAGCTGGTAAGTGGGTCTAGATTTGAACCCAGTCTCCTAGAGTTGTGTGGAAATAGCATTTGTGATAGCAGCATCATACTAACTCAACATGCATATATGTGCAACATAAAGTACCCATAAACAAAAGCATAAGTATGTACTGCAAGCACCCATATTTAGAACCCAAATACATGTTGCCACGCAAGAGAAACTCACAAATGGAAAAAAACATGTACACAAGGTTACACAGTGCACACAAAACATAATCATCTGTACTCATATATGTACAACATAACATACACATCCACACTTATGTAAAAAACACACATGTACATAGCCCAACCACTACCCACCTCACATGTGCCACAGAGATGGGCAAACACTGACAAATGCATGAACACATCTGCAGAGATTCACACATACTTCTCACACAGTACAAGCACATGCAAACAACATATAAAATGCACCTCTTTGGAAAATGGCACTGTAAATGTTAATAGATGCATATTATGAGGAGATTGTCCCCATGCTCAAAGATGAGCAGGTGATGATGTAAGATTGATGGCATTTCAATTAACATCCCAAAGGTAGCCAGAGATGAAGACAATTGGTTAAATAAAAAGGATCCACTGACATATAGTACAAATATTAATTTTATTGCTGATGATAGAGAGAAAGATACAAGTAGAACGATACGGATTCCAAGCTGGCTGTTGAACAGCAGACCAGCTCTTCTCCCTGATTCAGTGGAGGGTGCATGGGAGTGTGATAATGCAGTCTACATGTCTTTTGTAGATTTGGAAAAACCATATGACCATGTCCTCGACACGTGTTGAGGGAAGTGCTGCAGGAATATCGGGCAAGAGGGTCACTCTTGTGTGCTGTTCCTTCTCTATATGAATACAGAGACAGCCGTTTCAATTCTGTTTACTGTGGGTGTCAGGCTCCATTAAGGCTGTGTCTTGTTACCACTCCTTTTTGCCTTTTCATGGGCAGTATTATCAAGATGTGACGGTGTACAGTCGTAGGAGTAGCACTGTTGCTTTATGCAGATGATGTTGTCCACTTTGTCTCAACGGACTGTAACTTTCAGCACATACTCAAGCGATTCACTGCCAAGTGTGAAGTGGCTGGGACAAGTATCAGCATCTCTGATGTCATGGTTCTCTCTCAAATAGAGAGGATTGCTCTCACCAGGTAAGGGGGAACAACTTCCCTTAGTGGAAGAGGTCAAGGAATCTTGTTCACAAATGATGGAAAAGGGAACATGAGATTGACAAGTGGATTGATGTGGCAGCAGCAGTTCTGTGGCAGTGAAGCCGCAGCTGAGTTTAAAGACAAAGCTCTCTGCTTATTGGTCGAAATACATTCCTAACGTTCCTAAGTAATGACTGAAAGAATGAGATACAAGTACAAGTGGTAGAAATGAGGTTTCTTTGCTTAGAGGCTGAGGTAACACTCCATGATAGGGACTGAAGTTCAGCGATTCAGAGTTGCTGCTCCTCCACATTAAAAGGAACCATCTGAGGTGGTTTGGGCATGTTGTAACAATAGGGCAGCTAGACCTGCTCCAGGCAGGTCCAACTGGGCAGAGACCCCATGGCAGACCCAGGACATGCTGAAGTATATCTTTTGGCTGGCTTGGGAATGGTAAGTAATTCACCAGAAAGAGGAATCTGTAGCTGGAGAGAGGGAACTTTAGACTGCTGCCATTATGATTCTCACCAGGAAAAGTGGTTAAGAAAATGAGAAGAGATGAGATTAGACACTACATGAAAAAGGTCAGCCTGATGGCACAGCAGTTAGCTTTGCTACCTCACAACTTTTTGACCTTCAGTCCCATTACCAAACTGGAATTAGATCAGTGTGGAGTGAATATGTTATTCTTGTTTTTGTGAAGGTTCACCATTTTCTTCCACTGTTTAAAGATATGCAGTTAGGCTAACTATCAACAGCAAGCAGGCCCAGTGTGAGTGTGCCTAGTACTGTCAGTTTAATTTCCAGCTCCTTGAAACTGAAAAGTAGAAAATAAACAAAGAATGAGTCCAGCAAGATGTGGTGGCAAATTTCTATGGTGTCAGCCCTGGACACTTCACCTTGATCTGTGCAAAATAGATATGGCACACTAGCATAAAATGGCATGGTACACAGCAGGGTGGCAAGCAACTGTTCAGAGAGCTAAGCATCACAATCTTCAGAAAGGTAATGGCCCTTCATCCAGAGCAGTGCAGATCATTTAAATAACCACGCTCATTCAGGAACAGGAAAGCTGGAAGGGACAAAGAACTCTCTGATATTTAATGGTGACAAAGTTGAACAGCCATTCCACCCATGTGGTAATTTTGCTTGGTGTATTCTGTGCACTGTGTGTTTTGACCAATATCCATTTAAAACTGAAGTCAGACACAATTTAATATATAAAGAGGGCATCTCTTGTTTTAAAAAAAAAACTTCATATTTGGCTTAATATGTTCACTCTCAGCAATGCACCACACTCAGCACAGTTGATCCTTGCCCTAGCATGTGAGCACCTTTCCTTGTATCTGAAATCGCTCACTTCAATCTTTAAGTGCAGATGCTGAAGAAAGAAGAAAAAAAAAAATCGAACAGAAACACATTGTACCAGAGGATGACAAATGGATGCCCGTGAACATGAAGGCAAAGGTAATGAAAAATCAAAAGGGGGAGAAAACATGCAAAACCAGTTAAAAAATATGCAGACACAGAATAGCACATAGTTGTCCCTTATAATTAGTAGAGATATACAGTGGTCTTGTGGAAGTAGGCCACAGATCTTTTCTGCATGTTTTCTATCATTTTATTGAAAAATGCATCTTTGACCATTCTGTGTTAACTCCCCCACTCACACACACAGACAAAGCAGGCCTTGGGATTTAATAAATGAGATATTTCACAAGCTCCGTCAGAATCCGGAGATAAGCACATGCTGAGCTGTGGTCTGAATTGATTGAAAAAGACGACTTTCACACTTGGCTTCCAGCTTCAGGAGGGTGGGGGGTGGGGGGGTGATGTTCAGTGGGACCCTTGGACCATCTCCACACAACTCACATGCTTGTTTGTCACCTATGCAAGTTTTTGTCATCATGCCAGAAATTAATGAACAAACTGGCCTTAAGCTGCAGAGACCTCACTCCATAATTGTGGGGGAGGTGGAGGTCATTACTTGTCGCTGTAGCCTTGCCATACTGCCTGGGTTAAGTCCCAATCCAATTAAAACTAAGAAGCAACCACTGGGTGGGCTTTTGGGTGAGCAGAGCCACTTGAATTCTTGTTTGTAGCACGTGCCAAGATGCTCTCTCTAAAGTTCAGGAAAATTATTCTGATTTTTACAATACTGTATTGCAATTTTTATATTTTGTTTAATTTTTTTTACTATTAATATTGCTTAAAAATAAGGTTAAAGAGACTTTATGGTATATGGTAGAATAAAAGTGGCTACTGGAATAAATGTCTGGTGTACAGTACACAAGTGGAACATATTTTAACGAAACAATTCCTAGAATTTGAAGTCACTATTAAACTCTTGGGCTTGAATTTTCTTCTCTCTCCAGACTAAAAGATTGAACTCCAACTGGCAAAGACATCTTGTTGAGTCTTTAGATGTTCCTTGTTGAACAAGCTGTTGGAAA
The DNA here is from genome assembly GCA_026402145.1 of Polypterus bichir lapradei. NCBI lineage: Eukaryota > Metazoa > Chordata > Cladistia > Polypteriformes > Polypteridae > Polypterus > Polypterus bichir. The sequence continues at coordinate 124,380,463 of JANRMT010062854.1, read as the reverse complement.
GGTGGAGAGGAAAAAAAATGGAGGCAGTACCCTGAATTCAGAGGTTGGAGGCACATGCTCTATTGGAAATGCATGAGGAAAAAGAGAAAATAAGAAGGTGATCTTTAATACCCTAAGCCACATTCACGGCCATAAACAAAAAGTTATCCATCATCAGCTTAGTCAGCTGTCAAAACAAAACATCTTAAAGAGTATGAATTCTAATGGGGTGACAGGATGGCATAGAGGTTAACCAAGCTGCCTCAGGGAGGGTTTATATCTCATGCCTGGCTGTTGTCTTTGTGGAGTTTGCACTTTCTTCTTGTATTTGTGGGGGTTTTCTTCAAAGTATTCTGGCCTTTCTGCCACTCCTCCAAAGATGTGTATTAGGGTAGTAGGGGACTCTAAATTAGCAAAGTATGCTTGTGTATGTGCTGTGAGGAATAAGACAAGTCGGAAGTTTTCTCTTTTTTTTAATTTTCTTCCTGTTTAGTCATCCTGATGTTGTTCAGATTATAGTGTTTGTGTGTATACATATCTGCGGTGGGCTGGCGCCCTGCCCAGGGTTTGTTTCTTGCCTTGCGCCCTGTGTTGGCTGGGATTGGCTCCAGCAGACCCCCGTAGTTAGGATATAGCAGGTTGGATAATGGATGGATGGATGGATGTGTATACATATTTTTATCTATCTATTTATTTATTTAAAGAGTTTTTGTAAAAGCCAAATTTCCCTTGGGGACAAAAAATGATCTATCTATCTATCTATCTATCTATCTATCTATCTATCTATCTATCTATCTATCTATCTATCTATCTATCTGTCTACAGGGTGAGTACTACATTTCTCAAGGTCATTGCGCGAGGTAGAGGCAGCCGAGTAGGTTGGGGTTGGAGTCCTTTGATAAGCAATACCTTATAGTTTTCACTCTGCAACATGCCTTGGTCCGGTGTGCAGTGTGCTTTCGCTCTCAAGGCGTTCTTCAAAAACAATGAATCCATAATCACTACGCAATGCGCCTTACGAACGCACTTCAGTATTCCCCCTTAACGGTGAAATCCCAAATTGGAAAACAATTCTTCAGTGGGTGGCTAAATTTAGACAGACGGGTACAACAATAAACAGAAAATGTCCAGGCCGTCCTCAGACTATATGAACACCTGAAAACATCCAAGCTGTAAGAGTATCAATTTTGCAATCTCCTAGACGTTCAGCATGCAAAAATGCTTCTGCCATTGGCAATTCCAACATATCTTTGAGGAGGATTTTGCATGAGGACCTTAATTTCCATCCAAACAAAATTATGTTAGTGCAGGAACTCACTGAGAGAGACTTGGAGAGCCGTACAGAGTTGTGCGTGAACATTCTACAAATTGTTAGTGGAGATAATATCTTCAGGTGCAGCAACGAGGTGCGTTTCCATTTGAATGGTTGCATAACCATTTGCTACTCAGCTGAAACCAACCCCCATGAACTTCATCAGAGACCCCTGCATAGTAAGCGTGTTAGAGTTTGGTACGCCATTGCAGAATTTGGCATTGTAAGCCCTTACTTTTTTGAGTAGGGGGGTGCAACGGTCACCATCACTTCAAAACGTAACATTGAAATGCCACAAAACTTTTTGTGGCCCCAACAGGAAGAAATGAATGTGGTGGATCCTGGTTTCAACAGGATGGAGCAACAGCTCATATATCGTAGAGATTCATGCAAGTTTTGTAGGAGATGTTTACGGGGAAGCTGATCTCCCTGCGTGGCGATGTCAGGTGGCCTTCACGTTCGCCTGATCTTGCTCCGTGTGATTTCTTCTTGTGGGGCTCTCTCAAGTCAAAGGTATACACACACCAACCTCAAAACCTTGAAGCCCTCAAGTACGCTATTCACCACAAAATCACCACTATTCCCCTTGAAATGGCCAAACGAGTCGTGTGAGTGTTCAGAAATCGTCTCGAAGAGTGTATCGCTAATGATGGCCACCACCTTGAAGACATAATTTTTATAACACAGTGAAAAAATCTATTTTGTATACCCTTTCTTGTGTCGTAAATGAAATTTATTTGATCTTGTAGTGTTTTTGTAGAATAAATGTTTGAAATGTGGTATTCTTTTTGGCTCACCCTGCATCTATCTATCTACTACATTACAAATATAAAATAATTATATGAAAACTGATATTTTTTCAAAATTAAAGGTGTAGAAAATAAATTGCAAAGCTCTAGGCTTCAAGGTTAAACTGCTTAAAAAAAAAATAAGGCTGGAATGGAACTGATGTTGACATTATTGGACTTAATGAGACAGTAGCAAGGGAGAAGCTGCAATATCATGGATTAATAATGGGCTATGTAAAAATGAATATACTATTATGGAGTAAATAGAGTTGTACAATAAGCCATGGTCAAGAATAGCCCATGCTTTTCACAGTAGTGGCAATTCTTTAAAAAATGCAATTTAAGCCTCCAAGAAGGTGACTTTTAATGCCTACCTTTTTCTTTGTATAAATGACACATTCTATCTGTACTTTAATGAATGTAACAGCTTTTAGAATCAGGATACGTCTTTATGCATCACAAGATAGGGTTTTTAATTACATTCGACTCACAGTGGAAGTGTTGTTTGTAGAGTGCACGAATAAATGTAATGAAGACAAAAGCTGACCAGACATCCATGACACTGTGCAGTATGATATGCGAGGTAGCTATCCTTTTGAAGCTTCTCTATAAATGACTCATTAAATCTTATTAAGTCCTAACTATGTATGTTTATATTATTAAAATAGATAGATAGATAGATAGATAAGGCACTCAGACACCCAGGTAAAGAAACAATGCCACTACTAAACCATCTTTACAACTGAATAATAAGTATACCATATTAAAACAATTTTTTTTTTCAATATCCCTGTTTCTTAGTGCCTTGCTTGAAATAAAAAGACTCCATTTTTTGGAGAATATGAAAAAATACAGTAGTCATTTTCTTAAAAGTGTTTTGTAGACTTTGGGATCTTCCACAGGAGACCAATTTGACACCTTGTCACAACTGGACTTCCTGTTGGATTGGTAGTCAACCCAGAATTGCCAGGCTCTCCTCCAGTCTGAGTTTTCATACTGAAGCTGGTGGGTTTGATGCTTTCTTCCATAGACCTCACTGGGTGGTTCTTCATCTGTGGTGTACTGGTTACCTTCCTAGGTCAGTCCTTCTCAGGAAATCTTTCAGCCCTCACCTGGGCAGAAGAAAAACTTGCTTCGGTTTTACCCAGTGGTTCGATGCTGAACTCATAGGGAGGCAGAGTATATCATGACTAAAGATAAACAGAAAGATAGCTGCATATATACTTAGGTATATACTTTCTTAAACGATTCTGGAATCTCTCATATATCAGCCATTTTATAAGGTGCTATTTTTTGATTTGGATATTTTAAAAAGTTTATTTGTTTTTTGTACTTTAGTACATACTTTCAATATTGTGTTCACATTTAAGATTTTCTAAAAGTTTCCAAGTTTTTCTGAGCCTCACTATTTGCCCTCTTCCTCCACTGTGTGCCATTATTCAGAACAGAATGATCAAATAAGCCCAAATAATATGCGGCAACTCAGCACTCTCTGTCTGTCATTTTGGAGACCTTCTGGGCCACAAACAGACATTTGTTAACATATCTGGCTGACAAAGAATGTGATCTGCTGCATCACAACTTGCACAAATGCCAGATTGCTGAACCGAGACCAAGGTGGCAAAACCTGGCAGTGTTCAAAGGCAACACAAGTGAAGGAAGCTATTAAACCCTGCTCTTGTGGTGGTGCACTGATGCTTGTTTGTTGGCACTGTTTCTTGGCAGTGTAGGATATCAGTGAAATGACGAACTCTCCAAGATATGGTTAGACTATTTGATGAGCCTTTAAACATTTTGTGCTGGAATTTTGGACTCTTTTCCTCCCAGTGCTGGATGATGAAAATTATTTTCTTGGATTAAAGTAAATACTTATCTTGCAGCTGCCGTCTGATCTAAATATTGTACAACCTCAATTCCAAAAAAGTTGGGACGCCATGTAAAATGTAAACAAAAACAGAATGCAATGATTTGCAAATCTCACAAATTCATATTTTATTCACAATCGAACACAGAATTACATATCAAGTGTTGAAATTACTATTTCATGAAAAATATTAGCTCAATTTGAATTTGATGGCAGCAACACAAAAAAGTTAGGATGGAGGCAAAAAAAGGCTGGAAAAGTAAGTGGTACTAAAAAGAAACAGCTGGAGGAACATTTTGCAACTAATTAGGTGAATTGGCAACTGGTCAGTAACATGATTGGATATAAAAAGAGCATCTTAGAGTCTCTCAGAAGTAAAGATGGGCATAGGTTCACAAATCTGCAAAAAACTGTATCTACAAATTGTGGAACAATTTCAGAATAATGTTCCTCAACATAAAATTACAAAGACTTTGAATATCTCATCATCTACAGTGCACAATATCATCAAAAGATTCAGTAAATCTGAAAAAATCTGTGAGCAAAGGACAAGGCTGAAAATAAGTATTGGATGCCTATGATCTTCGGGCCCTCAGGTGGCACCGCATTAAAAACAGACATGATTTTGTCATGGAATCATTGTATGGGCTCAGGAACACTTCCAGAAATCATTGTCTGTGAACAGAGTTCACCGTGCCATCCACAAATGCATGTTAAAGCTCTATCATGCAAAGAAGAAGCCATATGTGAACATGATCCAGAAATGCCACCATCTTCTCTGGGCCAAAGCTCATTTAAAATGGACTGAGGCAAAGTGGAAAACTATTATGTGGTCAGATGAATTGAAATTTTAAATTCTTTTTGGAAAACATGGATGCCGCATCCTTAGGACTGAAGAGTAGAAGACAATCAGGCATTTTATCAGAACGGAGTTCAAAAGTGTGCGTCTCTAATGGTTTGGGGATGTATTACAGCCTATAGAATTGGCAGCTTGCACTTCTGGAAAGGCACCATCAATGCTGAAAGGTATATACAAGTTTAAGAGCAACATATGCTCCCATCCAGGCAATGTCTTTTTCAGGGAGACAATGCCAAACTGCATACTGCATCTATTACAACAGCATGGCTCCGCAGTATAAGAGTCCAGGTGCTGAACTGGCCAGCCTGCAGTTCAGACCTTTAACAATTGAAAACATTTGGCACATCATGAAATGAAAAATATGATAAAGGAGACCCAGGACTGTTGAGCAGCTAGAATCCTGTATCACACACGAATGGGACAACATTCCTCTCCCAAAAGTCCAGCAACTGTTTCCCCTCAGTTCCCAGATGTTTACATACTGTTGTTAAAAGAAGAGGGGATGCTACACACTGGTAAACATGCCCCTTTCCCAACTTTTTGTGTTGCTGCCATCAAATTCAAAATGACCTTAGTCTTTTCTAAAAATGAACCATTTTCTCACTTTAAACATTTGATATATTTTCTATGTTCTATTGTGAATAGAATAGGGCTTATGAAATTGGCAAATCATTGCATTCTGTTTTTATTTACATTTTACACACCGTCCCAACTTTTTTGGAATTGGGGTTGTAGCTCTGTTCTTCACTCAGTAAAGCAGCTTGATAATTAACATCCACCTACCAGGCCTCTTCCAGATCAATTCTTTGTGACAAAAACAAAACTGTCTTGATACATCATATACAGCACACTTTGCACTGTCAGCCGCCTATGGTAATAATCTACACATTCAGTGCTAAACTGGAGCTCACATTTCATAAGATGGTGCTGTGCTTCTATTTGCAACTACTTTGTTGGATCACGTACAAGCATATGTAAGGACAGGACAAAGTCATAGTTGAAATGGATGAAGTCATATTACTAATAAGTTCTTTTGTTAAGGAGAAGTCATGAATTGCGGTTGAAAATTCAATTGCAAGAACTTATATGCAGGAAAATGTAACAGACAGAATTACCATGAGATTAATCATACTGGACGGCATGAAAGCTACACAGCCATTATTGTAAATGTCATTCTGAAATGCAAACCATAATTAAAGAACAAACATTACGTCAATAGTCTATTTCTAGGAAATTAAGTACAATAAAAAGTAAGAATGCTGAAAAAATAATGTGAACTCTGCTTATCTGACTGATGACAGGCTAGAAATCAGACTGGACACAAAATAGGGCATCAGAAATCTTTAATTTTTAGGTAACTGGTTATGTGGTAATAAAGAACGCTACACTAGTGGTGGCAAGAAGATGGTGAAGGGCGCACCACAGATTCAATTATATTTATAGTAAAAATAATGTGATTAAATTAGTGGTATATACTGTAGTGAGAATTATAACAAAATGACACCTTTTATTGGCTAACTAAAAAGATTACAATATGGAAGCTTTAGTTAGCCAATAAAATGTGTCATTTTGCTATAATTCTCACTACATTCATAGTGGCTAACACGGTACAACACCCTAGTACTATTGGTATACACTGTAAACACATGTCATGGCATGGTACCACCATGAGCTGCCAGAACAGCTGCAAATCACCTTGATATAGATTTTGTAAGTGTCTAGAACTGTAAAGAATGATTGAATTCTTTAGAGAGAATTCCATTGTTTGGACTACACGGGATACTTCAGTCTGAGATGTCACTCCAGTATCTCCTATAAATTGACTTTTGGGTGACTGGGATGAACAATGCATGTGGTTTAGATTGTTTTAATAGATTCCAAGCTGTTCAATGACCACTCATTGCATGTGGAAGAAAGGAGATTATGATCTATAAGATTTCCTAGAAAATTCTAAAAAGATGTAATACTATGGCTAAGTTTATGGAAGGAGACACAAAAAAGAGAAGAGAAAAAAGTCACAATGGCCCCAAGCTGACTCTTCCTACTGCTTTGCCTATGGGTAGATGGTTATAGTAGCTAAGTAACTGGACATAAAACCAATTCAGTTCCCACATGTGGGTAAGTACAGTATGTGACTCTCAAAAAGACACCTAACTTGCTTCAATGGTAAAGAATATCTGTACACAGTTTATTTGGAAACTATAAGTTATTCTATGGTGTGCTGGGCTGATAACTTCAAGTGAGGCCCACTGAATCAACAAGCTAATTAAAAAGGGCAGGCTTAGTTATAGGAAGCACTCTTGATGCCATGGAGGTAAAAGTGAAGGAGAGAATTAAAACAAAACTGAATGCTATTATGAACAATGCTGCACATCCTCTCTCTGACAAACTAACACTGAGGACTTTCAGTCAATAAATTATTTAGCAAAATGTGTCAGGAAACACCACAGGGTTTCTTTATACCAACAGCAGCACACCTGAATAATGCCTCACCATGACTGGGACAGCCAAGTCAGAACTTTTCTTTTTTTTACTTCACTTTATTCATTCTGGTGTTTGTTTAGACCATAGTCTATCTATCTATCTATCTATCTATCTATCTATCTATCTATCTATCTATCTATCTATCTATCTATCTATCTGTCTGTCTGTCTGTCTGTCTGTCTGTCTGTCTGTCTGTCTGTCTGTCTGTCTGTCTGTCAGATGTAGTGCTCTGGCTTATAAACCCAACTTTAGTATAAAGTCCCAAAATCAGTAACCAAGAGCTCCTCAAGAACAACCATTTGTCAGCTAAATATTTATTGCAAAAAAAGTCTCTATTTAACAAAAGCTGAAGTTTCTTGAAGTAGGCAATCCAAAAGCGAACAAGCCACAAAAACACAAATCCAGAAGAGAGGTCAAAAAACACAACAAAGGTTCAAAATACAGGTAATCCAAAAAATAAGCATGATAAGAATAATCAGTAGACCTTATGAAAACCACCATATCTATCTATCTATCTATCTATCTATCTATCTATCTATCTGTCTGTCTGTCTGTCGAGCTTCTGTAAAAAGCCACATTTCCCCCTATGGACTAATCTTTGATGCCTTGGGGAAAGGCATTAGACAAATGTAAAACAGTAATAATACTACTAATATGCCCTCTGAGAGAATCAGTGCTCCTAATTTGGATGTAGTACTGGGCAGCCGAGTAGGGTATGTGTTGGGCAGGACAGGCTTTTGGACCGAAAATTTTACCCAGGCATGTAAGTGACAGGCAAAAGCTGAGACAGATGAAAGGAAAATAGGAAACTGGTTTGAAGTACATTATTGTGTGGACAAATATACAATTCACCCCACTAAACATACCAGAGTCCAATTCCTCTGTATTTTTTTCTGTTTAATCATTTAGTACTTAGGAATTTACTTTTGCTTGTTTTTGTTATATTTTAAAATAAACACCTTTAGTGTTTTATTACTTGGTTCTTTGGTTCTTTCATTTTGATTTTCAGAGATACTACAAGAGCAACCACCTATTGCCACAATGGCTGTACTGAACTTATTCAGGAGCAATAATGTAGTCTGCCCTAGGCGAAAACTTGGTAGTTTCAGACCTAATCTACAGTAATACCTAGTACTGTATTTCACTGCCATGTGCAGACAGATGTGATTCACCTTTCATTTCATCTTCCTTAAGGCCAGACCCTGGAGCAGAACTGCTGACTTGCTGACTTGAGCTCTTTGCTGTAGGAATGTTGGTGACAATTCCAGTCCCTGTACTTTTGTCCTTTATGCTGATGTTTGAAAGATTAGGTGAGATGGGATGTCGTGCTAGGTAAAAAAAGACACACCTGTGAAATCGATTCTGTGTGTCTTCAGGCAGAGTAGACCTGCCCTGAGAATAAATTCATTTTATTTAACAGTAATCTACACTGGGCAAAGATATCCAAGTGACTCTGAAGAAGTATTAATGTGTTCGTCCTCCTGCTCCACGGCTGAAGCATATATTACTGTGCAAGTGGAGAGCTAAAATACACTGAACTGAGTCCTCTGACACACTGATGCTATTAACCTGAAGAATCTAAGCAAAGCAACAGCAGCGTCCATCTGTCACCCATATATGACGCATTGCCACCTCGGTCAGTGGACAGTGTAAATCAATCAGAATGACCTATCTAATGTAGAATAAAAATGCTACTGTTTAATAAATAAATGGTATCATCAATGTTCTTGCTCATATCTGTCAAACATTTTGCGCAAGTAAACAATGAACTGCAGTATCAAGCCACTAATTGAAATGCATGCATGCAGCAAAGAGGCCAGCAGGGTGCCTCAGGAAGCTCGTCAGCAAACAGGAGTTGGCCTGCCAGGTTATAAATTCTTTTTCCATTTTGTATGTTTTTTTATCTGATTAAATTCAAAATACATTTGAATTCAATAGTCCTATACGCTTCTATTTATAAACTCAAATATAATATAGTTAAAACAAGAAATTGATTGCAACAAAAGACAATTGCACACTGAGCTACTAGATGAATTCCGATAGACAAAGAATGGTTGTTTTAATTATCCAGTGCAGGATTTCCTACTAATTATAAGTGCAGGGTGCAGAGCAGTGTAATTATGCAATATGTACTGTACATACACTGTAATTACTGTACATGTATTTTAAAATATATATTAACTATGTTAAAAATAAATCAAGAGGAAGTATGCCATTACTGTAAAAAAGGTATGCCATACTAATCCCCGTTCTCTGTAACTACAGTCCACTGCTCTGTCTTAACTTCCCTGTGACGGCAACCAATGCATCTGCCTTTCATGAAAGGCCCCCTAGCATCAGTCACTGCTTATGTGAATAAAGTGTTATGTGCATATTTAAATTCAGCTGTCTGCTAAAGACAGGAAATTAAACATGCAACACAACCCCAGAATAACTGTGGTAGAACATCCATATCTGTCTGAAACAGGAGGAAGACAATTACCCTAGGGCATTTATCATGGCATTGCTTGTGAAATAAAAATTACAGACTTCCAAGTATATTAAGCTCCTGGAGTTGCTGGGCTGTTGTGTCTGCATCATGTCTGCTCTCTCAATTATTTTTAAGGAATATGTAGTATATGATCTTTAAAAAAAAACATATGAATTTGCCTTGTACATGAAACAAATGAGTTCTTTAGAATCTCACTCAGTGAATCCCGATTTCATAAAAAGCCTTTAATTACAGAAAACACTCCAAACTGTCTTACATTCTCCATCTAGTGATTTAATATAACACCTTTCATAATGAATAGCCTCTTAAATTGCATACAGCTCCATACATTATAAACCTGCCTCTTCACTGAATTTCTGAGTCTGATCATTCCAATACAAGGTTGCAAAGAAGCAGAGACTGTACAATGTAGGAACCAACTTACACACACGTTCATTCATCTACTCTCATTCATACCAGGCTAATTTTGAGGGACAATTTAACCAAACATGAACATCTTTGGGATGTGACTTGAGATCAGAATATCCAGAGAAAAAACTGCTGATACCTGAAGAAAATACAAAAGTGCATAGGCCAGAATTTAGTTGTGCTAACAAGTTTGGCACCTGACTTAAGTCATATATTATCTTTGAAATGTGGGAGAAAACTGGAAAAATTCAGGAAAACTCACATTGCCCAGAGAGAAAATGCAAAAACCCAGAAAGTGTGACTAGCAGTCTGAAGCTTTGAGGTAGCAGCCCTATTGGTGGGCCACTGTACTTCGTAGATATTATCATATATGTATTACCATATACATCTTCAGCTCTCACTGGATTGGTTTGCAGCCGAGTGTGAAGCGGCTGGGATGGGAATCAGCACCTCCAAATCCAGACCATGGTCCTCAGCTGGAAAAGGGTGGATTGCCCTCTCAGGGTTGGGAGCGAGATCCTGGCCTAAGTGGAGGAGTTCAAGTATCTTGGGGTCTTGTTAATGAGTGAGGGAAGAATGGAGCGGGAGATCGACAGGCGGATCGATGCGGCGTCCGCAGTGATACGAGCTCCGCATCGGTCTGTCGTAGTGAAAAAGGAGCTGAGCCGAAATAAAAAGCTCTCAATTTACCGGTCGATCTACGTTCCTACCCTCACCTATGGTCATGAGCTGTGGGTAGTTACCAAAAGAGCGAGATTGCAAATAAAAGCTGCTGAAATGAGTTTCCTCCACAGGGTGTCTAGGCTTTCCCTTAAAGTTAGGGTGAGAAGCTTGGTCATCCAGGAGGAGCTCAGAGTAGAGCCACTGCTCCTCCGCATCAACAGGAGTCAGATGAGGTGGCTCGGGCATCTGATCAGCAATTCTCCTGGATGCCTCCCTGTTATGGTGTTCCAGGCATGTCTAACTGGGATCAGGCCCCAGGGAAGACCCAGGACTTGCTGGAGGGACTATGTCTCTCGGCTGGCCTGGGAACGCCTCGGGATTCCCCTGGAAGAGCTAGCAGAAGTGGCTAGGGAGAGGAAAGTCTGGGCATCTCTGCCCAAGCTGCTGCCCCCAAGACCATTTCTCTGATAAGTGGAAGAGGATGGATGGATGGATGGTATTACCATATTGTATTCTGTTTGCAAATTTAGTATTGACTTACATTGTGAATAGAATAATAACAACTGCCCACAAGCTAAACTATAAATGTTATATTCTCATTATTTATTGTCCCTTTGCCTACAGTTGAGTCCCAGTTTATGATCTGCTTTGCAGTTGGTAACACATGAAGGGCAAACAGTTTCAAACTGTATTGAATGTACTATAACGTACCGTACAAACATACAGAACGTACTCATGTTTGACTCATGCTGGATACTACCTTGTCAACAAAGTAGCTGTTCAATATTGGGAACCTGGAAAAGACACAGCTATACATACCATGTCAAAGAGTAGAAGACCAATATTTTGCAAGTTTACATTATCTAAAAATTTATCAGGAGCATATTGTACATGTGCAGACTGGCAATAAGTAAACTATGAATTGCCTTGGGTTCCTTGAAGTTGCTGAAACAAAGATAGATAGATAGATAGATAGATAGATAGATAGATAGATAGATGATACTTTATTAATCCCAAGGGGAAATTCAAATAATCCAGCAGCAGTATACTGATACAATAAATAAATAAATAAATTAAAGAGTAATAAAAATGCATGTAAAAACAGACAGTAACTTTGAATAATGTTAGCATTTACCCCCCCGGGTGGAATTGAAGAGTCGCATAGTGTGGGGGAAGAACGATCTCCTCAGTCTGTCAGTGGAGCAAGACAATGACAAAAGTCTGTCACTGAAGCTACTCCTCTGCCTGGAGATGACACTGTTAAGTGGATGCAGTGGATTCTTCATGATTGACAGGAGTTTGCTTAGTGCCCGTCGCTCTGCTACAGATGTTAAACTGTCCAGCTTTATTCCTACAATAGAGCCTGCCTTCTTAACAAGTTTGTCCAGGCATGAGACGTCCTTCTTCTTTATGCTGCCTCCCCAGCACACCAGCGCGTAGAAGAGGGCACTCGCCACAACTGTCTGGTAGAACATCTGCAGCATCTTATTGCAGAAGTTGAAGGACGCCAACCTTCTAAGAAAGTATAGTCGGCTCTGACCTTTCTTACACAGAGCATCAGTATTGGCAGTCCAGCCCAATTTGTCATCCAGCTGCACTCCCAGGTATTTATAGGTCTGTACCCTCTGCACACAGTCTCCTCTGATGATCACGGGGTCCAGGGGGGCCTGAGCCTCCTTAAATCCACCACCAGTTCCTTGGTCTTGCTGGTGTTCAGGTGTAAGTGGTTTGAGTCACACCATTTAACAAAGTCTTTGATTAGCTTCCTGTACTCCTCCTCCTGCACACTCCTGATGCAGCCCACAATAGCAGTGTTATCAGTGAACTTTTGCACATGGCAGGACTCCGAGTCATATTTGAAGTCTGATGTATATAGGCTGAACAGGACTGGAGAAAGTACGGTCCCCTGCGGCGCCACTGTGTTGCTGACCACAATGTCAGACCTGCAGTTCCCAAGACGCATATACTGAGGTCTGTCTGCAAGATAGTCCACAATCCATGCCACCAGGTGTGAGTCTACTCCCATCTCAGTCAGCTTGTCCCTAAGGAGCAAAGGTTAGATGGTGTTGAAGAGAAGTCCAAAAACATAATTCTTACAGCACCACTGCCTCTGTCCAGGTGGGAGAGGGATCGGTGTAGCATATAGATGATGGCATCCTCCGCTCCCACCTTCCCCTGGTATGCAAACTGCAGAGGGTCGAGGGCGTGGCAGACCTGTGGCTTCAGGTGGTGAAGCAGCAGCCGCTCCATGGTCTTCATCACATGTGACTTCAGAGCAACAGGCCGGAAGTCATTCAGCTCACTAGGACGTGATACCTTTGGGACTGGGGTGATACAAGATGTTTTCCAAAGCCTCGGGACTCTCCCCTGTTCCAGGCTCAGGTTGAAGATGCGCTGTAGAGGACTCCCCAGTTCCAATGCACAGGCCTTCAGCAGTCGTGGCGATACACCATCTGGACCTGCTGCTTTGCTGGCACGAAGTCTCCTCAGCTCTCTGCTCAACTGTGCTGCTGTAATTATGGGTGGGGATGTCTCACCTATGCTGGTATCAACAGAAGGATGGGTGGAGGGTGCAGTACTCCGAGGTGAGAGTGGGTTAGGGTGGTCAAACCTGTTAAAGAAGTTGTTCATTTGGTTTGCTCTCTCCATGTTTCTCTCGATGGTGGCACCCCGCTTCGAGCTGCAGCCAGTGATGATCTTCATCCCATCCCACACTTCCTTCATGCTGTTATTCTGCAATTTCTGCTCCAGCTTTCTCCTGTACTGCTCTTTCGCCGCCCTGAGTTGGATTCGGAGTTCCTTCTGCACGCGCTTGAGCTCATGCTGATCACCGCCTTTAAAAGCTCTTTTCTTCTGGTTCAAAAGGCCCTTGATGTCTCTTGTAATCCATGGCTTGTTGTTAGCATAGCAGCGTACTGTTCTTACTGGAACTACATAAAGAAGTTTATGTAATCAGTTGTGCAGTCAACAGCCTCTTCAATGTTCTCACTATGTGACTCCAGCAGTATATCCCAGTCTGTAGTTCCAAAGCAGTCTCTTAGAGCCTGCTCTGCCTCAGGGGACCACTTCCTGAATGATCGTGTGGTTGTAATGGTAAGGAACAAACCCTATGGAGACACCTTAAATAAATTGAAACATGATGGTTTTCTGTTTGGTGCCAGTTCCAACTCTATTACACATACCTAACATGTCTGTGCCCCACTAAGCTACCCAGCAGTGTGAATTCCTTTAACAGAGATGTGTTGACGATGTCCCTTGCAGATAAAAAAAATGTCTCTTGTTTACCCAATTCTCTTTGCCCTATTCATGCTCTAAGTTTGCCTTGTCTTGGCTCTGACCCATTTTCATGGGGTTTACATGGCTACAGATCACAAAGATGATGAAATGCAATGCCTTTGATTTTCAAAGTCACCAGTTTGACATGTACAGTGCATGGCAGCTGATTTAGCTGGATGACCTTGTCAGAGGTGGCTTTCTGTCACAGGATTTCTCAGCTTGATTGCACCTTGCATTGCTCTACACAGGTTTATATATTCATGAAAGGATTATAGAAATGAAAAATGCATTTTTGAATGCTACATTCAGGGTTTGTTTTTTTGTCTTTATCAATTAAGCTCAAAGTTGTCTATGGGTTGCAATTACTGTGCAAAAAAATTCAGACATTCTAAGCCTATCTAATTGAATTACAGCTGTTCAATACGTGCTCCTTTGTGTTTCACACTTAATTGTATTCATGCAACATCAGACGCTGAGGGGGTAGTGTGCCTCAAGTCAGGTGTTCTTTCTCATTGTTCCCATAACAACTGTTTATAATTTAACCTTCTAATGCCATTGAGTGTCAGATATTGGTGGTCAATTCCATGCTTGCAGGCTCCCTAGACACACTCCAGTTGCATATCAGACTAACATACCAGTCGATGATATCCTCCCTCATTATCAAAATATTCTCCTCAAATATGCTTGCAAGCTACGCCATTAATGCTACAGTTACCTCTTGAACTGGTCTTCAATGTCTGGGTGTGTGCATCTGGGTAGTGGATTTCATAACAGGCTAAGACATCATCCAAAAATCATCTGTGCATGTTTTGGATATTGAAAATCCTCAAGACTGCTCCTTGCTTCTTCACCAGTAGGACTACGAAGAAATAACTTTCATTATACTGTAAGGTATAATGTCAAAATACCAAGTTGAACTGAAATAGGCTACATCAGAGCAATCAAACCAATTAGCGTCAGTGATGAGATTGCATACACAATTGACCCTCAGGCGATACTATGAAATGCTTCCACTTTCTTAAAATGTTTAATGTAAAAAAAATCTTTAATGTGTATCATTAGGTGAGTGAAAGTGTCGGGACTAGTAGGGTAAGGTAACTCAACAACATTAAATAAATCAATTTCTGACTTACTGCCAGATTTAAAGGCCATATGAATGGATGTCATAAGACCAGTCATATTAGACTCAAGCTGTCCTTCCCTCTACAATCTTGGAGTTTTCACACCAACATCATGGCACTGAAACTGAGGTTCACAACACCATCTAATTACAGGATTTAAAGTGTCTCGAATAACTATATGCTGACTGATGAATATGATATATGAGCTTTGCACTGGACAGAATGCATTGTTTTTGTTTGCATACTGTACTAAATTGTATTGTACACTACATGTTTTATTGGTCATTGAAGAATGCACACTTCTTATAGCTCATTCTATTTATTATTGTCTATATCAGATTTGGGAAGGTTGAAAGTTTAAAAATAAAGCTCACATAATCCTCTTCATTCTCATTTTCAGTAGTCCCTTGTCCTTGAACTGTATTCTCTACATAAATGTCTTCATATAGTGCACTCACCTGCTTGGTTGGTAGTGATGTTGACAGAGACGTGTTGAGGAGGGTAGGGACTTTTGCTGGACACCCCATTTACTGCCTGGATCTCAAAGGTGTAGAATGTGTGGGCCCAGAGACTGCTGATGAACACTCTGGTTTCTGTGAGGCCTAGCTGCCGGGGAACAAACTCAACATTGTCATCACAGCGAGAGCAAGACTTGCGGTCAGCACTGCACTTCTTGCAGATTATGTTGTACATGATATCGTCACGGCCTCCTGATTCTCGTGGGGGATGCCACTCCAGGATGACTGAAGTTTCATTCACAATTGAAATCACATTCCTAGGCCCAGAGGGGACACCTGTAGCAAAGAAATAATGCGAAATAATGCATTAATCATGGACACGTAAATAGGTCAACTATAATATGTACAGAAAAGGAATGGATGTCTTCTTACCACATAATGAATGAAATTATGAACTGCACACATATGAGCAAAAGACATAATCACAAGCAGAATCTAACAACTTCATTTTGTGTTGTGTAACAGAGAGCGACAGACTGTGTATCACTGCAAAACTGTGAGATTTCCAGGACAGATATGGCTGAAGTAATGTACCATTTCATGGCGAATTGCAACAGCTTTATGCCTTATTTGTTTTCAAAATAAATAGCTAAAACCAATGTTTATGTTTTAATGAGATAAATCAGTCTCTGCTCCATTTGTTGGAAAGGTATAAAGGGTGCAGTCATCCACTGGACTCTGCTCAACCTAGGGAAGACCAATATATTACTGCTTGAATTTGTCCAAATTGTAATTTAGAATGACTTTTTAATGGTACACTAGAGCCAACCTCCATATAACGAGGAACGTTTGATCTGTGTTTAAGTTGAAAGAATTGTCTTTGCTCATGAGGAATTAAAGTAAGTTCAGGTATTATGGCCTTTCTGTTAATAGTGATGGTAATTGCCCACTGAGCCAAGAGTGTTCTAATGCCTTCTCTCTTCCTTCCACTTCAGAATGGAAGATTGAAGGCCATTTCACCTCTGACATCACTTCTGGATCCAACTCTTCCTGCCTGGAAGCTCGGCCATTTTGAAATTAGCTCTATACTGAGCTCTCATTCTGATGCATCCAGAACGTGTTGCGTGAATTTTGAATTTCTAAATACTCTAATTATTCAGGGTCACTGGTGTGGTGCCCCAACTCTTTGACATTTGACATTGTCTTGCCTCCTCTTTACAGTATTTTATATATATAATTTCTCTTTCTTTGTAAAGTTTTAATTTCCCCCGGTGACAAATAAAGTACTGTACAAATCTATCTATTTACAGTAACTAGTTTAACCTGAAAGGATTTTCTCCATGTGCCTGAGATACTATTTGAAACTTCTTAAGGAAATATTCCACCAAAAAATTATATTTTTTTTAGACAGTATGTTATTTACCCTATGTAGTTTGTAGTGATGGTCAAGAAACTTTTTGAATCTGATATTTTCATAGCAAAAGGAGATTACAAAGTTTCTTTCAAAACGGTGACCAATACTGGACAACAGCAAACTATATCAAAAACATCCTTTAAAAAAATCTCACATTATTAGTGGTGCATAATCTACATGTCGAGTCATCCGGTTGTATGCTCACAACATGCAAAACACATGTGTTTTTTGCTAAAACATTCTTACATAAATAACTAAGGAAAATAAAAGTAGTCCACAAACAGTGGGGTCGCACTTTTGAACTGAAAACCCACACATTCTTTGACTTGAAGTGTGGATTATGCAAGCAAAGTGAAATTTTTTCATGGACCTTTTTGACATTCTTTCCTGTTCTTCAATATTGATCTCCATAACCACCCATTTTATCAGAAACTTTGTTAAGTCTTTTCTCCATGGAAACATGTGATTCAAAATCTTTCTTGACCACCACTAAAATCTATATACAGTAATCCCTCCTCGATCGCGGGGGATGTGTTCCAGAACCCCCCGCGATAGGTGAAAATCCACGAAGTAGAAACCGTATGTTTGTATGGTTATTTTTATATATTTTAAGCCCTTATAAACTCTCCCACACTGTTAACATTATTAGAGCCCTCTAGACATGAAATAACACCCTTTAGTCAAAAGTTTAAACTGTGCCCCATGACAAGACTGAGATGGCAGTTCTTTCTCACAATTAAAAGAATGCAAACATATCTTCTCTTCAAAGGAGCGCCGTCAGGAGCAGAGAATGTCAGAGAGAGCGCTCGCTAAGAAAAGCAAACAATCAAAAAATCAATACGTGCTTTTAAGTATGCAGAAGCACCGCGATAAGGCGGCATTTTGTAGAGGAGCATCCGTATCCTCTAGGCAAACAGCACCTCTGCTCACACCCCCTCCGTCAGGCGCAGAGAGAGTGAGAGAGATAGAGAGAAGCAAACAATCAAGCACCGCGCGGGAAGCATATCTTACATCATTGAGGTGTTTTCGTTAATATGTAATACATGCTCTGATTGGGTAGCTTCTAAGCCCTCCGCCAATAGCGTCCCTTGTATGAAATCAACTGGGCAAACAAACTGAGGAAGCATGTACCATAAATTAAAAGACCCATTGTCCGCAGAAAGCCGCGAACCAGCGAAAAATCCATGATATATATTTAGATGTGCTTACATTTAAAATCCGCGATAGAGTGAAGCCGCGAAAGTCGAAGCGCGATATAGAGAGGGATTACTGTAAAGAAATATCATTTTAGTGTGGAGCATTCTTTTAAGGTTACAAGTGATAAAAAAATGTAAGCCATACCGAATTCACATTGTTCTGATGTATTCATACTCAATTTTTTGGGTTCTTCCAGTGCCCTTTCAATATAAATGTCATTTAAACTCAAATATGCAATACAGTGATCCCTCCTTAATCGCGGGGTTGCGTTCCAGAACCCCCCGCGAAAGGTGAAAATCCGAAAAGTAAAAACCATACTTTATATTGTTATTTTTATATTGTCACGCTTGGGTCACAGATTTGCACAGAAACAAAGGAGGTTGTAGAGACAGGGACTTTAAAACACTGCAAACAAACATTTGTCTCTTTTTCAAAAGTTTAAACTGTGCTCCATGACAAGACAGAGATGATAGTTCCCTCTCAATATTAAAAGAATGCAAACATATCTTCCTCTTCAAAGGAGTGTGCGTCAGGAGCAGAGAATGTTAGAGAGAGACAGAGAGAGAGAAAAGCAAACAATCAAAAATCAATAGGTGCTGTTCAGGCTTTTAAGTATACAAAGCACCACACAACAAAGCAGCCGCAATAGGGAACAATGTGAAGGTAGTCTCTCAGCATTTTTTAGAGGAGTGTCCGTATCCTCTAGGTCAATGTGTGAACAGTCCCTCTGCTCACACCCCCTCCGTCAGGAGCAGAGAATGTCAGAGAGAGAGAGAGAGAGAAAAGCAAACAATCAAAAATCAATAGGTGCTGTTCGGGCTTTTAAGTATGTGAAGCACCGCGCGGGAAGCATATCGTATATCATTGAAGAGCTTTATTTAATACATAATACATGCTCTGATTGGGTAACTTCTCAGCCATCCGCCAATAGCGTCCCTTGTATGAAATCAACTGGGCAAACCAACTGAGGAAGCATGTACCATAAATTAAAAGACCCATTGTCCGCAGAAATCTGTGAACCAGCGAAAAATCCGTGATATATATTTAGATATGCTTACATATAAAATCTGCAATGGAGTGAAGTCGTGAAAATTGAAGCGCGATATAGTGAGGGATCACTGTATAATATAAGTATGATAAATGACAGACAGACAGACACACAGAGTGAATAGGTTTATTTTATACTAGCAAAATACCCGCGCTTTGCAGCGGCGAAGTACTGCCTTAAAATTTTTATTAAGAAGACAATTAAACCTTTTTAAAACTGAGGGAAAATATACCAATAATTATTTGTTAAGGATCTCTTTGTATGCCACGTTGCCAGTTCGGCCCTCCAGTTGTAATATGACCAAGCTGTAGCTGTGCGCTGAGCTTACTCTTGAGCATACAACGTACAGTTGGCCATGTGAACAGTAATCTTGTCTCAAATCTCACAGCTTGGGTTGCTGCTGTCATAATCGGTTTGAGTTTCATGTTTTGTTTCAATTACGACAGTATTTGTAGGACTTGTGTTGAAGAGACATTTGGCATCTGTCAAGCGTTGTAAGTATACAACCAGTTTCATTGATAACGTCACATCCAGCTTTTGAGAGTTTAAACATTTCTAAACATCAAAGTGTCCACTACTGAAATCGTCACCTGTGAATCTAAGATGTTTAAAAGGCATTGGCGGTTGTCCAAAGGTGTAAAATATTTGGCCATTTCAGTACACTTAAGCATTTCACTCTTCTAGTGCTCCTGTGTAGTATAATTATCTCCTGTACCGTCATCAGTCCACACCTTGAACCTGTCCCAGTCATTCAATACATAAGACACAATGTTCCTCCGGATATCAAGAGTGAGCCTGATATGGCCATGCAATATGTAACAAAGAGAATGGAAAAGGCAGGTGCCATCTCCGGGCATGGAAACCACTTGGTTTTCAAATTTCTTGAAGATGGGCCCATAAGTAACAAAGACCATTGAAAAGTTCAATATGACTGCCGACAGTGGCATCATATCACTGAAATAAGTACCAAATTTCAGCCTTCTACCTACACGGGAAGTTGGAGAATTAGTGACGTTGGAAAGTTCAATATGGCAGCTGACAATGGCGTCACACCACCGAAATAAGTACGCACATTGGTTTCGGTTAACGCAGGGAAGCCACCTACCAAATTTCGTTAAGATGGGGCCATGAATAAGAAAGTTCAAGATGGCGGACGCTGTTGATTGTTATGACCGTTACGCGTAGAATTTCGAAATGAAACCTGCTTAACTTTTGTAAGTAAGCTGTAAGGAATGACCCTGCCAAATTTCAGCCTTCTACCTACACGGGAAGTTGGAGAATTAGTGATGTTTGGAAAATTCAATATGGTGGCCGACAGTGGCGTCATACCATCGAAATAAGTACGTACATCGGTTTCGGTTAGCACAGGGAAGCCGACTACCAAATTTCGTGAAGATGGGGCCATAAATATGAAACTTCAACATGGCGGACGTTGTTGACCGTTATCGACTGTTATGACCGTTATGTGTAGAATTTCGAAATGAAACCTGCTTAACTTTTGTAAGTAAGCTGTAAGGAATGAGCCTGCCAAATTTCAGCGTTCTACCTACACGGGAAGTTGGAGAATTAGTGACGTTGTAAAGTTCAATATGGCGGCTGACAGTGGCGTCATACCACTGAAATAAGTATGTACATTGGTTTCGGTTAGCGCAGGGGAGCCGCCTTCCAAATTTCATGAAGATGGGGCCATGAATAAGAAAGTTCAACATGGCGGACATTGTAAAAATTAGTGACGTTGGAAAGTTCAATATGGCGGCCGACAGTGACGTCATACCATCGAAATAAGTACATACGTCAGTTTCGGTTAGCGCAGGGAATCCGCCTACCAAATTTCGTGAAGATGGGGCCATAAATAAGAAAGTTCAACATGGCAGACGTTGTCGACCGTTATCGACTGTTATGACCGTTACACGTAGAATTTCGAAATGAAACCTGCTTAACTTTTGTAAGTAAGCTGTAAGGAATGAGCCTGCCAAATTTTAGCCTTCTACCTACACGGGAAGTTGGAGAATTAGTGATGTTTGGAAAATTCAATATGGCGGCCGACAGTGGCGTCATACCACCGAAATAAGTACGTACATCGGTTTTGGTTAGCGCAGGGAAGCCACCTACCAAATTTCGTGAAGATGGGGTCAGCCTTCTACCTACATGGGAAGTTGGAAAATTAGTGACGTTGGAAAGTTCAATATGGCGGCCGACAGTGGCGTCATACCATCGAAATAAGTACATACATCGGTTTCGGTTAGCGCAGGGAAGCCGCCTACCAAATTTCGTGAAGATGGTGCCATAAATAAGAAAGTTCAACATGGCGGACGTTGTCGACCGTTATCGACCGTTATGACCGTTACGTATAGAATTTCGAAATGAAACCTGCTTAACTTTTGTAAGTGAGCTATAAGGAATAAGCCTGCCAAATTTCAGCCTTCTATCTACACGGGAAGTTGGAGAATTAGTGATGAGTGAGTGAGTGAGTGAGTGAGTGAGTGAGTGAGTGAGTGAGGGCTTTGCCTTTTATTAGTATAGACTAGCAGAATACCCGCGCTTCGCAGCGGAGAAGTAGTGTGTTAAAGAAGGTATGAAAAAGAAAAGGAAAAATGTAAAAAATAACGTAACATGATTGTTAATGTAATTGTTTTGTCATTGATATGAGTGGTGTTCCCATATCTATATATATATATATATCTATATCTATATATATATATATATATCTATCTATATCTATATCTATATCTATATCTATATATATATATATCTATACTAATAAACGGCAAAGCCCTCACTCACTCACTCACTCACTCACTCACTCACTCACTGACTGACTGACTGACTGACTGACTGACTCATCACTAATTCTCCAACTTCCCGTGTAGGTAGAAGGCTGAAATTTGGCAGGGTCATTCCTTACAGCTTCCTTACAAAAGTTGGGCAGGTTTCATTTCGAAATTCTACGCGTAATGGTCATAACTGGAAGTTGATTTTCTCCATTTACAGTAATGGAGTTGAGCTGGAGGGGCGGAGTTTCGTATGACATAATCACGCCTCTCACGTAATCACGCATTACGTAGAAAGCCAGGAAGAGCTACAAAACGCGCTTTAGAAAACATGCCTTATATAATTAAGAAGGCAGCGAAACAATTAGAAGCGAGCGACTGAC
>JANRMT010062854.1:124309600-124352947 GCA_026402145.1 Polypterus bichir lapradei | reverse complement strand
TCCTGCGTCCTCTCATTAAACTTGTATCCCGCATTACCCGTGGGCACGAAAAGCACCAGCGGCAGCCTGTCTATTAAGTTAATTTAAAGTTTAGGTTTATACCTCGCTTTGTTTCCGAAGTAGCTGTACTGATGAATATGGTAGTATGTCACTCGCTCGCTTCTTAATGTTTCGCTGCCTTCTCAATTATATAATGCATGTTTTGTTCAGCGTATTTTGGAGCTCTTCCTGGTTTTCTACATAGTGCGTTGACAGTCAGTTCACGTGATTACGTGGGCGGCGTAATGATGTCACACGAAACTCCGCCCCCACGGCGGTCAAGCTCAACTCCATTACAGTAAATGGAGAAAAATACCTTCCAGTTATGACCATTACGCGTAGAATTTCGAAATGAAACCTGCCCAACTTTTGTAAGGAAGCTGTAAGGAATAAGCCTGCCAAATTTCAGCCTTCTACCTACACGGGAAGTTGGAGAATTAGTGATGAGTCAGTCAGTCAGTCAGTCAGTCAGTCAGTCAGTCAGTGAGTGAGTGAGTGAGTGAGTGAGTGAGTGAGTGAGGGCTTTGCCGTTTATTAGTATAGATATGCTATGGGTGTAACAGCATATGGTATGGTAACACTTTCAAAACATTTTCCAGGAACAGGATTAAAAGCAGAAGATTTCTGCTTCTTTAAATCATCCTGAGCGAGTTAAAGTAAGTTTGAATTTACTATCACATTCTGTAAAAATTTAATTTGTCCTTTGGGAGAAATGAAGTATGATCAATCAATCAATCTATCTATCTATCAGATGTACTGCTCTGCCTTATACTATAAATCCGACCTTAGTATAAAATTCCAAAATCAGTAAACAAGAGCTCCTCAAGAACAAACATCTGTCAGCTTTCAGCTTGTAAACATAAAATGGCAGCTGCAGATTTTTTATAGGTAAAGCAGGAATTTCTTGAAGTAGGCAAACCAAAAGCGAAGAAGTCACAAAAAGACAAATCCAGAAGAGAGGTCAAAAAACACAGCAAAAGTTCAAAATACAGGTAATCCAAAAAATAGACATGATAACAATAATCAGTAGACATCACCAAAACCATCCCAAGTGCAATCAGCTTAACCACATGGAACTGCTCGTTTTCCCAGTGTTTATAGGACTGGGCATAGCCACTTGACAGTGATAGGCAGGTGACCACACCTCTTCGGGAATCACCCACAAGACAAACAGAACATAGCAGATACACACACATAGTAATACTGATGTAAACAAAAGAAATAAAAATGATCAAAAAAGGCAGTAAAAAGGAATTTGAACCTCATAAAAGCAATCATGACAAAGCAAAACACGTATGGGGCAGAGTGTGTCAAACAAAAAGATATTAGTTCATCACAGGGCATAAACAGTCATACAAAAACATTCAAACGTGGAGTGATTTGGTGTGGGTATTCCTATCCGGACATTTCACCAGTCATGCTATGAAAGAACACATGGGAATCTGTAAAGTATCTGCCAAGGCCAGGATTGGTGTTACATAGTAGACTTTCTGTACCCATCTTAGCACCCAGTGACTATTTTGGCCACACTGAATGGGACCATAATTTATGTTAATGCCCTACATGAGAAACTGCATCTCAAATCTGATTTATCACAGATTTCTCATAAGCACACCAATTATTGCCTACAAATGTACAAGGTCTAGCTACATTAGTTCTAGTGGTTTAAGTTTGGCTCCAAGTGTCCATTGCGTGACTGAAATTAATATTAGATGAAAAGGATACATTTTGTATATGGTATAGTTTATTTTCTAATATTTAAGTCTCTACTTAGAAATAGCAAATCAAATAGCAGACTTCCAAAAGAGTCTATATGTGTCTTTCACATTATTTTGTAATTGCATCACACTTGTCATAGCAGGGCTGATCAGGTCTTAGGCATGTCAGAAGGAGATAAATGGGCCATGGCAATTGAGAAGCCTCTTTTGCAATATTGGCATGTCTAGTTTGAATGGGCATTGGGGATATACATATTCTTATTTCTATTTTGTTAACATTTTCTTTTTGCCAAAGTGTGCTTTTATCAGCTGTTTCACCAGGAAAGCAGCAGGAGTTTGCTGCCAAATTAGCCCTGGCAGGCACAAGAGAGTCCATGATTATGCCAGTGATTGACGTAATTGCAGGGATCTGTGTTAAGCCCTATACACAGACACACTAAATAGGCGCTTAAAGAGTTGCACATAAATTTGCTTGGATTTTCTCTCGGGAAGAGCATGTCATAAATGCACGTTACCCAAATTCCTTGGTGTCAGTCAGAACAGAACACTAAATTATTGTCAATATTCACAAAGAGAAGAAAGACACGGCTGAAACAGGACGAGTGGATGATTCTATTTCGCATAGTACATCCTGGCTGTGATGTTACTTTACAGTAGTTGATTTTAAAATCAATCTGACAATGAGAGATTGATTAACTATCAGTCTTTATTTTACATGTTGTCTTTACCGTTGAGTGCTAGCTCAAGGAGTTTAACCACTACTACTAATAAAATAGGAGAAAACCAGAAGACAAACTTCTTTAAATGGCATGAAAATAGTAGGAATGCGCACAATACTGCAGCACCAAGTCAGAATGTAAAACAGTAAACAAAAAAGATTGGTAATATTGAACCGTATAATTATTTGTCTCACATTTCAAGAGCCTTTTGAGTGATGTTGGAAAGCATCACAATAGATAACGCACATAATCCGAACAGAAAATTGACAATATGTGGAACACTATACTTGAATTCTGATTACTACAGAACAGAACACTAAAGTGCCCCAAATGTGTGCACGATTATAACTGCAAGGAAGATTCAAAATGACAGAAGAAAAATGTGGTGGATTTCCTTTTCAAAGTAAAAGAAAGAATGGTGAATCTAGTTGAAATTAACCCCGCAGCAGATAAAGAATTAGTCTTCACATCCTACAATGGCATAACATTGTCTTTCTTTCTTCATTTTAAAGCCTCTCATTTCTTTCCCACTGGTTCTTCTTTCATCTAGAGTTGCTAAAGTAGAGGTGTATTTCTTTTTTCTTTTGCAGTATATTTCAGGCCATCTGTTTAATATACCCACCTTCAAAATATCTTTCTCTACCACATCATTCCAGGTAGTTTTTGGTGTCAGTCTCCTTCTTTCCTCTGGTCCTTATCACACTATTTTCCTCTTGTCTCAAACAGTACATGTGCAGCCCATTTAAGTATTTTAACCTTTAGGCTACTACTAATGTACTTATTTTCTACTTGATCCATCATGGAATTTTCAACTCTTGAACTTTCTTCTTTCTTTCAATGCTTCTTCTAAGATTCTGCCCAATACAAAACTGCTAGTGTTTTACATTTTTCTGGTTATCTTTTCAGCCATTATTTTTTCACATAGTTTTGCTATACTTTTCCTAATTTTTCACCTTGCCCCAATTCTCTTCCTAACTTCTGCCTATAACTCTCTACTCCATGGGATCAATGATTCTAAGTGCTCCTGGGGCTTGTACCTCCTTTGCTTTCAGCTTCACTTTTCCATTCTTACTCCCTTCACCCTACACTCTTAAAAATACTGGTTCTTTAATGGCATTTTATGGTTCTTTACTGGGTTGTATAGTTCTTCGTAGAACTATTGCTTGACAAAGCACCATTTCATTCTGGGATGAGTTCTTCATGTATGAACTTGGTTTTTTGTGTCTTGAAAAACTTCCTAATATGTGGGAGAAAAAAATCCTGAAATCTTAAATGTATGGTAGGCTACCTTGCGGAATACTATCAAATTAAGAAAAGCTAGAGTTAGCCTGTACATATCCTTTTAAAATCATGAGCCATTAATATTTTACAGATCTGCTACCATATATTCATGGGTATTTGTATGGATCTGTTACGGATCTAAATAAATAAAGGTTCTTTATGGAACCTTTATGTACATGGGTCTTTTGGAAACCGAAAATGGTTCCCCTATGGCAATGCTATGAAGAACCAGACTGGCAATTTTATTTTTAAGAGTGTAGACACAGAAAATATATTGAATTTTTGATCTATTTAGGGGGTGGCACGGTGGTGCAATGGTAGTGCTGCTGCCTCGCAGTTAGGAGACTCGGGTTCGTTTCCCAGGTCCTCCCTGCGTGAAGTTTGCATGTTCTCCCCGTGTCTGTGTGGGTTTCCTCCCAAAGTCCAAAGACATGCAGGTTAGGTGCATTGGTGATTCTAAATTGTCCCTAGTGTGTGCTTGGGGTGTGTGTGTGTGCCCTGTGGTGGGCTGGCACCCTGCCCGGGGTTTTTGTTTCCTGCCTTGCGCCCTGTGTTGGCTGGGATTGGCTTCAGCAGACCCCACGTGAACCTGTGTTAGGATATAACGGGTTGGATAATGGATGGATGGATGATCTATTTATCTTCATCCTATGCACCTCTAGAGCATCTCGTCATTTCCCTAATTCAATTTCCAGTTCCTTCCTGGTATCGTCACGTAACTACAAAAGGTGCTGACCACAGAAACTATTTCTTCTCTTCCTTTCTGATTTCATCTAATGTAAGTATATGTAATAAGAACTTTAAAATTTACACAATTTTAACTAATGTTTAATAACATTAATTATTCCAATCATTTTAAAAATATTCATAATTTAAACATTAATTTGTAACTTCACAGTTTTTTATTTTCAGGTTTGCAAATTACAAGAAAACTCACTGGCAATGCAGATCTCCTCACCTGATCAAAGATATGGGGACAGTCTTGACAATCTTTTTTTGCTGGATACATTATTGTAATATGGTACAACATGAGCATGGGCGTTGTTGTGTGGAATTCGTACAGCAATAGGCAAAAGGCCCTGGTATGCGCAGCTCTGCATGGTGCCATTCTGTACTTTGCTTGAATTAATTCACTTTCCTTATGTATCGTTAAACTAGCATTATTTGATACATTTAAACATGGTACATTTTGCTTGCCACTGAATAAATTAAGTTCATTTAGTTTTGTATTACCAATAATACAGGCACAAAATCTGAGATAATGACATGTTTACTTTTCACTTGAATTAATGTTAGTTAGCACTGTAATGCTTAGTGGGCGGCATGGTGGAAAAAGGTGTTAGTGATTCCACCCTGCAGCTTCAGTGGCCTCAGTTTGATTTCCAGCTGGCACAGTTGAAATGTTCTCACTGTATCCTTGTTCATTTTTAGTGAGTATGAACTTTGTCAGTTACTACAAAAATAAACAAGATGGTGTAAAAATTAACTGTAAATCGATTGTGCGTGTGTGTGTGTGTGTGGGCCTACATGTGTCCTATAATGAAGCAGTGTCTTATACAGATTGGTGCTTTCCTTGCGGCTAATGCTATTTGGTTTAGTCTCCAGCTCTTTGAATTCCTGGAAGTGAAGGGCAATTTAAAAAATGAATGGAAAGAAGAACTAATCAGAAAGGGAGGTATTCTAATTTAAGGATCACCACATTGGTGAAGTTTTCATGTCATTCCATGTGTTTTAGGTGAACTTATGAGTCTTTACTGGTTGCATATCAGCGTTTGGCCTGCAATATACTGAAACCTTGGCTTCTTTCTTGCATCCAGTGTTGCTGACAGATGCTCCAGATGTGTACAACTGGAATAAGCAGATTTGAAAGTATTTTATATCACGTTATGCAAACTATAGAGGCTCAAGAGAGGCTTAGCTGTGGGAAGAATTCTGGATACCCTGGAAGCAGAAACGAAGGAGAGAATTAAAACAAAGCTGAATGCCATTATGAACAATGCCACACATTCCTCTCTCTGACACACTAACATTGAGGACTTTCAGCCAATGAAGTCTTCAGAAGAAGTGTGCCAAGAAACTCTACTGGGTCTCCTTTATACCAACAGCAATATGCCTGCATGATGCCTCACTGTGACTGGGACTGCCAAGTCTGACATTTTCTTTTCTTTCATTATAATTTTCTTGCTTCATAGTCATTCTGGTATGTGTTCAGAACATAGTGTGTGTGTGTTTATTTATTTATTTATTTATGTATATATATATATATATATATATATATATATATATGTTTAATTTGTTTATATAAAGAACTTCTGTAAAAAGCCAAATTTCCCCCTGCGGACAGAAAAAGTTTGGCCCACAAAGTAAAGTCATAAATAGAAAGCTTCTTAGTTTGTAGATTTATAACTGCAATTTAAAATAAACTGGCATATTGTACATGCATAATTTTTATATGGAAAAATTATACATTCAAATTTAAATTACAATATTTCAGCTTCAATTTATTCTTATTAAGTGCACTTCCATTTATGAGTCCAGCATTCTATTACAATAATTAAAATTATA
The DNA here is from genome assembly GCA_026402145.1 of Polypterus bichir lapradei. Lineage (NCBI taxonomy): Eukaryota > Metazoa > Chordata > Cladistia > Polypteriformes > Polypteridae > Polypterus > Polypterus bichir. Next base: position 124,346,625 of record JANRMT010062854.1, on the reverse strand, counting down.
ATATGAAAAAATGGAATATGACGTAACACTAAACAGAATAGTGCACCATAAAATGAGAAGCATTAAAATTAAACAAAAACAAAATAAAAAGATAACCAAGTAATCAATTACACAGGTGATAATTTCACTAAAAACAGATGTATTTGCATTAGAAGTATTTTTGTCTGTAAGTTGACATGATCAGTTAAGAACATTCTGAATGATATGCTTACGCTTTGAACAGGAATATATTTTGCTGCCTAAGTTAATGGTGTAAAAAAGAGCATTTACCAATGGCAGCTTCAAAGGGGCAAACACTGATTTGCATACTTTTGATAACAGAATTGGTTCAGCAAAAAAAAAAAAATCCAATTTGAATCCTTTGCTGGCTGTTTTGCTTTCAAGCTCTGCACGGGGAATGCAAAATGTTACCTAGTGATTGTTCTGAACAGTTTGAAAAACACAGCTATCTTTTATTTATGTACCCTGAAAACTATTAAGATAAAAGCATTGGGTGATCTGGAGGATTTCCAATACAAAATCTAGGTTCAGTTGGATACCCCTTGACCTTTCTTTATAGATTTATATATATATATATAAAGCCCCGTGGCCCTGTAGTTGGGATATGGCGGGTTGGATAATGGATGGATGAATACACTATAAACATATATTATATTTGGATGCCTGAGGCATCACCTTCCCATACTTTCTTTACTAAGGTGTGTAATACCAGCCTGGGATTAGAAATTGCTCTTTTTGTTTTTGCAGCGCCGAGAAACCGCCCTATGAGGGCAACTGAGCTCCTCCCACAGCATCCCAGAGGCCCCGCCACTGTGGACTGGGATGCTTTAAAACCAAAACGTTCTGAGAGGAGGGCTTCAGAACTCCCTGTGTCTGACCCACTCAGATGAGCCCTGTTTTCTATGAAGCCTAGTTGGCTAAAATGGCATATTAATAGCCTGATTTCTTTTGTGCCAGCAAGTGCATGTTTCTGTTAAATAGAGTGACCCAGATGGCACCACAACATTCCTTTGGGACTCCAGTTGTCCTACTGTATATATAAAAAATCCAATGTCTGTTTGTCTGCATGTCTGTCTGTTCTTCACTAGAGAACTACTTAACGGATTTCTCTCATCGCGCTAAGAATCATAGTTCACTGGCAGGAGTGATATATTCATGCTAATCCAAAACAGAGGCTGTGGGCTGAGGGGAGGGGGAAGCGTGATGTTAGGAATGGGGAGCCAAGCAGGGCCCTCCTCACTGTCCTGTTTCACTAATATGTGGGTGGAGCCACGGGGGACAGCTAGTAAATATATATATATATATATATAGACTCTCACAGACCACTTTGCACAAATATCTAAGCAGTCAACCACATGGCAGCAACTCAATGCATTTATGAATGTAGAAAATTATCAAGACAATTGGTGCCAAACAGATTGGTCTGAATATTTCAGAAACTGCTGATCTACTGGGATTTTTACAATCACCTCTAGGGTTTACAGAAAATAGTCAGAAAAAGGGAAAATATTCAGTGATTGGAAGTTCTCCGGGTGAAAATACTTTTTTTAATGCCAGTGATCTGAGGAGAATGGCCAGACTGTTTCAGGCTGATAGAAAGGCAACAGTAACTCAAACAACCCTTCATTACAACTGAGGTATGCAGAAGAGCATCTCTTAATGCACAACATGTTGAACCTTGAAGCCGATGGGCTACAGCAGCAGGAGACCACACCGGGTCCAACACTTTTCAGCTGAGAAAAGGCAACTGAGGCTACAATTCACACAGGCCCACCAAAACTGGACAATAGAAGATTGGAAAACTGTTACTTAGTCTAATGAGTCTCGATGTCTACTGTGACATTCGGAAGGTAGGGTCATAAAGTCAAAAGCATGAAAGCATGGGTCCATCCTGCCTTGTATAGAGAGGTCAGGGTGGTGGTTATGTAATGGTGTGGGGGATATTTTCTTGGTACACTTTGGGCCCCTTAGTACTAATTAAGCATCATTTAATTGCCACAGCCTACCTGAGTATTGTTGCTGACCATGTCCCTTCATTTATGACTGCAGTGTACCCATCTTCTGAAGGCTACTTCCAGCAGGATAAAACGCCATGTCACAATGCTTAAATCTTCTCTAACTGGTGTCTTGAACATGATAATGAGTTCACTGTACTCAAATGGCCTCCATAATTACGAGATCTCAATCCAATAGAGCACCTTTGGGATGTGGTGAAAAGGGAGATTCACATCATGGATGTGCAAATGACAAATCTGCAGCAACTGCGTCATGCTATCATGTCAATATGGACTCAAATCCCTGAGGAATGTTTCAAGCACCTTTGTGAATCTACAGCTCAAAGAACTACGGTAGTTCTGAATGCAAAAGGGGATTCAATCCGGTACTAGCGAGGTGAACCTAATGACGTGGCTGGTGAATATATATCTCTATATATAATCTTAATTTGGATCTTGATCTTTGTTTGTCCGCAAATGAATTAGAAGAAGAAGCACTAGATGGCAGTAGAGAGATAGCTAAAACGTAGGCATTGCATTAAGAATCTCCTCCAGGCTTATACTACTGAAGACTGTAGTACTCCAGTCACACCTCAAAACACAGACATTCAAACTAAACAAATTGTTGTGCTTTAAATTAACTAAAGAGATCTTCATTTAGATCTTGATCTTTGTTTGTCCGCGAATTCCATGCATGCGTAGACCACCTTCCAGTTTAGTACGTTGTTGTTACTCATGGATGTCAACAATGTGCCGGAATAACGAAAGGGGTGGTGGATAGTGTTATGCTGGTTAGCTCCTGAGGCCTGGTTAGAGAATGAGATTGCTGAAGATAAAAGGTACGTGCCTACGTAACATATGAAGGAAAGAAAGACAGTGGGTAAAATGAATGACAACGTAACAGCACGTTCCGGAAATTATTATTGTTACGTTGTAGCTGGCAAGCGCTGCGCGTCTCACAGTTGTACCATGGCTTGCTCACATGTCAGTGAAGTGATCCCTATTTATGCTTTAAAGAGCCTGGATACCTATCCCCCTTTTATAACCATTGCTCCATGTATATTGCCTTACTCTTTGGATTGCCACAAAGCAACCTGTGAGATTGGAGAAAGGTTGAGAAAACATTGTGAGAGGAAACGATGGCGTCGTGAAAACGAGACGGACTGTGAACGGACAGAAGCAGAAATGCTCCTACACCACCACATAATTACTATTCGGACAGTGATTCTGAGTAGGCCGTTCCTATCAAATCAATTTCCAAGGGTTTTCTTTTGTAATTTTGTTTCCCTTATAAAAAATCATAATGCTGTGCGACAAAGGGCCCAGTTCACAACTGGCAGCCGCGTTTAAACAGGGAGCCCTTCACAGACAACTTTAACACGCGCAACGTAGTTGGACGCACATGGCTAGTATATATATATCTATACTAATAAAAGGCAAAACCCTCACTCACTCACTCACTCACTCACTCACTCACTCACTCACTCACTGACTGACTCATCACTAATTTTCCAACTTCCCGTGTAGGTAGAAGGCTGAAATTTGGCAGGCTCATTCCTTACAGCTTACTTACAAAAGTTAAGCAGGTTTCATTTCGAAATTCTACACGTAACGGTCATAACGGTCGATAACAGTCGACAACGTCCGCCATGTTGAACTTTCTTATTTATGGCCCCATCTTCACGAAATTTGGTAGGCGGCTTCCCTGCGCTAACCGAAACCGATGTACTTACTTATTTCGATGGTATGACGCCACTGTCGGCCGCCATATTGAACTTTCCAACATCACCAATTTTCCAACTTCCCGTGTAGGTAGAAAAATGACCCCGTCTTCACGAAATTTGGTAGGTGGCTTCCTTGCGCTAACCAAAACCGATGTACGTACTTATTTCGGTGGTATGACGCCACTGTCAGGCCGCCATATTGAATTTTCCAAACGTCACAAATTCTCCAACTTCCCGTGTAGGTAGAAGGCTGAAATTTGGCAGGCCCATTCCTTACAGCTTACTTACAAATGTTAAGCAGGTTTCATTTCGAAATTCTACGCGTAATGGTCATAAAGGTCAACGACGTCCGCCATATTGAACTTTCTTATTTATGGCCCCATCTTCACGAAATTTGGTAGGCGGCTTCCCTGCGCTAACCGAAACCAATGTACATACTTATTTTGGTGGTATGACGCCACTGTCAGCCGCCATATTGAACTTTCCAACGTCACTAATTCTCCAACTTCCCGTGTAGGTAGAAGGCTGAAATTTGGTACTTATTTCGGTGGTATTATGCCACTGTCGGCCGCCATATTAAACTTTTAACGGAAACCGATGTACGTACTTATTTCGTTGGTATGACACCACTGTTGGCCGCCATATTGAACTTTCCAACGTCACTAATTCTCAAACTTCCCGTGCAGGTAGAAGGCTGAAATTTGGCAGGCTCATTCCTTACAGCTTATTTACAAAAGTTAAGCAGGTTTCATTTCGAAATTCTACACGTAACGGTCATAACGGTCGATAACGGTCGAAAACGTCCGCCATGTTGAACTTTCTTATTTATGGCCCCATCTTCACGAAATTTGGTAGGCGGATTCCCTGCGCTAACCGAAACCGATGTACGTACTTATTTCGATGGTATGACGCCACTGTCGGCCGCCATATTGAACTTTCCAACGTCACTAATTTTCCAACTTCCCGTGCAGGTAGAAGGCTGACCCCATCTTCACGAAATTTGGTAGGTGGCTTCCCTGCGCTAACCGAAACCAATGTACATACTTATTTCGGTGGTGTGACGCCACTGTCAGCTGCCATATTGAACTTTCCAACGTCACTAATTCTCCAACTTCCCGTGTAGGTAGAAGGCTGAAATTTGGTACTTATTTCGGTGATATGATGCCACTGTCGGCCGTCATATTGAACTTTTCAACAGTCTTTGTTACTTATGGGCCCATCTTCAAGAAATTTGGTACGCGGGTTCCCAACGCTAACTGAATCCTACTTACGTACATATATACGTCCATAGCCTGCAGCTCGGTCACCGTGTGAGGCGGCGTTGGGTCCCCCATCCCAACGCCTCCCATGTTGTTGGCTGCCTGCCTATATAAGGCCGTCTGTCGCTCCAGTCTCTACATTCCCTTCCTTGCTTCGCCACGGAATTCACGTCTCCCTGCTGATAACTACAGCCTTTTTATTTAATCCACGGCTTCTCCGCTGTTTTATTGTTCATTTATTACGATTATAGTTATTGTATAGGTATTTTAGACTTACTTTACATTGTTCAGGTACCCATTTCGTTTATCATTCCAACCGTACCCCCATTAACATGTCTATCGAGGTGATCACCATCGATCAAAGAACTGTCACCACCAAGTGGTTTCCATGCCCGGAGATGGCACCTGCCTTTTCCATTCTCTTTGTTACATATTGCACGGCCATATCAGGCTCACTCTTGATATCCGGAGGAACATTGTGTCTTATGTATTGAATGACTGGGACAGGTTCAAGGTGTGGACTGATGACGGTACAGGAGATAATTATACTACACAGGAGCACTAGAAGAGTGAAATGCTTAAGTGTACCGAAATGGGCAAATATTTTACACCTTTGGACAACCGCCAATGCCTCTTAAACATCTTAGATTCACAGGTGACGATTTCAGTAGTGGACACTTTGATGTTTAGAAATGTTTAAACTCTCAAAAGCTGGATGTGAAGTTATCAATGTAACTGGTTGTATACTTACAACGCTTGACAGATGCCGAATGTCTCTTCAACAGAAGTCCTACAAATACTGTCGTAATTGAAACAAACCATGAAACTCAAACCGATTATGACAGCAGCAATCCAAGCTGTGAGATTTGAAACAAGATTACTGTTCACATGGCCAACTGTACGTTGCATGCTCAAGAGTAAGCTCAGCGCACAGCTACAGCTTGGTCATATTACAACTGGAGGGCCGAACTGACAACGTGGCATACAAAGAGATCCTTAATAAATAATTATTGGTATATTTTCCCTCAGTTTTAAAAAGCTTTAATTGTCTTCTTAATAAAAATTTTAAGGCAGTACTTCGCCACTGCGAAGCGCGGGTATTTTGCTAGTATATATATATACTAGCGAAATACCTGTGCTTCACAGCGGAGAAGTAGCGTATTAAAGAAGTTATGTAATAGAAAAGGAAACATTTTAAAAACAACTTAACATGATTGTCAATGTAATTGTGTTTGTCACTGTTATGAGTGTTGCTGTCATTAAGAATTTGATTATCATTATTTCTTTCAATGAGGTTCGTATATGGAGGATGTGTTGTGTTCAAGTTATATTCCGTGTTTGTCAACCGTTGTAAAGATAACAGGTTTCATTCATCGAAGTGTTCACTAACCAAAGCGGTACTCGTGAATCTAAGATGTTTAACAGGAATTCCTGGTATTAAGTTGTGGATTTGCCTGCGAATATTTAGCGGCAGCGTGTCTATGAACTTAATTTAAACTTAAGCTTTACACCTTGCTTTCCTATTGATATGTCTACAAAGGCTTGTTCAGATCCAGAGGGTTGTTCCTGTTGTAATAGGACTAGTATTCCCATGATGCTTGGCGGTATGCCCAGAATGTTGGAGGGTAGGGAACTTCCTGCTTCTTGTTGAATAAACGTTTTTCTAAGGTTGCGACTCCTAGTCCCGCGTCCTCATTATACATGGTGTCAGAAGCTACGAACTGTAAGTCTCCAGTCTGTTTTAAAAGTTCGGAAGATGTTGTTATTACCGTCGCAGGACAGATGAGAGGCTGTGTGCACGGCTGTGTCAGGAAGAGTCAGCTGGTGTGAGTGAGAGTCGCTGCGAGGCACATGCAGGTGGAGGGAGACGTGCAGCAGGAGGACGCATCTGAAAGTTTGGATCCTGAACGCGAGGGGAACAGGGATTTACCAACCAGGATGGCAACAACTGTGCAAATAACTCCCCCAGAGTCGTTCGACTTTTCCTGTCCCACAGACTGGCCGAAGTGGATCAGATGATTCGAAAGGTTCAGAATTGCAACAGCTCTCAATGAAAAAACGGAGGAATATCAGGTGAATTCGCTCTTATATGCCATGGGAGATGCAGCTGATGATGTTTTGGCGGTTTTACCTCTGTCTGATGCAGATAAAAAGAAATATGACTCTGTTAAATCAGCATTTGAACAGCATTATGTGGGAAAACACAATGTTATTTTTGAAAGAGCACAGTTTAACTCAAGACGGCAACAAGAAGGGGAGAGTGCAGAGTCCTTCATCACAGCTGTACATAAGTTGTCAGAGAACTGTGGTTTTGGAGTGCTTAAGGAGGAACTTATAAGAGATAGAATTGTGGTTGGCATTAAAAGACAAAAAGCTGTCAGAACAGCTACATCTTGACTCAGATTTAACACTTTCTAAAGCCATACTTAAGGTCAGATAGAGCAAAACTGTGAGGAAACAACAAACAATATTGCTCAGGAGTGAACAAGAGGAAAAAACTTCCAACATGGACGCCATACGGACAAACATGAAGAAAGCAAAGCCACAAACGTGGCAACAGACAAAGAAAAGACAAGGACCAGACAAGCTGAGTGTTAAAGAGTGTGGCCGCTGTGGGCGTAAAAATACACACTCATGGAAAGACTGTCCCGCTAGAGACGTTGAATGTCGTAAGTGTAATAAAAAGGGACATTTTGCCGTAGTTTGTCGCAATAATGAAACTGCAGGCTTACGTGAGGTTGTAGAATGTCAAGATAACAGCGAAGATTTTGTGTTTTTGGGAGAAGTAGGGACTGAGAGATCCAAACCATGGGTAGAAAAAGTCCTAATGAATGGGGAAAATGTTGAGCTTAAGTTAGACACTGGGGCAGATGTTACGTCCATTCCTGAGAAGTGGTACATACCAGAACGAGATGGAGCACTGCAGAAACCCCAAAAGACTCTTTTAGGGCCTAGTGGATACCCACTTAACGTGAAGGGCTGCTATAAAGTACAAATAATAGCAAAAGGCCGCAGTACATCAGAGGATATTTACCTGGTTTCAGGGCTAGTTCAGCCACTATTAAGCAGACCAGCATGTGAAGCTTTGGGTTTGATGTACAGAGTACACACAGTTATGAAGTCTGATGTAGATTTCAGAGCCTGCTTATCCAGATGTTTTTCAGGGTTTAGGCAAGCTACAAGAGTCTTACCACATTCAGCTAGAACAGGGAGCTACACCGGTGGCTCTGTCTGCCCCCAGAAGGGTCCCCCTCCCCTTCAGAGATGCAGTGCATGCAGAGCTGCACAGAATGGAAGGAATGGGAGTTATTTCTAAGGTTACTGAGCCAACAGCATGGTGTTCAGGCATGGTAGTCATCCCCAAACTAGGTGGGAAGCCACCTAGGATATGTGCAGATCTCACACCTTTAAACGCAGTAGTAAAAAGAGAACGTCATATCCTTCCAACAGTAGACGAAACACTAGCGATGTTGAAAGATGCTAGGGTGTTTACAAAACTGGACGCTCGATCTGGATTTTGGCAAATCCCTCTTACTCCACAGTCAAGGCCCCTCACAACTTTCATCACTCCTTTTGGGAGATATCATTTCAACCGCCTCCCATTTGGAATATCATCGGCGCCAGAGCATTTTCAGAGGAGGATGTCTCAAATGCTTGAGGGCTTTGAGGGAGTCATCTGCCATGCCGATGATGTGCTTGTCTATGGCTGGGACAAACAAGAACATGACCAAAGACTTCACTGTGTGCTCCAAAAGTTTCAAAAAGAAGGACTCACTTTAAATGAAAAATGTGAGTTTGCCAAGACTGAAATCATGTTTGTGGGTCACAAGGTTTCCGCAAACGGCATTGAGCCCGACCCAAACAAAGTCAAGGCGATACAACAGCTGCTGCAACCCACATGTGTCGCAGATGTGCGACGTCTCATGGGCATGGCCAACTACCTTGCAAAGTTTGTACCACAGCTTGCCACAATAACAATGCCATTAAAGGATCTGCAAAAGGAGAGAAATGAATGGAGTTGGGCAGAGCCCCAAGAAACAGCTTTTCAAGGACTGAAAGGGATACTAAGCTCTCCAGAAGTACTTGCTCAGTGCTCTAATATGGCAGACACAAGAGTGGCAGCGGACGCATCGTCATTTGGGATTGGAGCTGTTCTTACACAAAAGCAGCAAGATGGTTCATGGCGACCCATTACATACATTTCAAGAGGACTAACAGACACCGAGAGGCGCTACGCCCAAATTGAAAAGGAAGCGTTAGCTGTCACATGGGCATGTGAAAGACTGTCATCATACTTAATGGGTCTACATTTCACTTTAATGACAGACCATAAACCTCTGGTCCCTCTGCTCAGCACTAGGGGCTTGGACGATCTTCCTCCGAGGGCCTTGAGGTTTCGTTTAAGACTGCTACGCTTTACCTTTAACATCATTCATGTGCCAGGAAAGAATCTCGTCACAGCTGATGCCTGACTAGAGCACCGCTACCTGGTCCGCCCTCTGCAGGTGAGCTGCAGTTTGAAAAAGAGGTGGAAGTTTTTGTTGACAGTCTGGTGATCGGTCTCCCAGCCTTAGACAGGAAGCTGGAGACTGTAAAGAAGGCACAAAAAGAAGATTATGTGTGTAGAAAAGTGATTGAGCACTGTTCCACTGGATGGCCAGAGAAATGCCAGCTAGACCCAGACATTAAGCCCTTTTGGCAGCATAGAATGGACTTTCATTTTGCAAACGATCTTCTGATGAAAGGACAGAGATTGGTAATACCACATATCCTCAGAGCAAACATTCTAGAGCGTCTGCATGAAGGCCATCAGGGGATTTCCAAGTGCAGAGCCAGAGCTCGAGAGTCTGTGTGGTGGCCAGGCATCTCCACAGAGATTGGTCACATGGTGGATAGCTGCAAGATATGTCAAAAACACAGGGTACAGTCTCACGAACCACTGATACCAACTCAGGTCCCAGACCGCCCATGGCAAAAGGTCGGTATGGATCTTTTTAAATGGTCCAAGAGACAATACCTTCTCTTAATAGACTTTTTCTCAAGATATATTGAGGTAGTTGAGCTTAAGTACACTTCGGCTGAAGTCACTGTTAAAGCTATCAAGGAGATCTTTGCAAGACATGGAACCGCAGAGACTGTTGTTTCTGATAACGGGCCACAGTTTTCCTCAGAGCTATTCAAAATGTTTGCAGAGGAGTATCAGTTCACACATGCCACCAGCAGCCCACGTTATCTCCAAGCCAACGGGGAGGCCGAACATGCAGTGCGGACTATAAAGGACTTGTGGAAGAAGGATCCTGATCATAGCAGAGCACTACTGGCATACAGAGCCACTCCACTGGAACATGGGTTCTCGCCAGCCCAACTGCTAATGGGGAGAAACCTGCGTACGTCCCTACCCCAACCAACAGCTAAAATGGATCCTCAGTGGCCGGACCTACTTGCTTTTCGAAAGAAGGATGAAGAGGGACGGCGTCAGCAGGCAAAATATTACAACAGGAGACACAGGTCCAGACCTCTGTCACAACTCACACCTGGACAGAAGGTTTGGATCACTACAGAAGGAACTAGTGGTGCAGTTGTCAGGTCTGAGAGTACTCCCAGATCATATGTGGTAGAAACAGATAGGGGTACTTTCAGGCGAAATAGAAGCCATCTTCGATCCACAGGAACTATTACTAGGTCTGGTCGAATGGTGAAAGCGCCTCACAGAATGGATTTGTGAACTATCAGGGAAAATAACATCGCACAAGTGTTCTAAATCTAAGTGGTTGCATATGTTTTGCTGTGTGAAAGAAAAAAAAAGTGTTCATTATGTGTTGTTGTGAAAGAAAGAAAAAAAAAAGAAAAGACAACTAAAGCTAAAAGGAGGAGGTGTAGTAATAGGACTACTATTCCCATGATGCTTGGCGGTATGCCCAGGATGTTGGAGGGTAGGGAACTTCCTGCTTCTTGTTGAATAAACGTTTTTTCTAAGGTTGCGACTCCGAGTCCCACGTCCTCATTATACAGTTCCTTTCTTACTGCATCAATAAACAGCTCGTCTTCCTCTTTATGTGAGACATCACACACTGCATTCATGGGTTTACCTCTACCAGTCCTGCAAAGTCAGTTCACGTGAGCAGCTTGGAGTACATGCATCGAAGGTTCTCAGCCGTGCTTGTGCTATCTCGTGCGATCTTGCGATGTGCACGGCTTTATTTAATGTTAGCTCAGACCTGGCACTTAAAAGTTTCTCTCGCACTTTTGTTGAGTTTGTGCCAAACACTATTCTATCCCTGACCATCTCATCTTCATTTGCATAAGCTCAGTCCTTCACCAGCAATTTTAACTCTGTTACAAAGTGATGAAAAGTCTTGTTTATACCCTGCATGCTCTCATTAAACTTGTATCTCGCAAATATTGTATTCGTCTTAGGCATGACAAATGCCAGCGGCAGCGTGTTCATGAACCTAATTTAAAGTTAAGCTTCACACCTTGTCTTCCCATTCGTTTGCATAAGCACAGTCCTTCACCAGCAATTTTAACTCCGTTACAGCAATTTTAACTCCTTTACAAAGTGAGCAAAAGTGTCGGTTATACCCTGCGTCTTCTCATTAAACTTGCATCGCGCGAATATCATATTCCTCGTAGGCATGACAAATGCCAGCGGCAGCCTGTCTATGAACTTAATTTAAACTTAAGGTTTCCATCGTGCTTTGTTTCCGCAGTAGCTGCACTTAAGAATATGCTGGTATGCGTCACTCGCTTCATATTCTTTTGCTGCCTTCTCAATTGTGTAATGCATTTTTTGAACAGGTTTCATTCATCGAAGTGATCACCTCCCAAATCGGTACTCGTGAATCTAAGACGTTTAACAGGCATTCCCGGTATTAAGTTTTGGATTTGCCTGCGAATATTTAGCAGCAGCGTGTCTATGAACGTAATTTAAACTTAAGCTTTACACCTTGCTTTCCTATTGATATGCGTACAAAGGCTTTTTCAGCATCAGAGGGCCGTTTCTGTCCTACTGCATCAATAAGCAGCTCGTCTTCCTCTTTATCTGAGACATCACACACTGCATGCACGGGTTTACCATTCATAGTCCTGCAAAGTCAGTTCACGTGAGCCGCTTGGAGTACATGCATCGAAGGTTCTCAGCTATGCTTGTGCTATCTTGCGTGATCTTGCGATGTCCACGGCTTTATTTAATGTTAGCTCAGACCCGGCACTTAAAAGTTTCTCTCGCACGTTTGCTGAGTTTGTGCCAAACACTATTCTATCCCTGACCATCTCATCTTCGTTTGCATAAGCACAGTCCCTCACCAGCAATTTTAACTCTGTTACAGCAATTTTAACTCCGTCACAAAGTGATCAAAAGTCTCGTTTATACCCTGTGTATTTTCATTAAACTTGTATCTCGCGAATATCGTATTCGTCGTAGGCAAACGCCAGCGGCAGCGTGTCTATGAACTTAATTTAACCTTAAGGTTTACACCGTGCTTTGTTTCCGCAGTAGCTGCACTTATGAAAATGCTTGTATGCATCACTCGCTTCATATTCTTTTGCTGCCTTCTCAATTGTGTAATGCGTTTGCTGTTCAGCCCTCCTTGGAGCTCTCACTTGTTCTCTGCATACTGCGTTCACAGTCAGTTCATGTGAGCCGCTCGGAGTACATGCATCGAAAGTTCTCAGCTGTGCTTGTGCTATGTCATGCGATCTTGCGATGTCCATGGCTTTATTTAATGTTAGCTAAGACCCGGCACTTAAAAGTTTCTCTCGCACTTTCGCTGAGTTTGTGCCAAACACCATTCTATCCCTGACCATCTCATCCTCGTTTGTATAAGCACAGTCCTTCACCTGCGAATATTTAGCAGCAGCGTGTCTATTGGATTGCTGCTCATGGACGGCCTTATATGGGCAGGCACTCAATTAAGTGGGAGGCATGACGATAAGGGACACAACTCCGCTTCACACGGCGACCGAGCTGCAGGCTATGGCCGTATATATGTCCAAAAGCAGGTTCCAGTTATGACCGTTATGCGTATAATTTCGAAATCAAACCTGCCTAACTTTTGTAAGTAAGCTGTAAGGAATGAGCCTGCCAAATTTCAGCATTCTACCTACACGGGAAGTTGGAGAATATATATATATATATATATATATATATATATATATATATATATAAGTGTGTGTGTATGTGTGTTTATTTACTTATTTATATATAAAATGTGTTTTTCACTTGCACCATATCAGCCGATTGAGGAAACACAGTGCAAACTTCCCTCTCATTCCCCCTAAGTACAGCAACAGTCAAAACCTTCAGACCTCTTCCTGCTTCTAATGAAACCCCTTGAGCAAAGCAATATTTAGAATATGTATTTCTTCTCGATTAATTATTCTCCGTTTTTCTCTGCTGGTTTTGTTTCTTTGATGTGAAGCCAACGATTGGATATTAATGTGCTTTACTTTCACATGCTCACCATCCCCGTCTCCCCCACACTGCTCCTGCTGTTCAGCTTTTCTGCTGACTTATTCATTTTCCTCAAAACGAAATGTAATACTCGGGGATATAAGAGCACTTAATGAGCATATGCAATCAGACACTGTGTATCATCTTTAATAAACACCAACTTCTGCTGCAGTGTCTTTTTTTATTTTTTTTGACTAAAGGCTTATTCCTGTTACGGATGCTGTTTATTTCAAGATAAGGAAAAGACACATCAATGCCCTGAAAATATTTTGTTTGGAAGTAATATTTATTTTGAGATGTCAACTGCTTGCACGACTGCCATCTCAGCTTTGATCCTTAGAATGAATGCAAAGTTGGTTAAATATATATTTTATTTCAAAAGGACTAGATGAAATTTCAGTGATGAAGTTGTGGATCGGTTCCTGCCTTGCACCAAGTGCTTCTCAAATAGGCTCTGGGTCCCTTTGACTCTGAATTAGAAATAAGTGGATTACAGAGTGAGTGAATGAATAGTTGCATTTTGAAATACCACGGGAGGGTGAAATACCTCACAAGGCAACAGAGGTCTTGAACTTGTGACATAGTGTGTAATTTTTTTTGAGCATCTAATATACAGTCTGCGATACCATTTTAATCCAGAGCATTTCAAATGTAGCCCTACTATTAATTCTTAATTTCTTTACATTACATTTCATTTTTCCTTTTATAATATTTTCACTCCATTTCACCATTAGATTGGTTCACTGCCATCTGCAATATTAGAGACATGTCCCATAAAACACTGTCATCTTTTTTTAGATAAGTTAGCCTCATAAGTGAATGCAGGCATGTGTGCTCACAAGTCCTGTAATAGACTGGTACTTAATTTATAGCTTTTCCTGCCTTTTGCCCCATGCTGCTGAAATGTGCTGTGCTGCTTGTGACCCCGAACAGGAATATATGGGTTTTAATATTGGATGAATGTTTTTGATGTGGCTAAAAGAAAGGATGTAGCCTCAGACTGGCAATCAAGAGGCAATATGTGTAAACAATGCTTAATTGAATTAATTTGTTAAACATTTTAATAAATAAAAAAATCAATACTTAAGAAACAAATAGCTTTCGTAATTATAATTTGCTTAAGCAAAAGTGTTCTAGAAGAATAAAGAAATAAATCAAGAAACAACCTACTTCAAATAAACAGGGATATAGAGAGAAATAATCTTCTAAAAAATGATTAAATAAAAAATCAGAAAACTAATAACAAAGAAGGAGGAGAAAAAAAAAATAAAAAGAAATAAAAAAGCACAGAAATAAATTAACAAAACAAAGAAAATATTAAATACCATAATCAGACTATACAATCATAAACCTGAAGTCCTAAATACCAAACATTATAATCTAAATCCAAGACTGATGTCTCAAATTACTACGCCTTTTTTCTTATTTTATTTTATTTTATTTTTGTTTTTACTAATGGCATTAATGCAGCTAAGCTTGCTAATGTCACAGCCAGGTAGGTGTTATGCCTCATGTTTGAAGTTCATCTTTTTGTCTTTTTTGTCATTAATTCTTTTGCTGTTTTAACATAATATTATGTTTTTTTATTATTTATCTAGTCATGTAAATTTTATTTAATTTTTGCTTATTTTATTTCTACATTTATTTGCAGGTTTTATCAATTTTTGATCAAGCTGCCCTGTGGGACATCGTGAGACTTTGCAGGATCCCCTCAAGGTTTCTGGATATCATGGCCGGCCAGTACACTGGTACTGTGAGTGCTGTGCAGAGTGGAGGAAGGACCTCTGCGTTTTTTCCAGTTGATTCTGGGGTTCATCAGGGGTGTGTTTTTGCTCCTACTCTGTTCAAAGCTTGCATGGACTGGGTGTTGGTTAAGGTTGTGGGGTCTAGCAGCTGTAGGGCATCTGTTGGTGAAGAAGGTTTCAGTGATCTTGACTTTGCCGACGATGCTGTGATCTTCGCTGAGTCAATGGAGGCTCTGATCGGGGCTCTCGAGAGACTGAGTGAGGAGTCAGAGTGTCTGGGTCTGCGAGTGTCCTGGATAAAAAAACAAGATCCAGGCCTTTAATGACCTCTTAGGTGCAGCCATCAGAAGTGTGTCTGTCTGCAGAGAGAGTGTCGACCTTGTCAAGAGGTTTACTTAACTCGGCAGCAACATTCATGTCTCTGGTGACTCATGAGGCTGCTGGAAAAGGGTGTGTGACACTCCCCATATCTATGCAAAAGGATGAAGGTCCAAGTCTTTAGAGTCCTGGTGCTTCCTGTCTTGCTATATGGTTGCAAGACATGGACGCTATCCAGTGACCTGAGATGAAAATTGGACTCCTTCAGTAATGAGTCTCTTCTGTGAATCCTTGAGTACTCACGGAGTCCGGACTGAGGCACATTACCTGCATTGTGAGGGAGCATCAGTTATGGCACAATGGGTCTGGCTCACAGGATCCTCATTGTTGAGGACCAGAGTGTCTGGACCAGGCCAAGGGGACACACACATAACACCTGGCTGCGGCAGATAGATGGTCATTTCCGGAGGGTGGGACTGGAGCGCGTGTCTGCCTCGGGGGTTGCCAACCAGGATCCCAAGCTGTTTCATTGTGTGGTGTGTGCGGCAACACTCTGTACCACTGCATGCTCCCCAAACATTTCTTTGTGTGAGAATATGTTCTTTTATGTTATCTGTGCTTTGTGGGTGAATCCCCAAGAAACTGGGTTACCCATTCATTATATTTAAGGATCTCCCCCTGCTGTACTGTATAAAGGCTGCTGGGAATTGAAGTCCAAGGTGGTTAATTTTGATTTTGCTCTTGTGTTTGGTGGAATTGTAAATATTGTCTTCTCCGTGATTTATAATTTTTTTATTTTGGTTTTCAACTTCTTGTGACTGTTGCTTTGGATCAGGTGCAGAGAAACCATCACAATGTTCTGGGTCTGTGCAAAACTCGTTTAAATGTTTGTGTATCCATGTGCCAAAATGACCAAGGGAGAATTCACACTCTTTGAAACCATTAAGTTACCGCAAAGTTGAAACGAGCCCAGGGCAATCAAGTGTCACAGCGAAACAAATACTGCCCTTCATTAAATGTGCGTGCTGCATTGTTAAGTATAATCAAGTCTCCCTTAAGAAGCTGAGTCATCCAGGGGTCTGAGTGGGGGAGAGGTGTGTGAATGGGGGGTGTTAATCTGTCCTTGAATAAGATACTATTTCAGATTTGGCAACCTCTTTTTTGCTCATTGCAGTCTTTTGTGTATTTTCCTCTTTTTTGTTAATTAACATACTTTTTTATAAGATTTTGTGGACTTGTCCTTGCTCCAGCCACTGTTTAAGTGGTTCTCCCATTGAAGGGACACAATATAATGTTTTTGTAAGTCTTTGGTTTGAATTTAAAAGACTGGCGTTCACTTAAAAAAAATGAAATCTAAGTCATGTTAAAAGTATTTAAATCATGACAATAAGTGTAGTTTTCCTTATTGTAAGAATTACTGATTTATCCAAAAATTTGTTTTATGATTATTTAGCTTACTTTAAGAAATCTTGTCGTGTAAATTTTGCTTACCCCTTTGGCAGATCTTTATGTTACATAAATCAAAGTTTGTTTTTTTTGCCTGGTTTTTGCATATGCATTTTCTGCAGTGTTCCTTCTGAGGCCTAGTCTGGTCTGAAGTCTCCTGTTTTCCAGGCTTGCCTTGTAGTGAAATTTGTTTTGTTGGCTATTTTGCAGGCCTTGTCCCTTTATTTTTTTTTTATTTTTTGCTGCCAGTTGAATAATAAGAGTAAGCGTCTTATATAAGACTCTCAAGTAGCTGCAGCCCTAATGAATATAGCACTATAAAGTCCCAAACCATAATAAGGCCATGTCCTTCAAGACAAAGAACACAATTAAGGCTAAGGGATCAAGGGAAAATAAATTAATACAATATAAAATATAAACAAAATAATCGTTAAGGAGCAGGGAAATATGACAAATACAATAAAAAGCATAAACATGGTAAGGCCTGGCAGCATTAATAACATTAAAGTTTTAGACTAGGTTTTGTTTTTGAGTATTTTAGTTTTTTTTTTACTTGCTTTTACCTGCTTTCCTATGATTGAACCCTGTCCCCAACCTATCAATTTCTTAAAATATATTGTATAATTATTTTATTTTTACTTATTCTCCAGTTTTCAATTTTTTACTCAGCCACTGGATGCACTCATTGAGATTTTAAAGGTGTAGATATCCAGTGCAAGAGCTGCATTCAATAAATACACCAAGAAAATATAATTAGAAGCATCTTCCAGTATGCATAAGTTTCTGTTTGTTACTGCTTGTAATTTATGCAGGTTGGACATGAAAACCTTGTCACTGAGGAGCATGACATAGTTTAATGCATTTGCTGCAGGCCCAGGACCAACTTAACTTATGGGCAGAATGGGACTGGCCAGGGACACCAGGAGCATACAGGCTTATGATGTTTCTGATGCCTCTGTATGTTTCTGTTTTGCTATCAAAACAGGGGTCCCCAGCGCACTGCTTAGCCCAATGATGCTGTCAAGATGGCCCTGGTTGCAGCACTATATACCGTATTACTTCTGTGTTAGTTTCTCCAGCAACAGGTTAACTTTTAAGCTTGAACTCACAGCTCCAGAATGCAATATTGGCTTTTCCTTTCAGGGCAAAGGCAGTGAGAATGTGCCTCCTAAAGTTCTACTGATGCCTTCCTTTCTAAATAGGAGCAACCAGGTTTTCACATTAGAAATGGTTACTTCTTCCTTTGCATTTTCCTCCTATAGATTTGGGTCACTGTCTCTAATAAAACATACTATAGACCATTTGTTTCAGTTCCAATGCCCTCAAGCTTCCAGTAGACCAATCTGAGGCTACAGCTTCCAGTAGATATTTATTCCTGGGTAAGCATTCTGATCATGTTGTCCTCCATGAGCTACAAAGAACAGCCTGCTTTGCTGGGCCTTGATTTTGCTTTTGATTTGGCCATCATTGGACAAGATGATTTTGGTTTGAAGGAAGTTAGGTCTTAGGTGTCAGATTCTGAAATTTCTGATGTATTATGTATCAGACCCTCTCAGTCACCGGGCATGCATCTGAAGATCATATCTTGAGTGAAGAAAATTGTTTTTGGTGTTGATTTTCCCTTAGCTCACCCCAGCCATTTCTGTCCTCTCAAGATTGCTTTCTCTTAGACAAAGTTTTCAATTAATCAGTTAAGTATTTAAGAAAGCCTTCTATTTTATCCCTGGGCTTTTTTAAGACTTTTCATTGAGCTTTTTTTTATTTTTATTTTGTACTGTGATTATGTTTGTTTTGATCTCTGTGATATGACATTTTCTCCAGCTTCCTTGTTTTGTCTTGCCCTTTTATTCTTGGTTTTGTTTGTTAGTGCACTGACCTTTGCCTTTTCTAACCATGTCATTTTACATTTCTAACCTATCCATCTCTCAGTTACAGATCCACATCTGATGAATTTTACTTTCTTTGTTTTCCAAACAAGAGCAAGCAGAACACCAACTGAAAAGAAACTTGGTAATTAATGGAGAAGATGCTGGAAAACTGGCATAGTGACATTTTTTTTTTCGTTGATGGCTCAGTACTTGCTTTGTGAACAAAAAAAACAGGTGCCTCATGATTCATGTGGACTTATTACTTAATTAGTTAATGTAGATATTATATGGTGTGTCATATTTAACTCTATTATATCTATTATCTATTCATAAATTCATTTATCCATTATAAAACCTGCTTAATCCAATTCAGGGTCACTGGGGTCAAAGGCCTCTTTTGGAAACATATTACTCTGGTCAAGAACTGTCCTTAGGTTGGATGCCCATCCATTACATGAAACACTCATGCACACAACCAATCTTAGTCAGACTGTACCTGTTTAACACAACACAGGCATGTGTAGGCTCCACACAGACCACGCGCAGAGTGGGATTCAAGCCCAGGACTCTGAGTATTTTAGGCAGCAATGCCCTCTATATAACTATGCTGACCATATGTTAAGACTGTATTTTTAAATGTGTACAATGCATAGGATTATTAAATGGAAATGAAAAAAATAAGACAGCTGCGCCTATTAGTAATTTGGATTTGTGGTCATCTTTTTGTCTAGGTGTCATGAGTGTCACTCAGCATTTTACTCCCCACACTGCATAAAACAATTCAAGAGCTGCTTATCTAAAACTTCTTGACAGTGTTTTGCTATGTTACTGAGTTGAGATTTTACTTTCATTGCTATATTCAGTAGAGATCGTTTGGATCATAGTTTGAGACTTAATATAATACAGAAGATGCAATCAGGATCATCTGGTCTGTAGTTAGTACACAAACAGTTAAGAACAAAGCTTAGCAAATTAAGCCAAAAATGGGGTAAGAAAGAAAAGACAAGAGTCTTAAATACTAAATTAGAATTGCTGTGTGATATTAAAGTTTTCAGCAGAAGGCTTAGGGCTCAAGAAAGAAATGCTTGCAGCCAGGGCCAGCACTACTGGGAGTAATGGGTGTGAGTGTACCTGGGCATACCACAGTCATCAGGAGCTACATTTTCTCCCCCAAAAGGGAGTGTGTGAGTGAATGAGAGAAAGAGAAGGACGGAGAGAGGGGGTTCATCTGTAGAATGAATAAGCATTGCATTGAATGTAATAGCAATACATTGAATAATAGCCATATCAGTTTAGTACGTTTTGAAATAAAAAGCAGTGATCCATCATAAGGTGCTGATGTGCAAATTATTTCTCAATTAGTCATTTTTGGAGCGTTTTGTTCAAATAGTGTACTCTTATTGGTTAATAAGTGATCTGTGCGTTTGTAAGATGGAATAACAGACTACCTTACTTTTTAGTTACTTTAGATAGATAGATAGATAGATA
Source organism: Polypterus bichir lapradei (assembly GCA_026402145.1). NCBI lineage: Eukaryota > Metazoa > Chordata > Cladistia > Polypteriformes > Polypteridae > Polypterus > Polypterus bichir. Next base: position 124,326,331 of record JANRMT010062854.1, on the reverse strand, counting down.
GATAGATAGATAGATAGATAGATAGATACTTCATTAATCCCAAGAGGAAATTCACATACTCCAGCAGCAGCATACTGATAAAAAACAATATTGAATTAAAGAGTGATAAAAATGCAGGTAAAACATGTTAATGTTTACACCACCAGGTGGAAATGAAAAGTCACATAGTGTGTGGGAGGAAGGATCTCCTCAGTTTGTCAGTGGAGCAGGGCAGTGATACTGTGTAGCAGTTGGTAAAGACAAAAGTGTAAGTGAGGTTCTGAGAAATACAAAGAACAGAAAACACAGAATAGAATGGAAAACATACATTGGAGTGGAGAATGTAATTATATGTGTGCTCCACAAGGTTTATTCTCACCTGGACAAAGATGGCAGCACTGTGAGGATTATGTTTTTTGATCTCTCCATTATCATCAATACCATCCTGCCATCCCTTTTAAGGAATACACTCAGAGATATGTAGGTGGATGAGGCTATGGTGTCCTGGATAATGGACTGTCTGTTGGGCAGAGCACAGTTTGTGAGAATCAAGGACTGTGATTCTGATATGGATATGAGCAACACTGGAGCACCACAAAGAATAGTCCTGTCTCCTTTTCTCTTCACTGTGTAACACCTCTGACTATAAATTTAACACCAGGTCATGTCACTTACTAGTTAAAAGGACAGGTTCAGCTATAGGATGCACTCTGGACCCCTGGAGGCTGTAGCAAAGGAGAATGCTGCACATCTTGTCTTTGTGTGAAGTGTGTGAAGAAATGCTACTGAGGCTCCTTTATACCAACACCAATATGCCTGTATAATGCCTTACTGTGACTGGGACTGCCAAGTCAGTTTTCTTTCATTTTAGTTTTCTTGGCAGGAGAAGTTGTGAAAGTTGGTTGTAGGGTAATAGGAATAATTCTGATATGAATTATTGTTTGAACCCGCACATTGGCCACTTCCAGACTTGGTAACAGACATCATCATAACAGATATGGTGAAGTATATAAGTATAGTGATATACATTCCCAAAAACCAATGGGTGTCATTTCACACCAGTTAATTATTTTCATAAGGTCGTCTCTAACACTGCGCCTATGAACCAGGGGTTCCCATTCTCCGATCCACAAAAAAATGGAAGGATTTACTATTTTATTATGTTTTTTTATGTTGTCTAACAATTTAAGTTACATTTTTAAGAACTCGTAGTACAGCATACTGCTTTAAAACGTCATCACAAAGACACAATCATTATGACTGACTTATTACATACTAGCTGTGTAAGCCTGTGATGTAAAAATCATGGGGTCCTAGAAACTATTGACATCAACAGAAAAAGATGGAAATGTAGAGATGTCAGGTAATTGAAAGGAACTACTCTGGGCATCTCTCTCCTAGGAGGTTTTGTTTTGCCATCGTGATCACATTGCTTGTGCATTAGCGGTGGGAGGAAAATGTGCTCGCCTCGCTTCTGTATTAGCAGCTAAGCAAGTGACGTTTTATTCGGAGGTTTCGTTTTGCCGATGTGCTGGCCTAAGCTTGTGAATCCTTGGATGTGGAGCCCTTACCTCAACTCCACCTCTTACTTCCGGGCTGGACAGACAGACACACACACTTCTACGTGTAGACATTTATATACTGTATAAGAGTGTAGTGTTGTTTGTTGGCACGGAGGGCCAATGACTTCTAGCTCGGAAGTTACAATGGTTTAATTATTTACATCTTTTTATCATGTTTCATTTTTTTTAATTTGTTTGGTGCACTGAAATTTTACATATTTATGTCCTAGTCATTAGCTAAAAAAAGTTTGGGAACTTCTGGCCTAGATCATGGTTAGTACGCATTTTGTTTTCCTTTTCTTGCAAATTATTTCAGATGAAAAAGGTGGGTGATGATTAAAGGTGTAAGGTAAGCCCATGCCTTTCACTTTTAAATAACTAGTAACCTAATAAGTATCAAGTTCAGTATGTTCTGTATGTTATCATGTATAAATGCTCCTATCACTTTGTGTGTGTACTGGTTGGTCGGCTCAGTTTGTTGGGAACATTTGTGTTTACCTTTACCTGGGTCCATGTATGGGTTGTGCGGACACTTTTATACCAAGTAGTCTGAAGCCAAATGGGAGATGGTCATTGCCTATCAATAAAACATGTGTGAAAGTCACAAAATTATATTAACCCTGAGACTCGTGCAATTTAATAAAGATAAGGAACTTATTAGAAGGGAAAGAATGAATGAGCTTACAAATATAAAGAAAAAAACAATGAATGTCATATATTTCTGTACTGTACACATTTGCTCTCATAAGTGTTGGAACAGCAGTCAAATAAAGATCTCAGATTTATTTGGTTCCTCTCAATCTCTCAAGGATGCTGACTTTTGTTTATACCTGACAGCCATTGATCTGTCTTGTTCATCTGAGTGTTCATCTGACTGTGCAATGCTTACATGTAAAGGGTGACCATTTATACTCTTTCTAGGGGTTTACATCATTGGAGCCATTTCTAGAGAAGGGATTTAGCTGTATATATCTGGCAGCCTCTGGACATTTCATGGCCTTATATTCTTGATTCCTATTGAAAGGAGAGAAACTCCAGACAGCTCCAATCATGCTGTTTAAACTATGTTTAAAGAGGAGGCCCATTGCATTTCCATTTATTAGCTTATTAAAGACAGGCTACTGTATATACTCATGTATACGAGGTGTGGCAGAAAAGTAATGAGACTGATTTTTTATTTACCAAAATTTTTATTTTTTTCAAACATCAATATTATCCCCTTCAAAGTAGTTCCCTTGGGCAGCTACACACCGATGGAGACGTTGTTCCCACTGTTGGTAGCAGCGCTGGAAGTCTTCAACCGGTATGGTCTTCAGCATGTCCGTTACACTCTTTTGGATGTTTTTCTAAAGTCCCGAAATGACGTCCTTTGAGGACATTTTTCAGTTTAGTAAAAAGGAAAAAGTCACACAGACTGAGGTCAGGTGAATAAGGGGGCTGGGAAACCACAGGAATGCGTTTTTTCGATTGTCCTTCTGCTCAATTGTGAGGTTTTTCGGCACCATTTTGGCACAGACCTTTCACATGTGCAAATGTTCAGTCAAAATTTGATGAACGGTAAATCTGTTCAAATTTAATTGTTCACTCAACATTCTTAATGTTAAACGACGGTCTGATCTCACAAGAGTGTTCACACGTTCGATGTTTTCGAAGTTGAAGGCCTCCCTGAAAAACTTGAGCTCGGGATAAAGAATGTTCCCCATAGGCCTGTTTTAACTTTTCAAACGTCACACTTGCCGATTCTCCAAGCTTAACACAAAATTTAATGGCACAACGTTGCTCCAAATTCCGCTGTTCCATTTTGCGTGACGCACAACCAAAAACACAACTTCGCTAATAGCAGTCACAAAAATCACGTAGTTAACGGAAGGAGTTGAAACTCGCACTGAGCTATGGGAGGGTACTGATACACGTGCTCATCAAGGACAACAGCGCAGCGTTGCCAGATCGCTTGCAGTGTTGCCAGTCTCATTACTTTTCTGCCACACTTCGTAAGTTGGGTCTTGAAACCCGAAAAATCAATCATAAAATCAGAACCGACTTATACACTGGGATCCAGGACACTTTTTTTTTATATTTCCATCTTCTTGCCTCCTCCAATCTCGCATCAGTTTCTCAGACGCATAGAATTTTGTTGTAGCAGCGCAGTTACCAATTTCTTTCACCACTTCAATGACTTTTAATTTAAAACCAGCTTCATATTTTCTTCTGATTGAAAGCTCCATCATAGATAAGGGATGCTCTTGCGATAAAGGTGTATGAGGATGTGAGATACAAAAAACATAAATCAGTGCAAACGTTGCTTCTGAATAGTTCGGGTATTACTGTGTGGTCACTTAAGCACAATAGAGAGAGAGAGAGAGGTTAGGAACACTTGCTAATAGAGCGCATTGCTGCACCCACATAGAAAAAAAAGGCCGTGTGGTCCGTAGTTACTCTCTCAGGTGGCCATTAGCATATCAATCTCTTGGACCAATAGCGCGAGTTTACTGTATTCAACTTATTTTTTTTTTAAATTTTTATTAAATTTTTTTGCATTCCATACAAATTAATAAAGTTTTACATAAAGAAAATTTAAGTTAAGAACAAATCGATCCCCACCCCTAAGAGAGAGAGCAAGCCAAACAGCATGAAATTTAAGACCTGTAAACATACCTAAATTAACAGATTCTCTGTGCTTTATGAAATTATTTTAAAATATTACTGATTAGATCCTGCCATGTTTTGAAAAAAGTCTGTACGGATCCTCTAACTGAGTATTTGATTTTTACCAATTTCAAATAGTATAACACATCAGTTTCCCACTGACTTAGAAAAGGAGAGTTTGGGTTCTTCCAGTTTATCAGGATAAGTCTGCGTGCCAAAAGTGTAGTGAATGCAATCACAGTTTGTTTGTCCTTCTCCACTTTAAGCCCATCTGGAAGAACACCAAACACAGCTGTTAATGGGTTAGGAGGGATTGTGAGTCCAAGGCTGTCTGAAAGGTAATTAAAAATTGTTGTCCAGAATGATGTTAATTTGGTGCAGGCCCAGAACATGTGACCCAGTGAGGCTGGCACTAGTTTGCAGCGTTCGCAGGTTGGATCATGCCCTGGAAACATTTTGGAGAGTTTTAGTTGAGACAGATGTGCTCGATATATAATTTTGAGTTGAATAATTGTATGCTTTGCGCATATGGAGCTTGAGTGAATTCTCTGCATTGCTACTTTCCATTCCTTTTCTGATATATTAATTGAGAGATCTTTTTCCCAGTGACCTCTTGGATCTTTGAAAGGGAGGGATTGTAAAATGATTTTATATATTGTAGAGATGGTGTCTAAATCCTTGAGATTGAGCAATATTTTTTCCAGCATGGATGTGGGTGCAAGATAATCTGGGAGGTTCTGTTTAACAAAGTTCCTGATTTGAAGATAGTGAAAGAAATGTGTAGTTGGAATGTTAAATTTGAAATGTAATTGTTCATAGGATGCAAAGACGTTGTCTATATAAAGATCTCTAAGCAAGTTAATTCCAAATTTTTTCCAGATATTAAAAACTGCATATGTTTGCGAAGGCTGAAAGAGGTGGTTCTCTTGCAGAGGTGCTACAGATAGAAGCTTCTCCGTCTTAAAATGCTTTCTACATTGGTTCCATATTCTAAGTGAGTGGAGCACAATTGGGTTATTAGTGTATTGCCGATAACGTGTGTTTATTGGGGCACAGAGCAAGGAATACAAAGAAGTACTGCAGGATTTTACTTCTATTACGGACCAAGCCTGTGTATGTTCTTCTATTTGTGTCCAGGTTCTTATCGCCTGTATATTTGCTGCCCAGTAATAAAACTGGAAGTTAGGTAGAGCCATGCCGCCTTCTGCCTTTTGTCTTTGTAGGGTCACTCTTTGGATGCGTGGATGTTTTGAATTCCAAATAAATGAGGTTATTGCTGAATCTAATTGCTTAAAGAATGATTTATTAATGTATATTGGAATGTTTTGAAATAAAAAAAGGAGTTTAAGAAGAATATTCATCTTAACAGTGTTAATTCTTCCAGCTAGTGTAAGATGCAGGGTTGACCATCTGTGCAAGTCTTGCTTGATTTTTTCCATGCAGACGGCGAAATTTTGCTGATAAAGAGCTTTATGTTTACTTGTGACGTTTACCCCAAGGTATTTAAACTGTTCTGCAATGATAAAAGGTAGAGTATCTAATCTAATATTATATGCTTGAGAATTCACTGGAAAGAGTACACTTTTATTCAGATTAATTCTGAGGCCAGAGATCTTTTGAAATTCTGTGAGTGTTGTTAGGACTGCAGGCACAGAATTTTCTGGGTCTGATATATACAATACCATATCATCTGCATATAATGAAATTTTCTGTTCCAGTCCTTCTCTGCTAATCCCCTTTATCTGATCAGTATTTTGACAATGTATTTCAAGTGGTTCAACGGTAATTGCAAACAACAGCGGTGACAAGGGGCATCCTTGTCTAGTACCACATTCTAGTTTAAAGTAGGCTGAGCAAATGTTGTTGATGCAAACTGAAGCTTCCGGGTTAGTATACAGTAATTTGATCCATGCACAAATGTTCGGGCCAAACCCAAACTTCTCCAGTGTAGTAAAAAGGTATTTCCATTCAATCATGTTGAATGCTTTTTCTGCATCCAATAATAATAATATTTCTGGGGTGTTTGATTTAGTTGGTGAGTATATTACATTAAACAGGCGTCGAAGATTTGAAGATAAGTGTCGGCCCCTAATAAATCCAGTTTGGTCTTGTGATATTACCGAGGGGAGCACTTTCTCCATCCTTCTAGCTATGATTTTAGAGAGTATTTTAACGTCGTTATTCAGAAGTGAAATTGGTCTGTATGATGCACATTGTAATAAGTCCTTATTTTGTTTTGGAAAAACGGTGATTAGTGCTTGGCGAAGGGTCTGAGGAAGAGATTGGTTATCTCTGGCTTCTGTAAATGTTGCTAATAGGAGAGGAGCTAGCTGAGCGGAGAATTTTATGTAAAATTCTGCAGGGTAGCCATCAGGGCCTGCTGCTTTCCCGCCTTGGAGTGACTTTATAGAATCTAGTAATTCTGATAACGCCAGAGGTTTCTCAAGTTCCTCCGCACTAAAAGTGTCTATTTTTGGTATTTGTAATGTATCCAGAAATACATTAGATTGTGTATTGTCTTCTTTAAACTCAGTAGTATATAAGGATTTATAGTAGTCTCTAAAAGTGTGCATTATATTTTTGTGGTCGACGATTTTAACTCCGTTCACGTTGGTGATTACTAAGATTGCGTTGCGCACTTTTTGCTTATGAATTTGTTGAGCTAAGAGCTTATTAGCTTTCTCTCCATGTTCATAGTAATTTTATCTAGATTTATAAATTAGTTGTTCAGTTTCTTTAGTTGTCAAGAGGTTTAGTTCTGAATGTAGAGCCTGCCTCCTCTTATGTAGAGTCTCGCTTGGTAGTCTGGCGTGTTCTTCATCTATTTTAGTAATTTCGCTTTTTATCTCTGCTACTTTCTTGGCTTCGAATTTATTTCTGTGGGAAAGATATGAGATAATCTGTCCTCTTAAGAAGGCCTTAAGAGTTTCCCAGAGTGTTCCTGCAGAGATCTCGGAGGATGTATTTGTCTCTAGAAAGAATTGGATTTGTTTGGATATAAATTCCGTACAATTCTCGTCTGCTAATAGAAGCGGGTTGCATTCAACTTATTTGACCAACATTATAAAATACCAGAAATTAAACTGTAAAACCAAGTCCCGACTTATCAGCGGGAGAACTTATCCATGAGTATATACGGTAATTAAAAAAAGTCAGACTCAATGATGAGACACACTCTGGACACCCTGGAAGGCACAGCAAAATAGAGAATGAAAACAAAACCGAGTGCCATTATGAACAATGTTGGCTTTCAGCCCACGAATCATTCCGCAGAAGTATGCAGAAATGTGTTTTTCTTCTGGAATGTTCCAGGATGTTTAAAGGCCACTGCCGTTTACTTGAAGTACATACACGTTAGATATTTCCATCTCTAGTTTTCCAAACCTGGCATTTGCCTGTCCTCTTCTTGTAGTGCTTTTTCAGGTTCTGGTCTTGTGCTAAGCGATATTAACGACCTGGAGTAAAAGGAATTTCCTTGGGAAAGCTTTGGCTGTTCAAAGGAACTGCCATAAAACACATGAAGGTTGGATGAATTGTCCATTTTCCTCATTATGTATATTTATATGGAATTATTCAAAATTCTAGAAGCAGTACAGTAGGGTTTCTTTACACAGAATAACCATTATCACATTTCCTGGCACCTCACTTGATCTCAAGTAAAGGAACCTGGCTGTAGTGGGTTAAATGTAATTATTTTAATGAACAATACAGTTTAAACAATCAGTGGTAAAAAAAAAATAAAATAAAATCTGTGAGAAAACTGCTAATGATTATATAGTACTTTTTTATTTAAACAGTATATACTCGTTCTGCTTGGTGGTTGTGGCTGTGACTCTGTCACATAAACATAGCAAAGTAGTTATAAATTTTTTGAAAGCTGCCATCAACTGGTGATACAATGCAATACGAATGGTCTTTTTCTGTTATACACAAATCATATTCAGGTAACAAGAAAAGCAAAATCATGCTGTTGCTATCCACCACTGCCTGCAGAAAAAAAGCACTTGACTGGCAGTATGGAGCTGTGATTGAAACATATGCTGTGTTTTTCATTCCCAGAGGCTGCAGCACACCATATCGCTGACACAGGCAGCCCTGTCCTTTAGCAATGAAGGATTTCAAATGTGTGCTGACAAGACAAAGACGGATTTATGCTGGTAGTTGTGTAGCATGGGGCTTCTGAAGGCCAAAGACATTTCCCACAGCGATGAACTTTATTCAAATAGTAAGTCTTTACAGTGCAATGCCTCTCTGTCCTACAGAAGCGCAACAGGGCATGATATAAAGATGTATTTCTGAAGGATTAAAAAAAAAAAAAGTCACTAACTCTTTGAAAAGGTGCTGGTGCATCTTTGGTCCCAAAGGAAAAGTGACAATTTTACAAATGGAGAGGGCAAAATAAGTAAATGATCAGCTTTCTTCATGCAAAAAGCATAAAACTATAAATTTATGTAACATATACCATATTTCTTTAATATTTTTACAAAATTTGAGAAATGTTCTTTAGTTTTTACTTGATCATTGTTTGAAGGAGGGAAATTGTATTTTAATGATTTTAGTATAAGCCTGCAACATGTGTAAAAAGTGAAGGGGTCTTAATACTTCCAGAAGGTATAGCATATATATATGTAAGTTATGCAACAACCCTCAGAAACAAGAGGGGGCACCATTGCTAACAATAACATCTCTTTTATCCTCCATTGCTTCAAGATGCCACCCAAGGAAGGCACCTCAGCCATATCATTGCTGAACTAAACTATGCGTCTTCCGGTCTGGACAATATAAATTTGAAAACCCCCCCCAGAAGTTGGCATCTTAGTTTGAGGCATGACAGAGCTCCCTGATCTAAACCTGCTCGAAAGAAGCAAATAATTTAGACAAGCATGGCAGAGTTGCAGGGCAGTTGGATCTCATCCCAGCAATCATCAGGCACAAGGCAGGAACTACAACACCAGGCTTGGGTGCTGGTCCATCAAAAGATGAACACAGACACACACACCAGGGCCAATACCTATGGAATGTTAGAGGAAACCAGAGCAACTTGTAGAAAACCCACATGTATATGGGGAGAACCTGCAAACTCCATGCACGGAGCACCTGGGACGTGAACCCTGGTGTCCTGAGTGACTGTACCACCCTCACATATGTACATACATATATTTATTCGTTCATAAAAAAATAAATAAAAATAATTGTGATAAGGTTAGCCTCTAGTATTCCATGTTGAAAAGTTTTAAATATGTGTTGTAAGGTATTTTTAGTACCTATCGTATTTTTGCTGCCTCCTGATTCTTATAACAGGAAAGAATTTACCACATGTACAGAAAACAGCAAAGTTAGGACTTTATAAAAGGAGATTACAGAAAGAGTAAATTCAAATATATATAAAAATAATAAAGTCTTCTTTACCTAATACATTCTGAAGTACACTTACAGATGAACATAATTACCGGAAATGGCATACTGGCCTTCTGTTTTAGATTTCCAGTGACAACACCTCCAGTTCATCTGACTGTCCTTTTCCTTCTCTCACATCCCAGAATCCTGCCCTTATCATACTGTTTGGTTTCTCTCAGTTTGGTATAATTTGAAGGCCAGGCATTTGTATACACCATTAAGTTTACTTGCTGGGTCAGTATGTGAGATTCTTCGTATATCTAATGTTATATTAATGTTATTTTTCTTTATATATTGCTGCATTCTGTAAGTTTGTTTTATAAGAAATTAATTTCCTTTGTTTATATTTTGACTCTTAATCAATGCATTCAGTAATGTCAGCAGCTTTGAGGTTTGAAGCACACAGTGATTATGGCCAGGAACTCTTGCACAAGTGCTGGTTCATGTCATGAGGTTGTACTGCATTATAAAAGCACTGGGACTGCTTGTAGCTTTTGTTTAATTTTTAAATAAAAAAAGACTTCTCAAATCAAGAAGAACAAAAATAAACTTGGTACTCAAAGCACCCTGGCTCTTGTGTAGTGTTATCTCTGTGAAGCTTCAGTAATGATCCCAGCCTGATTATCATTCATGATTCAATTTAGTGACTTTCAGTTTTTGCCACTTTGTTAAAATCTTGAAGTTCTCAGATAGGGAAGGTTGTATCTATTAAGCAGCACTGCCAACCAGAAGTTGTTGTTTATTCAGCACTCTTAATTCTTTAAAGAGTCGGTGCATGAATTGACCATTGGGGCATGAACAACAACCTTCAATTCAAACTCACTATATGATTCAAGGGTCATAGCCTGCAGCTACTGTATTTCTTGAATTAAATTGCTTGTGAAACTAGATTTCTTGCTTTGGGTCTTATCTTTACATCTAAGTTCAGGTGTATTTTGACACAAGGCTTGATCTTAAATAAGATGGCTGCCATGACATCACATGCCACGACGCATGTGCCCAATCAGCATACAGCATCTCATATCATATGCTCCATGCCCATGTGCAGTTTTCTCCAGTGTTGTGCAGTGTTGATCAAACCCGGGATTGTATGACTGAGTATGCCTTTCAATGGACGAGTTCCCATTCCAAGTCTGTAGATCTAGAAAAATTAAAGAATTAAAAAACATAGATTAACCCAAGCAGAATATTTTGATGTGATTGCCCAGGCTCTCTTCATAGTCTGCTTGTTTATTTTTTCATTTTATTTATTAATTATGTTGCTATTCCTGTTAATGATTCTAGTTTTATTAATTTTATTTCTTTAATATTCAATTGCTTTCAATTTTCTGCATTAATTTTGTTGTCTTTTAATTATGTTAGTGTAGCTTGTTATTCTTTTCCTTGTTATGTTGAGCCCAGGGGGTGGGGCTTCTCAACACAGAAGCTGTGCAAGTAACGATCCCACCTTCAGAGCCGCTATTTAAAATACTAACTACACAGACCTTGAGCTACTCTGTGACTTTCCTATTCTTCCTTCTCAAAAATGTGGACTATTTATTTAAAGATTAGTTAGGTTTTGTTAGTTCTTGTAGCTCTTTGTATTTCTAAGCTTTTAAGCATTTTTTGGGCTATTTAGTATGTGTGGACTTTTGTACTTCCTTATTCTTTAAGTATTGTTTGGCATATTTTTTATATGGCCTTTATAATTACTTAGCCTATTCCTCCTAATTATATTTATTTATTTTGGCCTTAATAATCACTTGACCCTTTCTTTCTAATTGTGTTTTGGGTGTCATATTATTTGGCATCTTCTTTCTTACTGTATTTTGGCCTTTTTGAATCTTTTTTAATTTTCTTTAATTGATTTGCTTAAGTGAAAAGTAATTAAGCCAGTGGAGCTAATCTCATCTATTTAGAGCTTGCGGTGCTTCTTTCTGTAATCTGTAAAACCTAACTTACAAACTATATATATGTTAACTGCACTTACGTCCAAACAAAAAAACGCTTCAACTTTTAAACAAATTCTTAGAAAAGTATAAATATTCCTGAGACCAGAGTTTGCACATGTTACTTCTGTCCAGAACATGTGTGGTATCATTCTGATTTATTTTGTGTAATTTATAACCATGTGAGTATGGTAATTGTAATTGTTATTTATTATTAGTATTACTAGCTGTGTAAGCCCATGCTTGCTCCTAGAAACTATTGAAATCATCAGAAAAAAACTGAAATGCAGAATGTTCGTTTTGCAGATGTGCTCGGCCCCCCTTTGTCTATCAGCGGCTTTTATCTGCGAGTTTCTCTCACATTTGTCTTTCCTTGGCGGTTTCACTTTGGCCACGGAGTCACCTTCTTTCAGCTTCATGCTGAAGCCTCGTACTTCTTTCTTCTTCCAACTTGTTAACTTGGGGCCGCATTGCCGGCTCTTTGAGCTTCATGCACAGACTGACACACACACTTCTATGCGTAGACGTTTATATATAAGATGTTTATGATGCCATAATGCTGCTGTTTTTGTTTTTGTTTATTAACAGACATATCCACGTTCTGGGTTTTTTTTAAGGGCACTCGCATATTGTTGACAATGACATCCATTGACACAGCATGAATGTAGTGGCTCCAGCAAAGTTACATTCAAACTTTACATAGTAGACAAAGGAATAGCCCTGGGTTAGTTTTAAAATAACTAAAACATCTTTTAAAAATATAGAATGTTTACGATAGTGTTAAGGTTTCCATTTGTACTGGTTTTGTGACTAAGGGTTTGGTTTCTAGCTTTATCTTGATGGATTGGTTTTCCTTTAATGTTCTTCAACCCTTGACTATCATTCTGGACACTCTTTTGAAAGACTATTACTTTCAATTTTCTATAAAAAAACATTTTCAAGGTTCATTTGGACCAGCACCCATTCAGAAGATATCCATAACATCTTAAGGCTAATCACAAAAATAAATATTTTTCCATCTAAGATTTGAGATGCACCTCACTTTTTCAAATATTCCTGCCCTCTCCTGAACTGCTAGAGGAAAAGGATTTATAAGAAACCTGCTGCATTGACAACTGTGATGCTATAAATTCTCTAACTACTTCTCTGTATGAAGGCTTATCTCTCTTTGTGGCAGGCATCAATGAAACAACATGTTTGTTTCAATTTGCAATATTCTGTCCATCTCTAAGCTCTTGATGGTGCCTTTCCCTGACTTGATAAGCGGAACTGGAAATTATCAGATTATTCCAAGGATTAAAACACGCACAGTTTCTCTTCTAAACCTGCTGGTCACTTAAGGCAATTGTGACCTGTTCATGAAAGAGTGGTGACCACCTGCAAGGCTGGAGTTGGAAGCCTTACATTAGCTGGCTGCGCACCAAATGTGTTTGGGCTGCAAGCCCACTAACATTTCAAAACATGAACCGATAAGAGACAAAGTGAGAAAGATGGAAAGCTGTATCTACAGTGACTGGCTTCAAAGGAAAAAAAAAAACAAACTATGAGGCTGAAACTGTTGTTATCAAAACCTCTGATCAAAAGCTTTTGCTACGCTGATTTGACAGCTTTGTTCTGAAAATAACTATACTTTAATTGGTAGGCCAGCTTTCAGCATAGCTCTTGATAGTAATGGGATGATTGATTAACATGTCAATTAACCGATCTATACTATATTGTAGACTATATTGTACCTATCATTGTAAGCTGTATCAGTAACAGAAATTCAAAATTGCTAAAGTTCAATCATTTCAGACTAAAAAAATAAAATGATATGTACAGTAAATCCACAAGAATAGCCAAATAAAAAATTGAGTGAACATTTTCAATTTAAAACAAAAAACCTTACAGATGTATCAGGTGTGATTCAAAATGATGAAGTACAGTGGACTATAGGCAAGGTGTCATTTCTGCTTTGAATGCAAGGTGCAGCAGGAGTTCATGGGTAAACACTGTGGATACTGGCCCAGACACAGACAGGAAGACATGATTTTAAATCACCCAACACACGTTTATTTACAATCCCTATTATTTACAGTGCACACACAACCCCAAAACTCCCCAAAAGTCCAGGCCTCACAATGCCTCTCTTTCTTCAGGCCGCCTCCGCTCCTCTCCTCTTTGACTTCGTCCTCTGCACTCCCGACTCCACCCCTCGAATGGAGGGAGGCGGCCCCTTTTATACACACCTGGACGTGCTCCAGGTGCCTCCCGATTAACTTCCGCCAGCACTCCAAAGTGTGGCGGACGTACCGGCCGTGCACCCAGAAGCACTCCAGGTGTCCCTGGTCTTCTTCCCCCCAGCACTTCCGGGTGTGGCGGAAGTGCTGAGGGCAAGGGCTCCTCAGGCATTGGGGTACCCCCTGGTGGTGACCATGGGCCCCTATAGGGTTGAGCTTCTAAGCTCTGTTCCCGTGGTCCCCAAAGACACCAGGGTGGTCGCCCCCTCGTGGACTGGAGGAGATGGAATCCCTCCTCCTGTTCTTCTAGGCATCCCGGCTGGATACCACCCTCAGCCGCTTGCCACAACACATATTCACATGCCACCAAGCCAGAGGCCCACACTAAGACCTCAGAAAAACAAAAACATGATCTTTACAGAATGGCTAAAGAAGAGGGAAGGTTTATTTTTACAAATATAGCTGATTCATTTGTGTTTTATTAGCTTTGTTCCATTCAGCATTAATAACCTAACTATTCTTTTGAGTATCTTCCTACCTGTCCAAACAGTGGTGGGGCAAGGGGGTTGTTTCTTTTAGCTCATTATAGTAAGATGCTGTTTCTGATGGCCCTTGTTGATCTAGATGGCATGGACTCATGGCTGACCACTGGCAGTTAACACACTGCAAAATGTGTGATTCCAAAACAAAATACTTGGTGTAGTCGGCAGGATTTGCACTGTGGACTGGTGGAGTGTAGAGGCAGTGCTATATAGTAAGGTGACGGCTGAGAGCTCAGAGACAGGGAGATCTCAATTGATATCACCAGGAGGGGCTCCGCTATGTATTGCTTACAGGCATTTCCTTTGTTGGAATTTTTCCTTTTGTGAATGCAGTAGGGAGGTGCTGTTTAGGGCTGTTGTAGTTCAGACATTGCAGGTTCGTGGCAGACCACTGACAGTTACCATAGTTGAAAATGTGTTCGTTGGGATGGATAATCTTGTGAAAAAACTCTCCCCTTCCTCTATATATTTTTTATGACCTTCCATGTACCATGTATAATCTTGAGTAAAGTCACAAATGGCAATCCACTGCCAAACCAGTGCCATTGGAAGGTAAAACATTTATATAGTACATTTCTCATGCTTAGAGCACTTAACACAATCATTATACATTTACTCTTAAAGTTAATCGGCTTGCACAGAGTTCAGTGATGAGCCAAAGCAAAGACTGAGCCTTTTGATGTCAAGTCCATGGCCTCTGTCTAAGTTGTGGTGGGTGGGGGTGTGTATACACTCTCAGAGCAGCTAAACTTGCCCATTTCACACTGCTTCTAAACTGAATAATTGTATTTGACTCCACTTGGATCCTCTTTCATTGTCAAGATTGCAAAGAGATTGTGGGAAAAGGAACAAATAAGCCAGATAAACCAACCAAATTGAGCCACCGAGCCACTATTAAAAACAAACAAACAAAAGATAAAGAATTACAGAAATAAGTAGGCAAGCGATTAAATAAATTAGGTTCAGATGCAGTGTACAGCAAGCAAGCATTTTTAATGAAGACTTCCTTTTGCAACAGAAATCAGACCAAGCAGGTCTAGATTACAGTAAGGACTCTCCAATCAGCAGAAGAGCTCGCTATTTTCTAATGTGTCTTGATGTAGCTCACACAGCAATCAATCAGTTCTCTGTGATTTGAACCCATTTTGCTTTTTCACTGTGCACTCTTGTGTTTGATTAAGAGAGGTTTGAGAGGGGGAATGGGCAGCCCAAAAGAAGTGGTGGTTTGTGCTGAACAGCAATGTCTTCTCTCCTCCATTCTCTGAATGCCAACATTGCTGGCATTTTCTCAGAATCATTTTGGTGCACAAATCATTGATCTTCATTGATGAACCAAGCTACTCTCTTACTGTCAACAGATCTTCTATACAGCCAATAACCTTGAAATTATTAGTTCAAGGTTATTGGATAGATAGATAGATAGATAGATAGATAGATAGATAGATAGATAGATAGATAGATAGATAGATAGATAGATAGATAGATATTTTAGTTTAATTTAATATCTGATTATTTCTTCTTGGATTTTATCGATTTTATTCAAAGTCTAAAACTATATCTCCCAAATAAGACTCTGCAAACCAGGGAAATGTGATTATGTTGGGAGAATTGGAATTTGGTATGGGACTGGCTTCTGCTGTGAGTGCTCTATATTATACTTGGCTCTCATGCCAAGCTAACAGAAATAGGTCAATAGAAGAGAATGGGAAAGAGAGAGATAAGAATTTAGTACAATTGCTGCAAGTTTTGACACCGCTGTCAGGTCTCTGAGGTAAAAATAAATGCAGAAAGCAGGGGCCAGGCTTCCTGCTGCTACCTGACAGGGTACCTCAAATTTTTCTTTTCTCATTTGCCTCCTGTCTTGACAGAGAAAGGGTCTAGAGATTTAAAATTTGGATTAGAAGACAAATACAGTCTATACTACATGGCACAGAGTGTGACGTTCCTCTTCTATTTGGTTACTGCTGTTAGGTGTCTGTAGTTAAATACTACTCTATTTTTCAATGTGTTGAGAGTACTACCACCTGCAGAATTCAACACAGAAGCACTTCTGGGGTGCTGCAGCTCCTAAGAAAACTCAGATCATTTTCAATGAGGAAGCATGCTCAGTAACATTTTAATTTACCCACGACTGAGTCACATTACAGATTGTAAAGTACAAGAAATAGATGCATAAAGTAGGCTGTTATTAGCTGACATTTATCTGGGTATCTGGTTACTGCTTTCTGATTAGTACTAATTGCACTGTAAAGTGTATAAAAAACTTTGTCTTTGTAAAGAAACAAAGAAGCATACATAGAAAATTCCAACATGATTGATAAAACGTAGATGGAGGCCAATGATTAGGGCAAAATGTTATTACAAAAACCCAAAACCAAAAATTGGCCTACCTGTTATGTTAACCAGATAGATAGATAGATAGATAGATAGATAGATAGATAGATAGATAGATAGATAG
>JANRMT010062854.1:124286217-124309590 GCA_026402145.1 Polypterus bichir lapradei | reverse complement strand
TAGATAGATAGATAGATAGATAGATAGATAGATAGATAGATAGATAGTACTTTACTAATTTCTCAGGTAAACTTCATTAACAATATTAAGCAATGAGGAAGTGACCAACTGCCATAAGTCATCAGCAGGGGCACCTATTCAATGATGTGTTTTCTGACCCCTAAAAACATAGCTCAGAAAGTTTTCAAGACTGACAAACAACATTTGTTACAGTTTTTGTGGTGTACCTGATTGTTTCTTTCACAGATAGAAACACAGAATCAGAGAAACCCTCAGCTTGACTTTTATCTCAATGCAGTCCATGCAGTGTGTTGCGTGAGGTAAACCGATGACAGTAATTTCGGTTGTACTCTTTGGAGAAGTGCAACCCGATTAATAGTTCTCAACTCCCCTGTGATTTATCCTACCATTTGGATGAAATGTTCGACAAAGGATTTGGCAGATGAAAAGTCCTGTGAGAAGTGACTTGTTCATTAAAAACTCTCATTTTGTAGAGGTGCTGTTCTTGGCTCAGGCTCCTTGAGGAAGGGAAGTATCAGCTTTTGTGTTTGACAAAAAAAAAAAAATGTTATCTGGAGTTAAGTTGCTTCATTGTGTCACAGAGGCTGGTGTCAACCAAGGTCAGGCGAATTATCACTCAGTGGAACAGTGCTCTCCAGGGATAAGCAGCTTGATCGTATCTACAGGAAAGCTTCGTTGGATTAGAACTACTGCCGACTGAGGTCTGTGTGTCTGGTGTTTTGCCTGCTATCACACTCTAGGCATCAGTATTGACAGGTAGAAAAGTATTTCTCTTGACAATATGATTTCATTCACGCCTAGGACTGGATCCACGTCACTGTAAAAAACTATGTATATCTAGGACAGGATACAGTTTTAGTTATGCTCGGGTTTCCTTTAAATTTCACGCAGATAGGGTTAAACTCATAATGCGTTTTAGATGCAATCTATCTACAATGCGATTTTCTTTATGTCTACGACTGTGTACATATCATCAGTATTTTATCATTGACCTTACTTTACCAGCAATTCAGTTTTTAGTCACACTTAGGATTCAGCAGTTTATTAGCAATTACGTTTTTCATATCCAGGACTTGTTGCACTTGCACTTTATTGGCAAAATAATTTAATTCACACCCAAGACTGGGAATGTTTTATTGACAATTTATCTATGGGCAAATGACATTTTATCAACAGTTTTATTTCATTCACATCCAGAAACTGAGCTCAGAATTTTATTCACATCTAGGACTTTAGTAACAATTCAGTTGTATTCATAACCGGTACTGAAGATACATGCATATTATTTACAATGTGTTGTTATTTACATACAATACTTGGTGACAATTTAGTTTTATTCACATCTACTTATTAGTGAGGTTATTTAGACTTTAGTGAAACATAGAACATGTTATAACTTTATTCCACCCCAGAATTAACAATGCTTTATCAAAAGCTATATTTTATTTATGCACAGGGCTGGTGTAATGACACATCCAGCGTGGAGTACACATTACTATACGTATATTTTTAATCATTCAGAAATTAATGCATTTTTTATTATCAAAAAATGTTTTTTCTCACATCACAGCCTGGATTCCCTATCTAGCAGTGCAAGTTTTGAGAGATGAGAGTGGATATGTTTTAGTTCATTCTTTGTTTTAGAATACACTGTACTTTTATTTGAAACAAAACTGCTATTTTAATATGAACACATTTAACCAGCAATCCAAATATATTAATTCCCAGGACAACATGTACTTCAATGGCAGCCCAACGCACTGTTGCCTAAAGTTTGTCTTTGGACTGTGAAGCAGCATTAGGTTGCCAATTCAGTACTCACTTCAGTCATGACTATATCTGAGATTCTCACTGATTCACTTTGTGATATTTTTTATACTGTAATATGGCACTGTTATTTTCACATTTTATAGTGTTGTTTTGTGACATCATCTTGACACCATTTTATTATCAATCAGTGCTGTTTGTATGAATTGTTTCATATAGTTGTGAGAGACGATGTCTGCTACCAGTCCCGTGGCTTCACTTTCCCATCATTATAAAGGCTAGCAACACAATTTAATCAGGGTACAAGTATTTAATTCCTGAGAATAAATCCAAGGGCATTTAGTTTGAATGAATATTATTGGACAGGACTATGCCCTCTTGCTTTGTTTTCTGACTTTGGTGTTTGTCTTCTGTTTTAAACTTTGGCTCTCCATTTTTTTACATTTATGTTGGTGTGTGACGATAGCCTTTTCTTTGATTAGTCTTCTGGTTTTCTCCTACAGGCACTGCTTTCATTTCCTTGGTGATTTATTTGTCCTGTGGACACTCCATTTACCATCTTGGTCATTATATCCTGAACACGTAGTCCTGAGACAAACCTTTAACCACCTGTACCAATATGAAGAAATGTATTTTGGGGACAGGCCAAGTATACTAAACGATTTTCTTTTACTTTTCTAATATTTGGCCTTAGGTATTTGCCAATCTGTCTGATCACATCCAGTGTATTGTAGCAAGAACAAGCAAAAAAAAAAATAGAGTAAAAAAAAATGTATACAGGCTCAGTACTGATTTAAAAGGTGGCACACCGAGGGTACACTAGTTGGTATGAAGTTGTCTCCTGGTTCTTACCATTGACCACACAGGTTTTGGCTGTGATTTGTGAGTTAATGCCACACTATTAAAAGCAGACTGTGTATATTATCTAGACTTTCATTGGAGACCTATATTCATTTTTGTACCTTGTTTTCTCTGACATTTTTGTGCTTAAATTCTTCACTTAATTGCTTCTTTTCCATTTAGTGAAGGGCCTTTGTGCTTGTGTTATAACTCCAGGATTTGTTTAATGACCTTTGTTTTGCCTAGTCCCTGCGCTCCTATTTCCTCTCAATTATTTACCTACCTCTGTCTACAGTGTGGCTCACCCCAGTGTTGACTGCCATCTATAACAGGATCAGTATTAGTCAATGCTGGAACTTGCTATCACCTTTCCTGGCGCCCAGTGAAGTGCAGACACCCACAGAGTAAACTGATGCCCTACCAAAGATAAAATATTCGTGGTTAAGATGCCCTATTTCTGATATGGACCTGGCACCTTTACAGTGATAAGGAATCCTGTAACAGTATTTTGTTTTATTGCTGAATGTGTAGCTGGCAGGCAAGGTAGTTGTCTGACGAAGAAGGAAGAAAAAATACATTTGTTGAAAGGACAGGAAAGAAAGTAGAAAAAGAGAGAAAGGGGATGGATGGAAAGAAGTGAAAATAAAGACGAAACAGATACAAATGAGCTAAACTGGGATTAGCCACTCTCAAACTAAAAAACTATTATACCTAATACTGTACTTGTGATTTGTAAGGGCCTTTTAAATAAGTGTATGCAGCTTCCCTCGCAAATGTCAGGATTTACAAAAGAAAACTTGGCAGGGGAACGAGTGTATATTCATGGCAACTCTGACATATGCATTTGCAACATTTTGGACAAACTGGAAAATGACAACAAACTTGATCAAGCATGGAAGTACAGCCAAAACACAATGACTCACTCACATAATAATTCATATCACTTAGTCGTTTTTATAATTTGCGTTGATATGACAAACACACTACACCTCAAAAACGATGAATGTGATGCACAGACTGTATTTTCCCTTTTAAGAGGGCCATTGTTGTATGTTTGTACTGAAGAACTTTTTTGGTTTGCATCTATTATTTATATTGGCTACCTGTTGACAATTGGCCGACAGGTCTGGAATATCTCAGCCAAGCTTAACTCCATCATGCCTGCTGTTCTAGAAATCACTAACAGACCGGTGAGGAACTACATCCAGTTTCCGTATGGTGTGGGTGCACATACATAAAACATAATGTGTTTTTGCTAACATAAAAAGTCAATTTGCACCAGTGTCCGGTTCTCCTAATGTAATCAGATCACTTTACTGCACTCATATTGCAATAAAGGCACCTAGTGAGAATGAAACTGCTTTTGTTAACCATAAGCAGTTACATTCCATTAATGTACAAGTCATTCAAGATGTGACTGGCAAACGTTTTGTCTGCGTTGCCCTGAGTCAACCTGTGATTCGCTCATTTTGAGGCAAAGTAGCTTGGACAGACGTGACAGTGCTGTTTGTGGTAGCTAGTTATTGGTAAGGTACCTCAGTGTTTCATATGATCTATACTATTCATTGAAACAGAAATCATGTTATTACACATGCCAGATAACACCCGCTCAGATGCTGGTGCCTTATGCCTTCCCCAGAGCCTCCAAGTGCAGAAGAGAGGCACTATAATGCAGCATGATCTTACACTCTCAATTATGGAGCGCACCCAGATACTCTTGAATGCAGGTGTCGGGATCTTGACACATCAGGAGAGAGCTGCTCTACCAGCCAATGAAGTTCTGCAGCATTGTGATTGCATATGTATGAGGTTGATTAGCATGCTTCATATTTGGATGTTTCAGGGTGGTGTTCGAGGCACGCTCACATATGCACATTTACACAGTGAATAAGATTTACAAAGGGTATACTGTGTAGAAATGTGCATAAGCCTGGATTTTTTTATTTGGTGTACATATTTTCCTGTTTTAATGGTGTATGCATATTTTCACACTCAAATCCACACAAAGTTTTATAAATGAAGCCCCTGGAGACAGAATGGTACAGGCTGGGTACTGTAATAGGGTATTATGACTATAGATAGGAAGAACTCTACCTATGTGCTATGGCAAGTGTAATGAATCATCATTTTGGCAGTCCAAGGTGTGATTTGTTTTCCATTTTAGGTAATTTTTGTATGCATATTTTTACTGTTTTATTGATTTCATCATTATTCTGGCAGGTAATGTTTTAATTTTGTATGAGACTCAAAGATGCTTGTGTTGAACTACTAAGTGTAAGTGCCAATCTGAGAAACACCTAGATCCTAATGTGTAAATGAAGCACTGACTGCACCAGGAACACAGGGAGTAAAGGGCCCAGGTAGGCATATGCCCAGTCACTTTGCTAATTGGCAGCTTCTAAATCAATAATGCGCTTGTTTACATTTTTTATTATTTACAAGTTAAACGCTATACAGCAAACACACATTTTAATATAGTTCTCCCTGTACTGAAATATCAATTAATTATAAACCTACACAGCAAAATAACCACAATTACTTTATACACAACTAGGGGATTCGCTCGGCAACACACCCGGCCTGTGCTACGTGCCAGCCACTTCGCATCTCTGCCGCTGCTTGGTGCTGCTGCCGTGCCCCGTGATCTGCATCTCGCACCCCGCTTCAAACATTTAAAAGCCTGTTCAGCAGCTGTCCTTTTGTCTCACTGCCTTGTCTCTAAGACATTCTACTTTGTCATCTACTCTTTGTGTTTTATTTCCGGCCCTGGGCGTGGTTAAAAACTCTTGGCACAAATTCTCGTCTCGTGGGATGTGAGCTCTTGATATTTTTTAGATTATAATTTAAAAATAGAATAAGAATCTGAAAATCTAAAAACATCACATCAAAGTTCGATAAATTCTGAAAAGAATGATACAAAACATATATATGTAGGTTTTAAGCCTGATTTAAAGCGTGACAAAAAAGTCACATAAAATCGTTGCACTTTTAGGCTTAGGATTATATATATATATAGAGTAGATAAAACTTAATTTAAGTCTTAAAAAGTATTTGGAAAGCATAAATATTGATAGCAATTTGAGGGCATATTTCTGCCTAACATTGTTTACAAAATAATATTGAATTTAAATTTTACGAATCACAACCATAAACAGCATATGACACTAACAGGAAGCTATTAACTAATAACTTACTGAATTTACTAGTTGTGTGGAGAGATCCTGTCGGGGTGGAGGACATGAAAAAGGCAAGGTAAGTCTGAATGATGTCTCAGCAAGCTACTTCTGAGATTTCATTAGTGAAAGGCAACTAACAGAACTATAAAATGTTCCAGAGTCTGATGCTGGCAATAAAACTCTGGTGATGCCCCACCAAAATGGGAAGTGAAAATCCTTATGCTATCTGTGCTAACTTTAGAAATGGATTTTCTGCCAGCACTACCAGAGAGTATGCTAGAAAACCTACAACCACTCCCAATGTTGAAGGATTAGCCACTGATATGTCTGATATTCAGGTACCATAAACTCAATTCATACTGATTCCACACACACACCAAGCACAATTTAGGATCGCCAATGCATCTAACCTGCATGTCTTTGGACTGTGGGAGGAAACCGGAGTACCCGGAGGAAACCCACGCAGACACAGGGAGGACCCAGGAAGCAAACCTGGGCCTCCTAACTGCGAGGTAGCAGCGCTACCCACTGCGCCACCGTGCCGCCCCTCTACAATGTTCTGGTATCTCAAATGTATCATCAAATGGTATTCATTGTAAGTGCAATTAAATTAGTGTTAATAAAAAACAGTTCAAAATTAGTATTTGACTACCATTTATGCTGTTATGAGTGGACTTCTATTTTTTTAATGAATGTATATTTAATAATAATAAAATATAACATTAGACCCACACTTTTTTGAAATTATAGTGCTGCTACTGGACTGCATAGAACACGATTTGCAGTTAGGTGCTCTATTTCCAAAAGTAGCAGCAATAAAAAAATAAATACATAGCAACAGAAATTTGCTCTCTTTGAGTTCCTCCCCCAGGAACATCCTGATTTAAAGGCTGTCTTTCACAGTCTGTGAAAGAAATTCAAGGAAAGAGAATTCACAGCTTTCAGGAGATGGGGACTGTTGCTTGCTTGGATAGTATGTTTTACTTACTGTTTATTTAGAGTAAGATACAGTATACAGCTCTAAGTCTGATGCAATGATTCTTCAGATTTTTTCATTATTACTCCTACACTTTTTTTCTGCCAAACAAAAAGAAGAAAAATAAATTAGCAAACCTGACTTTGTCACCAATTATGTCCACTCATGACAGGTTTTGACTGGCACTGGTACCACTCAGTTGTGAAGTCACACCACCTGACCCTAATCAACTTTTATGCTTTGAACACAGAACACATCAGTTGTGCAGGGTCTCATTTGAAGGTGGCCTCTCTGTCTGGTCACACAGTCTTTTTTGTACACCCACTCCAGTACTTAACAAATCTGTCTTGCACCTGCCGCTCAGCACGACTCACCTTGCCACCCAAGCTAATGCAGTGCACCTAAATATTTAACAAAGTGGATACAAAACAAGTCAGTATGATCTGAAGCAGTGGAACAAAAAAAAGCCAGGAAAATGAATTTAAAATGCTATTTAAAGATCTCCGTATATTAGGTCACTAGACGACCTTGGCTGTCAGCAGAGCGGTGATTGGGATGTGAGCTGCATCAAAGCCTGAAAGAGATGGGCTTTCCGTGGAGCCCTGATCAATTCACCATCTGCCAGGAAACGTAGAGGATTATGGGAGAAAAAGCAATTACAGGGGCTTATGCTGGTCTACGAGGTTATTAAAGAAAAATTGCCCTCTTGTTCAGTGAAGTTTCAAAAGCTCTGCTTTACCAGTTCACTCTAGATAAAAAGGCAACTGCAGTGAAACAATCACATTCAAGTTAATCATTAGCTGAAGAGCCAAAGTCTTCTTTTCTCTTTGCTTCAAGAAAGTTCTCCATATTCAAATCCCCAAATGCCGCATTTTCACTTTAAAAGAACATCAAAGCTTTGTGAGATTCATGCAAAGAATACACAAAAACAAGGACATAGACTGGCAATTCCATGTGAATGATGCCTAACAGTCTCTAATTTGATCTCTGTATGCAACAAACATGAAAACAAGTACAGAAAACAAATACATGTATAAACTTCACTTAATCAACAGGGTGCAGGGAGCTGGGCACTATCCTGACATCAGGAGGAAAGTACTAACCCTAATTGCTTTTTTATTATTCTTAATAATGAGAGATGGATTTGTGGGATGCACATTTCCAGAAGATTCACTAAAACACAAGTCACAGGGTGTGCTCTGTTACATATGTGCACCTGGGGACTATCTTCCTGGCTCTGGAGAGGTAAGCACTTCCACCTCAGAGCAAAAGGGGATGCTGACACTAATAGTCTCTTCTTCTTTTTCCAGTAACACAGAAGAATGACTTAATGAGGCTCCACCCATTGCACTCCAGAGGATACAAATGTGGCCACACCCAGGAGGAGACATCTCATTCGGACCCTAGCCTTGGAGGAGGACAAAGCTCCATCTCGTTTTGGTTAACATCCCTTGATTAGGTGTTGGCTCTTTGAAAAGTCTCTGTAACACATTTCTAGCTGAGCAGTTAACTTTCCTTTGTTTATTTTGATTAAACAGGGTTGTCCAGTTAGCACCCCAACCTTTTTCCTGCCTACCCTGGTCTGCTTACCTGGCCACATTTACAATTCTTATGAATTGCCCCAAACCGAACAGGGTTAAAAATCGAGAGGAACTTATGCATTATACAGTAGAATGCATCAATCATAGAGTGAGCTCCATGTCAACAGAACGGAGACATCTACATTTAGCAGGGCTGCACTTTAAACTAATTCATCATTAGATACATGAGATAATTAAATGGCATCTAATCCTTGGGCCATAGTGATTAACTAGAGTTCAACAAGTTCTCAGCATGTTAAACAGAGGTTACACCAGTTTCTCTTTGTTCATTTTATATGAAAGAGGCAAATACTCTAATGCCACTGAGACGGCCAGTTCAGCTCTAAGGATGTGGAGTCTAGAACAAATGAACAAATTGATCAATGGTTTGCTAAATATGGAAAGGCAGCAAGAAAAATGAATACAGAGCTGCAGTGAGCTAAGGGCATGCACTGTCTAAAGAAGAAGGACAACCATAAAATTAAATTATGCCGGAAATATTATGGTTCTAGTATTGATTAATCCCATTAATCTTAATACCCAATCCAAGCAGTGATATGTGCTAAAAGGCAGCATGGGCATACAGAAGACAAACCATAACATGGTTTATTTTTATACCACTCAGTCTACTCACTCAACAGAGAGGATGTTGGTAAATCTTGAATCTGTGCCCATAGGACTCTTACAGATCCACATTTTTCATATTTGAGGACACCCTCTCCAAAGTTCAGGATGTATAGAGTCATATAACTGTTTCTGGTTTATGTTTAAAGCCACCAGTTGATTCATGGTAACACAGACAGAGCCATTATCCACCCCCATCTAGTATTTTACAGCGCCTCTGACATGATCCTCATTACTAAGCAATTATTTTGTTTTGTTTAACTTCAGCTCTTATGACACATGAACGTAAGTGTCTTCTCAAGAAGAGAAACCCAAACAGCAACAACAGCAAATTGGGCAAATCTTGCCAATGACAGCAACACAAGCTGTAATGTCTGATGGCAAAGAAAATTGAAGTGACAAAATAGCAAGAAACATGCATTGTGCATTAACAGGGCAGGCTGCTTTTCTGGGCATAGCACAAGTTGCTGTCTTCACAGACTGAAGCAGTTAGCATCACTGTGTCAAATTAGTCAGATCAGTCGTATGCATGAAAAAAATTACAAAAATATGGGTGGGGGTTGAATTGAATTTAGTTTTGTTAAGTTTGATTTGATTGTATGAAATGCTACATGCTTTAAATAAATTCAGTAAAAGTCTAAAACTTAAAAAAAAAATCTTAAAAATGTAAGAATGAATTAAAGTATATGTTTGCATCATGTTGTCTTGCATGCTAACCCCAATATTTTGATAACACACTGTAATTACTTATTGATGTATTATAATTTTTAATGCTAGAATATTCAGTTTCTATTTTCATAACAATGTCTTCTTATGCCATTCCTAATAGGCTCTGGAATTGATTGGCTTATTTGTAATATTAAGCTAAGAAACACAGTGTTATGTGCGTGTGCAGGGGAGACACCTTAAGGGCTTTGGTAAAGGTAAATACCGTCCGGACCAGGGTTTGGTGCTGTGTACTAATGTCTTCTCTTCTCTTCCCTTTTAAAAAACGAAGATTGATGGGATGTCACTTCTGTATCCATCTGCCTGGACCCTCCTCTTCCTGCCACTTAAACTCATAACCCAGAAATCAGCCATCTTGTTTCACTTCCTATTCAGAACTCCTGTCTATAAAGACTACTCTACATTTACTGTGCATTTTCTTTACTTTTGCAAATGCAGTTATACAGGGTCACCAAGGTGGTGCCCCAACTCTTTATCTTTGTTTGTGTGCTATTTTACAACTGATAAATGATTTCTTTATCTACAGAATACTGTCTTCCAGAGTAACAAAACTTATTTTGCAATGACATTTCATTATTATGTCAGCATTGTCTCCTTTATTATTGTTATTAATTCACATTCAATATTTTATTCTTCTTTAAGTGCTGCATAACACTATTCTGTCAAAATTATTAGGTGTTCTTTATAGATTTGTGGGTGCTGAATCCAAGTCTGGCAAAATAACTGGTCTATCACATCCAGCTTTTGAAAGATGATTGTTTAAAATGAAAAAACACTATTATAGAGAACAGACTTAAATATCTTTAAAATTTATTATTTACACTTGAAAAACTTAATAATAAATTACACATATACTTGTTTTACATGTAATTATTCCCTACACAAATGTAATCACTTGGTAGGTTTTTTCTGCTTATGATTCTCTGACGGTGTTTCACGGTGATATGACCAATAGACGTCTGCTCACACAGATTTACTCCACCTTCCACTATACTGTAATGTCTCTCACTTTGTCTTGTTGGAACCTCTCCCCAATGTTCATCAGAGATGCAAAACATCCAAATAAAACTGTAGGAAATGCATTTTTAAAGACATGTTACACCCAGGTACTTGATCGGAAGATAGAAGCTCTTTCTCTACTTCCTCATAGTTTTCCTCCCTTGTACTCCCAAATGCTCCCCAGAGTTTCTTTTTTCAAATTCACACCGTTGGAATTTGAACTTTGCATCCTTGAAAAGCTGTTGGATTTGTGATCTAACGATGATACTTTCTTTTCATTTTTGTTTCACTAATGCTAGGAAACCTGTTCCTGAGGTATTTGAATTCTCCCACATTTTTTTTTTTTTTTACTGTTTCCTTACCTGTTCGTTGGCCAGGACAATGGATGACTCAACCTGACCGTGCATATTTCAATTAAAACATTTGAATAACTCTTTCTCTTCTAGTCAATAAAAAGATATCCTTCTAAACTTCTAAATTTACATTTCTAGCTATTTTGAAGGAAAAATGCTGATTGCGAGCAAAAAATACCATATACAGCAAATACTTGACTTTGGGTTGTTTCTACCTCATCTAATGATATGAACAAAGATTTTTCAACTCAAAATATAATTCAAATAATATTCTGAGCATAAAGAATAAAAAATAATTATGCTGCAAAACAAATGTAACTTATCTCTCTATTATAAAAGAAAATCCTGAGATGAGACGAGACAAGACTATTTCCAAGAGATTTTTTCAGGTCCCGTGAGATAAGACATTTGCCATATGATTTTTTCCAAGTCCCACCCTCCTCTCAACCATATTCAATCACCAACACTGTCCTCTCACCTGTCATTCGTGTGAAAACTTTTGACAAAGTTCCTGCTCTCTCAGTTCTTATAAATTTTTACGTTTTCCTCACTTTAAGATCCCAAATAAAGAAGACTTATTATGTCTAAATGTTATTGAAGAATTTCATCCCGAAGGGTTATCAACTGAAGAAGTGAGTACACGGGCACTCCTAGCACAGAGAAACGATGAAGTCAAACAAAGTAACACGAAAATTGTCGATCGGTTACATGGCAAATTGGTTAAATGCGTATCGATAGACTATGCTGAAGCAGTTGGCGGTGATTATGCGGAAGATGAAAACATTAACTTACAATATTCTGAAGAATATCTACAATTGTTAATGCCGTCCAGTTTTCCACCGCCTGAATTACTATTGAAAGAAGGATGTAGCCAAGAAAGGTAATGTAGTACATCTGCCGCGGATATCATTAGACACCAAAGGAGATCTTGATATGCCATTCATATTAAAACGTTAATGGTTTCCCATTAGAACAGCTTTTGCAAAGAAAATTATCAAATCACAGAGACAAACAGTCGAAAAAGTTGGTTTATTTATTAGAGAGAAAGAAATTAAATTAATTCACCGGCAGTTATACATTGAGTTGTCACAAACACAAAAAGTCCAAACACAGAATCAAAATTCAATGAGATATTGACAAAAGTTTAATTTAAAAAATTGTTTTTACTGAAGTTTTACAGTAAAAGTGTAAGTTTAAAAAGTATTTGCGTGTTAATTTTAAAGCCAAACAGAACAAAATTGTTTAACGCAACGAATATCTCTAACGCAACATGAAACATAATTTACTTTCAAATTATTATGTTTTGTTATTTTTTAATCAGGTTAATTACTTGCTGTAATATAAATAGTTCTATTATGTATATGTAACAATTCCCATGAAAATAACAATGTGTTTAAATTGTACATACGCATCCCCATATGTGAGCGGCAAAAATGCAAAGTGGCTAGTGCCGGCCCAGGGGTTAGCGAGCGAAGCGAGCAGGGGCAAAGTCCCCTAGTCTTATATATAAACGTCTATGTGTGGAAGTGTGTGTGTCTGTCTGTCCGTTCTGGGAGTGTATAGTGGAGTTGGGGAAATGCTCCACCTTCAAGGAAGTAAACTCGTTTAGCCGCTAATACACAAGTGAGGTGAGCGGATCGGCAAAATGGTATCCCTTTAACTTTTCCTCCCACCGCTAATACACAAGTGAGGTGAGCACTCCGAAAAACGAAACCTCATAGGGGAGAGATGCCCCTATTAATTACCTGACATCTTTACATTTCAATTTTTGTTCTGACGATTTCAATAGTTTCTAGGACCCCGTGCTTTTTACAGCATGGGCTTACACAGCTAGTCTTTAAAAAAATCTAAATCAAAAAAACAATGTTCATATGTCAATGCATTGCTCATATTGAAACCTTCTTCTGATATCTGGACCTGCTTTTTATTTTATTGTTCCTAGAGCTTATAGTTATAGCAGTAGGCATGAGAAAGGACCAACCCTAAATAGGATGCTAGTCAATTACAGGTTATATAAACTCACTCATACACTCAAACTCCCTCAATATTGGATGTGGTAAGACAGAATCCATTTAAATGCAGGATGATCACACAAACTCTACAAAGATTACAACTAAGCCAAGATTCAAAGCAAGCCCCCCAGCGCTGTTAAGCAGCTTGTGCTATTCAAACCGACATGGTAAATTTTAAAAATGCACAAAAAACTAGCAATATGTTGTTACTTGCCTAATTATGTCATTGAAAAGAAGGTAAGGTGAATTAATCTGCTTTACCATTTTAATAGAACACCTCTGAAGTTTGTATTCGACAGAACTACTGAAATGCTGAGTCACATGGACATCCGACCTGCAACACAAGGGAAATGGTTATGTATTAAAATGTTTATGGGCATAAATGCCAAGCTTTGGACTGCATGTTAAAGAATTAAATCAGTTTATTCAAAGCGTGTCTCCATTTCCGGCTGAATAGGCCTTGAGTTTAAGCTGTTGGACAGAACCTCTTGATAATCTCCATACTTTGAAACGTGAGAGTAGTGTTTTGAACTGATTGGAAAGTTGAATTTGGGCATCTTCTGAAGTGCTAGGCAGCATGGCTTGAATGCTGAGATTGTTGTAGAACGTAAGGCTGCTAAGCTGAACCAGTCACCAGTGACGCACGGTGTGAACCACATCACATCACTGCTAGGGCTTCATTTATAGAAATATGAAAGCAACAGTGTTCTACACACTGCCATTATTGTTGCAGATGAGAATATGCAAGCAAAAAAAAAAAAATAATAATAATGACTGAGTCTTGTGTTTCAGCACTTGGAGAAGATGTTCAGACAGATTTGCATATACTTTGTATTATAAAACAGGAGTTGGATATTTTACTATTCAAAGGGCATTTTGGATGACAGTAGTTTCCATATAAAGCTATTTTAAGGTGGTGTAATGATAAGTGTTGCTGTCTTACAGCTTAAGAATCCTGGGTTTGAATCCTAGCCTAGTCACTATTGGTATGGAGTTAGACTGTTCCAGCATTGGCCTGCCTGAATTTGATGCCAGTTTTCATCCCACAATTATAAATCACATATTTTGGTTAATTTGTAACTGAAAATTTGCCATATGTGACTGGTGAATTTGCCTAGTGATGGTCTGATTAGTTTTTGCATGCATGCAATGATGCACAGGCTGTCTCCATGCAACCCTGAAACTGGTTCATTTTATGAACAGATGGATGGATGGATGGAAAGACTCCATAGTAAGTTGGCCATGTGCTTCAGCCCCTGGGCAGCTTCACACTTTATAGAAGCTACAGGCTCTAGCACTCAGATGACTCATTCACCATGCTCTGGTTTTTCTGAATGTTTGTATTATATTATATCCATGGTTCCACTCCAGGCTTTTAAGGGTTTTTATTTAATTTTGTTGTTATCTATAAAATATTTTGTAAATATTGCTATTATTTTCTTTTCTTCCTTGTAATATATTGATATCTTTCAGTCCTTTCTCAAGCATATTCTTTGTTCTTTAACTGTATTGATATTTTAGTGTTAATTATTTTGTAATTTTCAAATGATACTTAAAATATGTGCATTAGTTTTATTTGTTTACACTTCTTACTGCAGCTGTATTATGGCATTACTGTCTTCAACTCCTTTTTCATAATTTGTTCATTTTTTAGTATTTGGATTTTCTGGCTTCAACCTGCTTAACACACTGTTTGTGGTTTTGTTCCTTGGATTCATTTGCTTTATGTTTTGGTCTGTGTTTGTTCTGTTTTGTCCTGCCTTACTTTCTTATACACTTTTTTAAAACTTGCAAAAAAAATTTTACATTTTAAAAGCTTTTTTTTTTATTTGTCCATTGGTCTAAAGATTTACAGTTTTCCTATACTACTCTTTGCATATTATTGCTATTTAAAAAAACCTTAGCTCCATTTTTGGGAATGTGCAGACCAGAAGCCTGCTATTTCAGTATGGGGCTAGGCTACCCAGGGTGAGTTCTATGTAGTTGACTTGACTTGTTCAGAGGGCAAGTCTGGCTTTTTGTGGTTTTCTGAGACCTACATCTATTTTTGAGCTAGTGTATGGCAGGGATCATAACATATATTATGTCTTAATGAATGTTTTGTTTAAATTATTGCATTATGTTAATGTAATGTATTTTGAATTCTTAAAACAGAGCATCGGGGGCAGAGCTTGCTGATGTTGCAGCTGAGGGACTATCTCTGCCTTTTTATTAGCCTGAGAGGATTGTGCCCCTCACCTCAGCAGTAATATTAAATATTTACTTTTGTTCTCTTTTTCTAGATTGTAAATGTTTTTCAGATTCTCTAATTTTTGAACTTTGATTTGTTTTAAGGATAATAATTTTAAATTATCAACTGAATTTTATTTACTTCAACAGTTGACTTTTTTAGAATAAGCTTTTTTGAAACTATTTTTGCTCCTGCCTTTGTGTTTTTTGGTCTTGAACTATTGCTTGATATATTTATAACTATAAAAGAACTTTATTTTTGTAATTGTGGGCCAGGGGTTTTCACAGTGTTAATATTAAAGCTTTTTTACCCTTCTGCTTCTTGAGTTTGGGTTTAGGCTTATTTTTTTACTTCTGCACAGCGTTACTGGAGAAAATAACATATTTGTACATTGTCTGTTATCTTAAAAAAATGAACCATAAACACTTAGGATAAATAACTAAGAAGTGTTATAGGGATGAAAATCTTTAAGGACGTTCAAATTTCATCCAACATTATTTTTTTTTGAGAAATTAGGTGAAGAGGATCGGTGAACTTGTTGCTCTGAATGGCTTGTTCTTATCAAATTACTCTAATGTCCTAATTGTTCTAAGGCTAATTTGAAGCCTGAGGTTAGACTTTGGAGGTGAACCCTCACTGTCAGTCTTCTGAGCTGGCAGAAAATAGATTGGCTAAACAATTAAAAAATGGCATCCCCAAGTGCTGTGTTTGAAAGGAGAAATCTTAGCGTGAAGTTCTCACATCTCTGTTTGTTCTAGAAAGATAATTTATGTATCAGTGGTGTATAGATTAAACTGTCCTAAGGTATAACGTTATTTCTAAAACATCATGCAAGAAACATAAGAACACAAGAAATCTGACAGGCAATAGATGACCATTCAATATACTAACATTGTTTGTTAGCTATTACTTGCAATATCTCATCTAAATACTTTATAAAAGTTGTCAGAGGTTGTTCCAGATTCCTACAATGTTTTATGAGAATTAATGTGTGCTTGTCGTAGATGCTCTTTTCGGTCAGGTTTCAACTGGTGTCCTCATGTGCATAATTTGCTATATTTTTTGATAAAACGTGACCCATCTTTATGTCTGGTACACATGGGTGCATTTTCAAAAATTAATTCATATATAAACAGGTTGTGATTGTTGTGACTTCAGGTATCAATTACTTCTGTTTCTCTTACCCTAATTTTGTTATTTAATAAAAAAGATTTCTAGACATGTATTATGAACTGTGATGAACTAGACGAAGAAAAAGTCATTGGCAATGAGAATCATTGTAATCTTCTTCAATGTGTAAAAAATTTAAATTCCCAACAATCTCCATGTTTTTTTGTCATTCATGTGTTATGTGAAACACAATCTCAAATAGGCAAACTGCATATTTAAATACCAAGACAACGAATTTTGGCCCGATCTTTTGTTTCAGCGCTTTAGTAGCAACTTTATGTGTTCTAGAGAGCAAGATGTGTCCATGCATTACACAATTGTGCTTTATAGAGCAACACTATTTGGAGAATGTATTATATCTGAAATCAACCAGTGACTGAGAAAGTAGCAAACAATATTGATATTAAAGTAAAAATCTAAAAAGGTTACTTTAAGTACAAATATTTGGACAAGAAAATATAGCAACAGTAAAGAAAACAGAGATATGAACACTTTATGACTAAGCCTTAACAAATGTTTAGGAGGGAGTGATAGGACACATGAGCTTTAAAAAATATTCAAATAGCTGTTGTGTAATTGACATGCATTTGAAAGTAGCATGTGTGGCTAAAGACAAATCCCTCAGGGTGCAATTGATTTGGCTAGAAGTGCACTTCAGATGCATGATCAGATACCAATTCAACATGGGAGGTGTGCCAAAGGTGTGCTATAGCATGGTAAGCTGAGCTGGTTACAGAAAGTTCCTTAGAGGTGACCTAATGCTCTTTAAAAAGCCAACTTTTTATTTCAGCACTTTTTGAGAAATGTCACATTTCCTAATAGATGAGTGGAATGTCTCAATAATAAATCAATGTAATGAGCTATTTCAGCACTTTAGCAGCACATTTTTGGCCACAACTAACTACAATGTGTGAATTCCGAATTTCTAACAAAACATCAAGTTTACCAGCATCTAATGTCTGCATTCTAGTGCATTGAGTCCTATCAAAGGAGAGCTTTGTACCTATTCCCTCTTAAAATGTATTCTTTTATATCATTCTGCTAGTGTAGGTCATGTAGCTCATTTGTTTTATGCTCATTTTCTTTTCTTTATCACTTTATCATTGCATCTTCGGACTTCTCAGCAGGGTCCCTAAATGGTACAGCCAGGAGTAAGGGACTTGGTTTTACACTTCTCTCCACCTGCCTCAAAAGCCAACTGATCCACCCGTCTGCTGTTTGTCACAGGTTAATAAACTTCTCTTTATGCAACCTGCTTTTGCTTTTAAGCTGCAAAAAAATCCTCAGCTGCAATGACTCGGGCTCCCTGAGGTTTTCTCTCTTTCAGAAAGAAGAGGCTCCGGGGTTTCTTTTCCAATATAAAGCATCTGTGTGGGTCAATCAAGAAAAAAAATGAGAAACAGCTTTCCCTTCAAGCACTTCTGCCAGACATACTGATCAGAAAAGGTACCAAAGTAATGCTTCACTAAACTGGCCTGGTTTCTTTAGCCTCAGCTTGTGTGAACCTCTTTTAATAAGTCACGCTGCTTTGTCAGGTAATTCATGCCTTACAAGCAGTATGCAACTTTATCTAAGCTGCCTGGAATAAGAAAATAAGAATATAAAAACATATTTATAAATATACTGTATATAGTACATATATATGTATATATCTCTGTATATATATATAAAATCCAACATCTGTCTGTCTGTCTGTCTGTATGTCTGTCAGCTTTTCACAAGATAACTACTTAACGGATTTAGATTGGGTTTTTTCTATAATTTTCTTGAACATTCCGGTTGATTTTGCGACTTCTCTCATTACGCTAAGGATCACAGTTTGCTTGTAGGAGCGATTTATTTGCGCTAACCTGAGACAGAGGCTGTGGGCCAAGGGGAGGGGGAAGCATGATGTCAGGAGTGGGGAGCCAGGCAGGGCCCTCCTCACTCACACACCAGCCACCGTTTGAATCGTTGTACCTCTGGCCACATGTTGGAGCATACCTTGCATCCGCTTAGCTAGCTAGCTTGTTTTTGATTTTTAAAATTTGTCCTGTTTCACTATTACATGGGCAGAGTCGCAGGGGACAACTAGTGTATATATATACAGGGCAAACAAACTATATATATATATATATATATATACACACACACACACACACACATACACATGCATATATAAGAAAGATGGAGAAATTAA
Source organism: Polypterus bichir lapradei (assembly GCA_026402145.1). Taxonomy (NCBI): domain Eukaryota; kingdom Metazoa; phylum Chordata; class Cladistia; order Polypteriformes; family Polypteridae; genus Polypterus; species Polypterus bichir. The sequence continues at coordinate 124,290,937 of JANRMT010062854.1, read as the reverse complement.
AAACTGCAGTTTAACATTGGCTGTCAGACTGAGTATGTGTTGTCACACATGTGCGCTTAGGGGTCAGCCAAAGGGCCCAAGTAAGCGTTAAATAATAAAATATAACGGATTGGAACGGAGTGCTAATGCCTTTCTCCCTCATTTAACAGAACAACTGTGGATTACCCATTCTTTTCCGCCCCAGTCCCACCTGTTACCATCTCTTCCGGCTAAAAAGACGGCAAAGCATACAACTACTCAACTTATTATTATACATCAAGCATATCTGTCTCTTTTAAAAGTGTCCAAAATGTTTCCAAGGCAACATCCAATCTGCAAATGTTGCAATCAAGTTCCAGCCTCACTCGGTCACATGTTTTGGGCCAAAGTCTTTAAGTGCCTTTCAGATAGCCTTGGTGTCACAATCCCTCCTAAACCACTAACAGCTGTGTTTGGTGTACTTGCAGATGGGCTTAAAGTGGAGAAGGACAAACAAACTGTAATTGCTTTTACTTCAACATTGGCATTTAGATTTATTTTGCTCAACTGGAAGAATCCTAACTCACCTATTCTAAGTCAGTAGGTAGCTGATGTTATATACTATTTGAAATCGGAAAAAATCAAATTCTCACTTAGAGAATCTGTACAAAACTTTTTCAAAACCTTGCAGGATCTGATAAATAATATTTTAGAATACGCATTTAAACCGAGGAAGGGGATTCTCTTCCCTTTTTTAATTCTATTTATTTATTTGCTTTTTTTTCCTACTATTAAAGTTTTCTCTGTTGACCTAGCTCTATTTCTCATGGGTGGAGGCTGATTTGTTTCGAACCCATTATATAAAACTTGACTTGCTTGTATGGAATGTTATTTGATTTTAATAAATTCAATAAAATGTTTAAAAAAAAAAGTCACTTCCAGCCAGCCATGATGAAGTCACTTCCTGTCTGCCCCCAACTTCCTTCCTGTCGCCATTGTTTAAATAGTATGAATTGTCTTTTCTGAATTGTCAAATTTTTTATTTTTAATTTTGACCACGATTTCAGTCCTTTTTGACTACTCTGCATGCCGGACATTATATGGGGAAGCTTCCCCAACTCTTTTTCTGGGTTTTTTCCTACTTTGTCACAATGCATATATAGGTATGTTTATAATAACCCATAATGACAAAATAAAAAATGTTTCCAGAATGGCTTGCAAATTTATTAAATACTAGCAAAATACCCGCGCTTCACAGCGGAGAAGTAGTGTGTTAAAGAAGTTATGAAAAAGAAAAGGAAACATTTTAAAAATAACATAACCTGATTGTCAATGTAATTGTTTTGTGACTGTTATGAGTGTTGCTGTCATCAAGGATTTGACTATCATTATTTCTTTCAATCAGGTTTGTATTTGGAGGACGTGTTGTTATGAAGTTACATTCCGTGTTTGTCAACCGTTGTAAAGATAACAGGTTTCATTCATCGAAGTGTTCACTACTCAAATCGCTACTCGTGAATGTAAGATGTTTAACAGGCATTCCTGGTATTAACTTGTGCTAAACGTACCATGGTGTGACGTAAGGGGAGCTGACTGTAAAAAGGCAAGGAGGCGCGTATTTTGAACGAAAAGGGAGAAGACAGCGAAGGAGTGGAAAAGTGAGAAGGAAAACTGTTTAAATAAAGAGCTAGGAAGGTGAATGGAAAGAAGCAGCCAGCGGTAAAGCAAGGAAGACTTCGTAATAAGGACGGTTAGGTGCACGTAGAAGGTGTAACAATAAGATTGTTAAGCCTTATGATAATGTTCCCGCACGGAGGATTTAGAGAGACGCACTGGGAGAAGTGTAATCTGAACCTCTCTACAGTTTCGTTTATTTTCGGGTTGTAATGTTCATCAAATTTACGTATCATCTGGTCCAGTGGCAGGCCGTGCATCTCACACCTAGGCCTTCAGTAGTGCTCCGTCTGAATCAACCCGTCCCTCAAAAACTAATTTATGGTTATAAAAACCATCTTAATATGCAGAAATACAGTATAAAGAGCTGCTGCATCGCAGATAGATAACTCCTGTAGCCACAAGAAATGCCTTTATTGAATAGACAAACCAGGGGTGAACAAGTTCCTTTCTAAAAAACATCAATAATAACTCATAAACTTGCAATATTATTTAGGAAAATCGCATCATTTTACTCACCAAAAATTCGGATTATTTGTAAACCAAATCCATCGTCCTCTCTTTCCTCAAAAACAGTTCAATTACTCTGTCGTACAGATTATCTGTGCGCTTCATTTCCATCAAAAAGTCCCTTTCTATCGGCATCGAAGCTAATGTTAAAAGTTGAACCTGCACTGTCGTATTTCTGGCATAAGTTTTAATTCACTTTAGGGCTGAAAATGTCCGTTCGACAGAAGCAGTATACACGGGAATGGTCACCGCCAAATATACCAATGTGAACAGCTGCCCCATGCTCTCATTCAGATTTTTCTGATGAAGGAAGTCAAGGAGATCAGTGGGAGATTTTCCATGCAAAATCATCCATGGCATACATTACAGTCAGTTCTGTTTTTAGCCGAGACAGATCAAAAACTGCTCCGTAGCTCTTGTGTTAAACTGGAGAAGGCTGTATGCGGGAAATTTTTCTTGTATTCCCGAAACTTCTGGGGGTCGAGGAACGTGACAAACATCAGTTTTTCGTGGTCTTGAAATCTGGTCTGTGTCTGGCAAATAATATTGTCCAGAATCCTGCCATGGAGTTGGCGGTAATGCGCGCGAGGATCTTGCGATCGGAGCGCCTGCGGTGCGTTCAGTGGCCTCGTAGAGTTCCTCATATTGGCTTCTATCCAATCAATGGGTCTGAATACGGCGACGTTGCCGTATGCCTGCTAGAGGGCTCTACTGACACCAACTCAAAATCTGATTGGTTGAAGCAACAGTTTAATCAACGTTTATTCTGTGTTAGAGGGCCTGCACAACGGATTGTTAAGGCCTCTCTGCCTGGCAACAAATGATAGCTGAAATGTGATTGGTTAAATGCTTTAATACGAAAATACATGTTTGGAAGCAGCACAACCATCAGAAAAGCTATGAAAGGAAGCGGGCAGACTATTAGGAATTATTTAGTAAGTATTCATGGACAAAATATAATTAACATCAGTTTGTGATTCAGATATTTTTTTAGGCCAGCAGAGAAGGCATGACTTCGCCAGGTCTTTAGCATTGAGGCTTTATACCTTGCGTCTTCTCATTAAACTTGTATCTCGTGAATATCTTGTGCGATCTTGCGATGTCCACGGCTTTATTTAATTTTAGCTCAGACCCGGCACTTAAAAGTTTCTCTCGCACTTTCGCTGAGGGAGGGTTTCTGCAGTAGCTGCACTTATGAATATGCTAAGCACAGTCCTTCACCCACGAATATTTACCTTATATAGGCAGGCACTCAATTACATGGGAGGCGTGATGATGCAAGACGCAACTCCGCCTCACACGGCGACCGAGATGCAGGCTATTACATAATACGGACGAAAGTAGGTTCCAGTTATGACCGTTACGCGTAGAATTTCGAAATGAAACCTGCCTAACTTTTGTAAGTAAGCTGTAAGGAATGAGCCTGCCAAATTTCAGCCTTCCACCTACACGGGAAGTTGGAGAATTAGTGATGAGTGAGTCAGTCAGTGAGTCGGTGAGTGAGAGTCAGTCAGTCAGTCAGTCAGTGAGGGCTTTGCCTTTTATTAGTATAGATCAGAACATAAAATCTCTTATTCATATAATTATTCAGACCCTTAATTACATTCCTTAGTAGATGCCCTGCTGGCATTTTCGAGTCTTTATGGGTAAATCTCTACAATCTTTGCACACCGGGATTTGGGCTCTTCCTGGCAAATACTCTCAAGGTTAGATTGGATAGATAACGTCTGTAAACTGTTGTGCTCAGGTCTCTCCCCTGATATTCTATGAAGTTTAAGTTTGGTATTTGGTTGAGTAAATCAAAGACAGTCAGAGATTTGTCCTGAAGCCACTTCAGTGTTGTCTTGGCTGTGTAGTTTATACTGAAAGGTGAACTGTCGCTCTAGTAAGAGGCTGTGTGTGGAGCAGATTTTCTTCAAGGACCTCTCTGTATTTGGTTGCATTCACCTAACCCTCCATAGCATGAATCTATCACCCCCAAACATCACCATAAGGATTGCATTCGGCAGGTGATGAGCACTGCCTGATTATTGCCGACAAAGTGCTTGGGGTTTTCTCCAAAGGGTCATTTTTTTGTCTCATCAAACCACAAAATCCTTTCCCCCATACTCTCAGGATCCTTTAAATACTGTTTTTTAAACATCATGGCTTATTTTATGTCCTAATATGCAGTGTGAATTGTGACACTTGTTTACAAAGGTGTATGCCTTTCTAAACAATGTTCAGTCAATTCAATTTGCCTTGGTGGACTCCAATCAAGTTCTAGACACCTCTCAAGGAGAAATAAAGCAAACATGATTTGGTGTACCACAGCAAAGGGTCTGAATAAGTATAGCATTGAAAGATTTCAATTTTTGATTTTTAATAAATATGCAGACCTTTTTAAAAACTTGCTTTCTTTTTGTCATTATGGGTTATTGAGTGTAGTTTAATTGATAAAGATGGAAAATTTATCAATTCAAAATGAAATCTTACAATAAAATAAAGAGTGCACAAAGTGAAGGGGTCAGAGTACTATATACTCTCACTCAATCTATCTATCTATCTATCTATCTATCTATCTATCTATCTATCTATC
>JANRMT010062854.1:124272699-124286207 GCA_026402145.1 Polypterus bichir lapradei | reverse complement strand
TCTATCTATCTATCTATCTATCTATCTATCTATCTATCTATCTATCTCTACATACACATTTTTAGGAGAGAGATTAAAAAGCTGCCATGGAAGCTAGCCTGTCAGTTTGAAGATGATGCCTCATGGCTACACACAGCAGTGCTTGATCAATCAGCCTGCTACCTCTTTGACAGTACGCACCAAATTCTGAATGCATCATCCCATTTAATCAGGTACACTTCATTTCCAACGGCTTCTTTCTTGACTTTCTCATAATTTGCAGGCTGGGATGAGTTCTGGCACTTTATGAATTGTATCAGTAAAGAAACTAGCAAGTAACAGGGTCAAAGTTCAGGGTAATGGGGCTCAGGTGCCTAGAAACATTCCTGTGTTCTAGTGTTAAAACTGCAGCTGCACAAAAAGGCAACAGAACTCAACTGATTCATGCAGGATGGTGATTTCTCAAGTGAGTTTTACAACAAAAAAAATGTAAATACTGTAAAATAGGCATTACTCCACATAACACAAGCCTCAAGAGAAGGGCAGGTTCATGTAACTAAAACACATGTCGCATGAACTTGAAATATATGACTGTCCCTCTTTCAAGTTATTTTCTATATTTTTGACTTAAAAAAGGCTAAAAATTGAAATAATTCATTTGAAAAATATAGAAACAGGGTAGAGGTTTGGAAATGAGGGTGTGATGGCTGTCATCAGGATGGTTGTTCAGGATGTGGAAAATAGATTAATGATGATATGATCTTTGCAGAACTTATGAAGGGTGTGAATGTCAGCTTATGTATGTAACAGACAACATGTGTCACTTCTTTTCTAATTTAATTTTCTTTAAAGCAAAAGGCTACCTTAAGGGGGGGTTGTTTTCCAACAAAATCAGCACTAAAAGATCATAAAATGTAACTCTTGATTGCTTTTTAAAATTCATTTTACATGTATTTTTAATTTTCAGTTGTTACATAATTGCGCTCTTGGGTCAAATCTGCACAGAGGCAGAATTGTGCTCTGGGTATACCATCCTCTGAGACGTGTGCATCCCAGTGCTGTTACAGTAAATGTAGTAATGCTGATGATCTAATCAGCTAAATTAAGAAACTCCAGCTCATTTTAAGCGGATGACAAATGTTGATGGGAAGCCCAATACACAAACACTCCATTCTGTCATCATTTGCCTTTTTCTGTTTAATCTTATGGAAATGAGACATTATTTTACAGATGCAGTATTAAATTGAAAACTGAATTAAAATGACTTATTGTATCTGTATAACAGCAAATAATTCTTTAGTTACTATAATACTACTTCTGAGTCAGTGCATGTTGAAGGGGTTTGTTTATCAAAAGGGACACCTTCTATTTAACTACAATAGCTATTTGCGTTGCCACCAAGCTCTTTAGAGACAAGGGTTAGCCAGCGAGACCTAACTCTTAAAAAGTCCTCTTCATTATTACAGCTGGAACAGCAAAAGCCTTACAAGAGTGACTGATAAGAGTTATGATGACCAGCTGATGAATACTTCAGTAAAAACAATATTTGGAATTAACTTTTCGTCAATCACGCATTGAATTTTGATTCCGTGTTTGGACTTACATGATGATAATGCAACGTGTAACTGCCCGTGAGTGAATATCGTTTCTTTCTCTCTAATAAATAAATGACTTTTTACATTACAGAGAGTAATTAACCATAGTAAAAAATATTAAAACATAATAAATTGAAAGAAAGTTATGTTTCATGTCACGTTAGAGGTATTTGTTAAGTTATACATTTTCATTTTGTTTAGCTTTGAAATTAACACGCAAATACTTTTTAAACTTACACTTTTACTGTAACACTTCAGTAAAAACATATGCCAAACAACAAATCTTTTAATTCTTGCGGATACACCTCTTCATTGGGAAGAAACACTACTTTTCCCTGATGGCAACATGAATTAGATGATCTACAAGTTTCTGACTTAAACTTTAAAGCAGAACAATATCTACATACTTCTCTCATATCACCTATGTCCATATATTTGTTCTCTTTTTGCTGTTCCGTTATTTCACTGAGTAATAATTTCTGTTTGTTAGCACTAATGTGATCTTTACTATCAGTTTTTCGTGCCTTTTGAATTTTACTACTTTCATAATCTTTAACCTGCTCTGCATGTGTATCGTGCCAATGTTTTTGAACCTCTTTATGACGTTCTACTTTGTCTTCTATTCTTTGTCTTTTATTTCAGTCCCTGCTTGGACCTGCTAGGTTTTCAATTCCACTTGGTCTGGGCTGATTATTATTTTCCTTATTTTCCGAATTTGCACTTAGATTATTATTGTTCTTTTTTAAATTCTTTTCTCTCCAACGCTTTTGGGGCTGTTTTTGACGCGCTGCCTTTTCTTCATCGCTTAGACAGTGATGTGTCATCTAGAACGTATAGAATTATTGTCCAGAAATGGACTATTACAAATGAAACAAATAGATTGTATGTTTAACAATACTGTCCAGCCTTCTTTAAAGGCTGAAACGGAGGACTTTTCATAAACAACTTAAAATGAGGATAACGTAAAAATTTATAAGAGCTGAGATTGCAAGAAGTGTGTCTGACAAAAGCATTCACACGAATGAGAGGTGATTGGAGCGTGTGCATGGTTGAATATGGTTGAGAGGAGTGTAGTACTTGAAAAAATCTCCTAGCAAAAGTTTTGTCTCATGGGAGTTGAAATTATCTCTTTGAAAAAGTCTCGTCCCAGGGTTTCCTTTTATAATAGAGAGATGAGCCTTAAACATCTTACCTGATATGAGAGTAGCCATATTCTGAGTGTGTAAATCAAGGTCTAGGTGGCAGAGATAATTCTTAAATTTCATCCTGGTTTAAAAAAGTACTAATATACCCTTACTGTATTGACATTATCCATACATATGATGGGGATCAAAGGTCTCAACTGAATGTTACTGCACCCTAGGGTGTTACTGTATTTGCTTCTTATTCATAGTACTGAACCACCAACTAATTAAAGGCACAGCTATTATCTACTCCAGTGTATGCACAAACATGTAGTGTGGAAACCCCATGTGAGCTGTAACCTAAAGAAGTATTTCTTCATCTTTCAGTGCTTCTCTGAAAAGGTGTAGAGCCCTCTGGGAGAACTCTGGCACAATACAGTATCTCCAGCTCATTCCGAGCACCTCTTAACATCTAATGGTAGATGAGCACAGCTCTTCATAAGGGCTTCCTTTGTAATTGAGTACAGTTTCCAAAACAACGTACTAAACAGACTGAAGTTAGCCAGAAAGCGAAGCTGTAGACGGCACTTACTTTTTGTGCTGCCTCAGCTTGATGTTATTATATCTGTTTGCTTTTTTCAGTTACTAAACATTGCAGTTATTGTTCATCCTCCTGTAATGTTTTAAAGATTCACTAATATTAAAAATGGGTGAATTCTTTCATTTGCATCTGTTGGAGAATTCATTTGCATCTACTGGGTGCCCTGAGCCTCCTGGGAATATTGACGTCTGCATGCTACCCAGGGAATTGCAGACTGCTTGCTTTTTATAAATGAAAGGAGATGACAAGACGTGCTCTACGTGCATGGGAGGCTAATTTTGTACATCAGAACCTCAGTCTGCATCAATACAGCATCACAATGCTTCATGTCTACCTCTGAGTCTTTGTACGCCCCAGTTTCAGCCTCTAAAAGCACTCTTGATTGTTGCTCTCAGTGCTTTGATCCGAAGCACTGCCTTTTACCAAATGAAGTGATTGAAGACGATTCGGCACTTTGCTTCAAAGTGGTGAATTGCACACATGGCATGAGCTGCCTTGTGTCATCTGTCTGTGTCTCTGGATTGTCACTGAATAGGAAGCTAGTGGCTTCAGAGGCCCTGGAAATGTGATTGACGATTTTATTTGGATGGGAGATGGCAGATTTTCTTTCTTAGTGATATCTGATGTATGAACCCTTGTGTGATACTTTGACCAGTGAGGGATGGATAATAATACTCGGTCAAACAGATGTCAAAGACGATGTTCAGGTTAGTTGTCATTTCAACAAGAGAAAGACGTACTTGTTTGTGAAACAACTACCCCGCCATGATGTGATGTCTGTGCAATATGTTTCTGTTCCATACATACACTGCATTTGACTTTTGAGCCATTCGGGATTTGGTGTAAGACTTATGGGGATGACACAAGATGACGATGTTATTGGTCTGGCATTTAGGTGATTTTCAAGTAATATTTAAAATGTTTGTCTTATCTGCTAAACAGCTAAAAATGCAATTATTTAAGACAAAATTATTATTTTTCAGTAAATATTGCCTAACTAAGGCCACGATTTGTAATGCTGAAGGCACTGTATACAACTAAAGCAAAGGAATCAATTTGCTTGAAGAAGTCAATTCCATGAAAGTTGAAAAGGCCTAGTCCAGAATAAATAGGAGGCATTAAAGTCAAATTGGAAACTGCACCAAGTCACATCCAAAGCAGAAAACCAGAAAGAGGCAAAAAGTCTGTGAACTATGGAGTGTACCTCCAGAGGAGGACGTACAGTTCAAGCTGAAACAACAGAAAATATAAATTGACATATAACAGTTCTTACCTTTTAACCTTTTAATGGACTTAATCATGAAGCACTTTTCTTTTATTAGTTTTAGCTTTACAGCCACTTTTATTATAATGTGCTATTTAAAAAAGGCTTTATTCTGTCTTTCAAGGTAAACCAGATGACCAGGTTTAGATAAAACATTCACAGGTATTGCAGTTTGTTATCAAATAACAATTAAATTCCCTCATGAATGACAACATTTTGAATTAGAACATCCTTCATCTGAAAAATGACACCTTTGTGAGCCAAAATGACAGATATATTGATTTGATTGTCAACCGTATTGGTGAAATGACAACTAGATTGGATTGTGAATGACATTTACATCTGGTTTTTATAGTCAGTGCAGATATAATAATGGCCTGGAAATTAAAAGCGTCTGGGTTTTATACATTTTGCCTTTGGAATGGAGATAATGACATTTACCCATGAGCTGATTGCAAGTGTTGTTTCCTCAACAGTATGATTTTGTTTAACAAAGGCTTTAATATTAAAAAAAATGAAACTCTGCAAGGTCTGCAAGAACTTTATAATCTGATAGCAACAAACAAGGTCAGCTACTTGAACACAACCTTCAGTAACTACATCAATCCATGCATGCATTTTCAAACTTGATTAATCCAGTTAATCCCAGAGTCACATGGGGTTGGGCTGCAGTTGATTCAAATCCTACATAGGTCAATAGTACACAGTATTACCATTTCAGAGGTTTAGGCAACTTTGTTCTTTCTCAAATGTTAACATGATCCTGCTCTTGTATACATTATAAGCCACCTTGCCAGCAAGATCGAATCAAAAAACTTCTGCTCTTCATCCATCCTGCAAAGTGACTAGCCAGTTTAACTAATGGAGCAAACCTGCAAAACTCTACTTACGCTTTAGTGAAGAGGCAGTGATATCACTGCAACTCTTGCACCAGGCTACACACTGAGCTATGATACATTTTCAAATACTGAGAATGCCATGTTTGACAAAGGAATGGCAATTTTTTTTTTTAATTAATTTTATTACAATCCATACAAAGCAATCAAGTTTTTACAAAGAGAAAAAATTAAGAACAGATCAATCCCCACCCCTAAGGAATGGCAATTTTTGATTGGTGCATGAAGCAGTGTGGTCTTACCTCTGGTATGACTTAACACTCTACCCCTCTTCTGCAGGCCACCCTAACTAACCTAAAGTAATGTTACTCTCGATCTGTCAGGAATCTGACTTTTTTTTGGAGCTTGCGGATCAATTTGGTATTTGTTTTTCCATGGGTTCATTATTGTTAAGACTACTACACTAAGACCACATTGTCACTATTTTGTTCTCTTGGTTTTTATATTTCTGGGGTGAAATCATTTGGTGTATAGCAAAAGTGCTCATTGATGAGCACATGAATCTTGTCACTATGTGTAACCAAACCGCAGTACCAGCATATAACATGGTGTAATGACAAAGGTGCCATAGGTTTTGAATTGAAAGAAACTTTACACTGGTTCCATTAGTACAGGACTAACTTGATGGTGCGAAGTCCTGACTTTATTTTTCAGCTTTCAATGATCAGTATTTTGACTTCCTCCTGGTATTCTGAACTTAACCTGTCCTTTGACTACATCTTTGATTGCTCCTAACAACACATTAATTCTTCTTTCATCTCCTGCTCTCATTTTTATTCCACCTTTGGCTGTGAACATTTTGTTTTTTCTTTTTAAGATCTTTACAAAAAACTAGGACAAGAACTTAGAAGGCAATCAATAGGGAAGTTAAGAAAGCATTCAGGTTTAATTCAGAGACTGACGGATGAAACACTAGAACTAACAATTAAAAGTTGCTCTGCTGAGCAATTTGAAGTGGATAAGAACAGAAGAAATTTGACAAACAAGGCAAGACCATTCAGTCCATCAACTCCAATTATTTAGCTGATAGCTAAGCTGTACTATTATCTCTTTCAGATTCTTCTAAAAGGTTGTCAAGGTTCCTGCTTCAACTGCATGTCTTGGTAGTTTGTTCCAGAGTCCCACAACACTTTGCGTCAAGAAATACTTCCTGGCTTCAGCTTTCAATGTGTTTCCCCTTAACTTATACAGATGTCCATGAGTACGTGATTAACCCTTAAGCTGAAAGAATGTTGCTGGGTCTACTTTATCAATGCTTTTGAGGATTTTAAATACCTGGATTAGGTCCCCACACAGTCTCCTCTGCTTGAGACTAGACAGGCTCAGTTATTTGAGTATGTCAAAGTAGGATATGTCCTTAAAGTCCTGAGCCGCACTTGGTTGCTCTTTTCTGCACAGCTTCAAGTGATGCTATGTTTTTCTTGTACCATGGTGACCAGAACTGCACACAATATTCCAGATGTGGTTTTATGAGTGCATTATATAGTTTGGGTATAATACCCCTTGATTTAAATTCAACAGTTTTTAAGGTTCTGTTAATAAACAGTGTCATTTTTGGCATTAAAAGTCTGGTGAGGCCATACTAAAATTTTCCTATATGGGTGCAGAAAATGTAAACATGAACTTGCTTAATTGATAATATATATTTGTCTACTTGCTAATAGTGAAGTATGAAAGTTCACACACCTTTCACATCACAATAATTTAATCAAAGCAATGGGATGCTGGTTGCTAGTGTAACTCAACTGATTACATCATTGTGATACCGTCTGACATTGTCATCATCTGACAAAATATAGCACTATAGGTTTAAAAGTTCAGGAAAATCTATTGGCTACAAAGTGCCTAATTGTAATAACACTTGAAGTTTAGAACTGAATGGCTTTGAGGTGAAAAAGGACAATCCAAAATAACACAGATTGAACATGCAGACTACTGTACATATTTCACAACTCAGACTGTGCACTGCACATCTAGTAGTAGCATTAGCTACCATGAGGCCACATGTTTGCTGGTTAGCACAAGGCCAGCAAACAATTGAAAAACTATTTTCTGCAGACATACCTGTTCTTTCTGAACCAGAATACAGCACATCTTTGAAACATGCCATGAAACTGCTGGCTTCTTTTCCTCGAAGTGGAAGGAGAACATATAGGGTTCCTTCGTGATTTTTCATATTTAGACCTCCCCAGCGATAGGTGAAAATCAAGATGTTGTGTAATATCTTGTGAAGAATGCATTATTGACATTGATTTCTTTTCTTTTTTTAATTAGTTTGGCTAACTTTACTGGATTTTTCATACCAATTTTGGCCACAACTGGGGAAAAGTTCACTCCAGAAACGCAAACATACAATAACAAATATAACAACAACATCGGACGATAATTATCATAAGTTGGAAAATTCAGGTTGCACGTATTCACTCTTACCCATCGGTATAGAGCAGGGGTCCTCAATTACAGTCCTGGAGGGCCGCAGTGGCTGCAGGTTTTTGTTCTAACCCGGTTGCTTAATTAGAAAGCAATTCTTGCTAATAATTTGATTTCATGGCTTGTTAGTGCTTTAACTCTGCCATGTCAGGTAATTTTCATATCCTAGATTTTCTTCCCCTTTCTAAGGATATCATTGAAATGATTTGAAGGCTAAAATGGATGAGTAATTCTCAGTCCTTCACTTTATTCTCTTCACTTTCCTTCCAAGTATTTAATTAAACCCAATAGTGCATGATAAATACACACAGGTGTAAATGGAAACAAGCTAAATGGAAAAATGCTGGTATCTTTTTTCATTTGCATGTTACTGCTAATTAGGAACAATTAAAAACAAAGAGTACAGCTGTTTAAGATTAAAATAAGCAATAAGGGTTCAAAATCTTAATGAGCGAGACAACTAAAGTGAAGCAGAAGTGTTACTTGAGCAATAAGTGCTTCTTATTAAGCAACTGGGTTGGAGCAAAAACCTGCTGCCACTGCGGCCCTTGAGGACCGTGATTGAGGACCCCTGGTATAGAGAACACTGCAAGGCCAATTGGCCCAGCCCTTCAGCCGGACACAGGCTTGCAGTACCTGGTATAAAGAAAATTTCACAAACTGCAAGAAACGTTTTTTTTCTAGATAAGTAATTATATCTAATACATAAAGCTCAATATCTGTGTGTCTATATATCTACTTATATAATATAACACTAAGGTCTGTGTGTCCAGGCCTTCTGAGTAATCTGATTGGCCAGTTTTGCGTTTGTGTGATTGGTCACTTTGGTGTTGTTGATGCATCAAAAGGGGAAGTGTGAGTATAAGACACACGAGGAGGAGAAACAACATGGGAGGCATGAGGAGAATCACCTTAAGAGACGGCAAATATAAAAGCTGACATGATGTGAAAAAGATGCATTGAAAATAATTAAAGCAGGCTTTACGGGAACATGCTTAAGAGAGGGAACGCTGGTGAAAAGAAGTTCAGGCACAAATGGATACCGAGGAAAAGAGCTGAAAGTACACTTTAGGGAAAAGACTGCAATTGTTCTTAAATTGCTACAGATCCACACTGCCAAAATTTGCACACCACCCTCATTTGATCAATGGAAGACCCTGGATTTTGTTCTAACACAAAACTTTGACCCAAGGGATACTTTTTTTTTTTTTTAACCTTTTTAAAACAGTTTCAATGGTAGTGCCACCTGGTGGCTCGGAGCAAGTGAAACACCAGAACAGATAAAAGCCACAGACGAGAGATTAAAATATTTACCTGTGCAACAATGGGTGCGTTTTCTAGTTGTGAATATAATAGAAAATTAAAAAAAAATCTCAAGAAGATTAATAAGAATAATAAATGAAATTAAGTGTATTACTTATTTTGCACAAGATCAGATGAGGCTGTGCCCCATTGTGCTAAGGACATGTTATAGTGACCAATGATTATTGTGAGCACTGAAAAAAATACCGGGAAATGATAACAAGGACAAGACACGGTCAAGAAAAACAAGGGTCAGAACCATGAGATTGAGAATATAACTAGACTGCCAAGAAACAAAAGGACAAGATGGAACTTGTGAGTTAAAGGTAAAGCGTGGTCAAAGCGTGCTTACTTCAGAATAAGCTAACACCTAAGCTCTGCAAGGTTATTTTATTCACTGAGGGATAACACATAGTGTGATCTGTGCCATGTTTGTAGTGTCAATTTTGACTGTGACATCATCATCAGAAGAATCACAGTTGTGTGACCTCAAAACAGCATTCCATAAATATATAAAACTGAGATGTTAATAACTTTTACCTTTGCAGACTTTACACCAAATGTAACATAAATGCCAAAATACACAAAATAGCATATATGCATGCAAATGGCCTGCTCCAGGAAATGTCATACTTTTTCCATTTTTTAATGGTTGATTTAACTGGACTCCAAAAGATATTAAGTGACTTGGATATTTTTTTGTCTCCATCCTTTGACTTTTGACTGAGATGCTTGAAATGTTCTTTTGTCTTCATTGTGTAGGTTAGGTGCATTTCTACTGCAATCAACTGAAACCCCAGGAGGGTGGTGTTTGTTGAACTAATATTGTGACAAACAAAACCAACTGGCCAAACCAGAGATGATTTAGGTGTGTCATATTAAAGGAGTAAATACTTATACAATTATTTTGTATTTTATATTTGTAATTAATTTATTTTCACTTTCAGATTAAAGAGTCTATGAAAAGACAAATGAAATCTATTGTAATTCAATGTTACGTAACAATAAAATATGAAAAATTCCATGGGTTGATTACTTTTTGTAGAAATTATATATGCAGTGTATGGGTATTGTGTGTCCTGTGGTGGATTTGTACTCCTAGCACCCATTGCCTTTGCTATAGTCCCGATAACCTTGATCAAGACAAGCAGGTACTGAAAGTGTACAGTTAGTTCCATTTGTTAGATTACAATACCACCACACTGACAGCTTGTTTCCACTGTTGTACATCTTAGCAAGCAATTAATAGACAATCATGATCCTGAAAGTGTCACTACATCTTGTCATTACAAGAAGTCGTCCCCGTGGAACACTTGTGCATTTTACAATTCTTCCAAGTATAGTATAATGCAAGAAAAATGAAATGCCTCATTAATCTTATAATTACTTTTTAATGTAGGTAATTAAAGGACTCATGTATGACTACAATTTTAATAAACAAATAAATAAGCAAAATCTAACAAGGAGTAATATTTTATACCTTGAATATACTTAAAAACTAAAAATATTTTCATATTAATCATGCAATTTTAGCCAATGTAAATTTCACATAGCAGGGCTCAATTGATTCTGAGTATGATACAACTGTATGAGTATATATACATACTTTTTTATACAAATAAATACATATATAGTGACATGTGCGCACATGGAAGACAGCTTATGTGCTCTGATGATAGTAATTACTCTCTTCATCCCTCTGCACAACAGAAGATTGGCAGCAATTGCACCACTGACGTTGCTTCTGTTATCCGTCCTCCTGGACCCATCTCTTCCAGCCTGGAACCCATATGACCAGAAATTCAGACAATTTGAGTCAGTTCAATTTTGAGCAGCAACATCTGAAAAGATGTTCTCTGCAATTTGTTGCATGTTTTTCACTATTGCCTTATTTCAGTTATACGGGTCACCAAGGTGGTGCCCCAACACTATGATGTTGTTTTTTCTGCTTGTTACTACTGACTCACTCATCACGAAATCTCCCAAACCATGAGGACTTGGGACTTGAAATTTGGAATGTAGGTTACCTTTGGCCCATAGATGCCCGTTAAGAAACGGTTTTAAAAATTTCGTGGTCCAAGCGCGAAATTTCTTAGTTTTTTAGACCCGTTTGTATGCCTATCCATTTTTTACGAGAGAACTACTTCACGGATTAAGATTGTGATTTCCGTTGATTTTGTGACTTTCTCACTGTGCTAAGTATCATAGTTTGCTTTTGGTACTGATTTATTAGCATGAATCTGAGGGAGACTCATCGAGCTTCGGGGAGGGAGGCGGGGCCTTCCTCACTCATGCATTGGAGTGTAACCTTAACTCCGCTTAGTTAGCAAACGAGAGAACTACTTAATGGATTTAGATCTTGTTTTTTCTATAATTTGCTTGAACATTTCGGTTGATTTTGCAACTTCTTTCATTGTGCTAAGAATCATAGTTCACTTGCAGGAACGATATATTCGCGCTTATCCGAGATAGAGGCTGCGGAGCGAGGGGGGAAGAGTGACATCAGGAGTAGAGAGCTGGGCGGGGCCCTCCTCACTGTCCTGTTTCACTAATACGTGGGTGAAGCCGTGGGGGATGGCTAAAATATATATAACTATATAATACTATATACAGTTAATATATAACTGTATTAGGATATAGTGGGTTGAAAATGGATGGATGTGTCTAACTGGATATTAATTGCATCATTCAGCCCTGTAAAATGTAGGTTGTATGCAGTATTCTAACATATTTAGTTTTACTCTGAGTAATACCTATGTGTTTTTTTTACAACTAAAAATTGTAGCCAGCCAACACAGAGCATAATCAACTTCAATTTAAAATTGGAACTTCCATTAGGATTCGGTATTTAATGATATATTAAGTTACATATAAAAGCCTCAGATACAAACTTCGTATCAAAGCATCCTAAAGTGCTATCTATTAAACATTCACGTGTTATGAAATTAAGCAGTTAAATGAACAACATTTTTGTCTGATATAAGGCTTCATGTGACTGTTTTACCCGTTCTTATAAATTATGCATTAGAGAAAGGCATTTGAGGGAGTTTTATGAGGCCCTATTTCTAATTCTAATTGTTATCAGACAAGGAAACCAAGTCAAGCAAAGCTGTACTATAAATGTAGACCATGTTCTTAGTCAAGGTTAGCAAAATGTTATCCGAATTAGCTATCAATTATGGTAAAATAACATTATTGGGTGATTTAAATAATTAAATATGGGCAGAAACTGAAACCCTGAGCAAAATTTTCCTATTCCTAACTGATTATGTACAGTTTCTTCAGGTAGTTTTGCACAGTCTCACAATTATACTTTTGTTATAAGTATCACTTAAGGTGTTAATATTCAGAATGTAATTATGTCTCCAATCAATAAAAATCATTTCAGATTATCATTTATTTATCTCTCATCGGCTCCTTTTCTTTGCCATTAAATGCCCAACTCAGAACCAGAGCTTTAAAGCATCTAAATATCAATTCATAATTTATTCACCTTCTATGATTCTAAAAAGTAAAAACATGCTGACTAATAACTGTTAAGATCAACTGAAAAATAATTGTCAAAAAAGTCTTCAGACAGAGACTGCTCCCTAAACACTGGTAATTAAATTAAAGAAGGGTTCTCCATAATTTAAAGAGAATGTCTTAAATCAGAACACCAAAAATTACAGTAGAAATGGAGATGAACCTGTCTGCACTGACAGAAAGAATAAGAAAGCTCTCTGTGAGACACACTCTGGTTTGAACTCTTAATAGATAAAGATATTAATAACACTAGAGTACTGCTTAACACTAGAATTACCAGAGCCTACAAAAAAAACTCGTAGATCCGTCCCACCTTAAAATGCTTCTCACCTCTCTATCAGCGCCTTTTGTCCTTTAAATGTGTTGATAAGCAGCAAACAGCAAGCAGGCTACTATCACATCCCCCACCGGTGCACAGTTTTCTCAGCTCAAGTCTGTTTACCTGCGTGTCAGTTGCTTAGAGTTGTATAGAGTGAGAGGTCAAGCAAAATGACACCTTTTATAAATACTATATCGTTATTTGGAACATTTGCATGTCATGTGTGTTCCGTGTCTACAATGATCTATGCACAGTAAACACATCATTAAAACAGAAACGTTTTCATGTTTTAGTAATAACTAGCAAAATACCCACTCTTCGCAGCGGAGAAGTAGTGTATTAAAGAAGTAATGAAAAAGAAAAGGAAACATTTTGAAAATAACGTAACATGATTGTCAATGTAATTGTTTTGTCACTGTTGTGAGTGATGAGTGTTGCTGTCATATATATATATATATATATATATATATATA
>JANRMT010062854.1:124254881-124272299 GCA_026402145.1 Polypterus bichir lapradei | reverse complement strand
TATGAAAAAGAAAAGGGAACATTTTAAAAATAACGTAACATGACTGTCAATATACAGTAATTGTTTTGTGAGTTTTACTGAGTGTTGCTGTCATCAAGGATTTGATTATCATTATTTCTTTCAATCAGGTTCGTATTTGTAGGATGTGTTGTGTTCAAGTTACATTCCGTGTTTGTCAATCGTTGTAAAGATAACAGGTTTCATTCATCGATTCGTTTCTTACTGCATCAATAAACAGCTCGTCTTCTTCTTTATCTGAGACCTGACATACTGCATGCACGGGTTTTTTTTGGAGCTCTTCCTGGTTTTCTACGTACTGCGTGATTACGTGGGGAAACTCCGCCCCCACGGCTTTCGAGCTCATTACAGTAAATGGAGAAAAACAACTTCCAGTTATGACCATTACGCGTAGAATTTCGAAATGAAACCTACCCAACTTTTGTAAGGAAGCTGTAAGGAATGAACCTGCCAAATTTCAGCCTTCCACCCACACGGGAAGTTGGAGAATTAGTGATGAGTCAGTGAGTGAGTGAGTGAGTGAGGGCTTTGCCTTTTATTAGTATAGATTGACAAAATGTAGACATGAAGTGTATAATGTGTGCAGCCTGAATTCCAAATATCAAAGAAACACTTTCACAAAAGATACAAGTATAATAGAACAAATGCGCTTTTTTCTAAGACTATAACCGAAGAAAAAGAAATCAGGTTAGTGTTGTGTGTTGTCTTGGCTTCTCGGGTAGTATACTGGTTAGAACTGCTGACTCCGATTCAGAAGGTTGTGGGATCGAGTCTTAACGTCTCCCAAAATAGATGTTTTTAGTAGTGAGCTGTTAATATTATACAATAATAGCACACATTTGATTTGCGTCTGTAACAGCCACTGTAAATGTATAGTACTTGTCAAAGTTAGCGTCTTTTTTTTAGTTTTACTGGTTTTATTTTATTTACTTATCTTCCTACAGCATAAAGTCACAAGTATACTGCAGAGCTTCCTCTGTTTGATCATCAAGGGCATGCTCACAAATTACACGTGTAATGCCATGAAAAATACCTGCTGACACTTTAGTATGTGAGCAATGGTACGAGAATGCAGTTAGACTTTTTTTGGGCACATACACCACACTAGTGTTTAGATCTGGACGGTGTAAAGACACGCTATAACAAGTAAAGATGTGCTATAACAGAGGTGAACTCAGATCGGAGAAAACAGAAGCCCTCCCCGCAAGAAAATCCACTCACATATAAGAACAACGCAGCTGCTGCAGGCGTAAAGGCGAAAGTCTGAAGTCATCCTGCCAATCACCTGTCCTTCAAAGAAACAGCATGGCTTAGAGAGGTCGCCAACGCTACACCGTCCAGATCTAAGCAATAGCGTGGTGTATGTGCCCAAAAAAAGTCTAACTGCATTCTCGTACCATTGCTCGCGTACTAAAGTGTCAGCAGGTATTTTCGCATCATTACACGTGTAATATGTGAGCATGCCCTTGACGATAAAACAGAGGTAGCTCTGCCGGTATACTTGTGACTTTATGCTGTAGGAAGATAAGTAAGTAAAGTAAAACTAGTAAAACTAAAAAAAGATGCTAACTTTGACAAGTACTATAAATTTACAGCAGCTGTTACAGAAGCAAATCAAATGTATGCTTTTATTGTATAATATTAACAATAAGAACAGCTCACTACTCAAAACGTTTATTTTGGGAGACATTAAGACTTGAACCCACAACCTTCTGAAGTGGAGTCAGCAGCTCTAACCTGTATACTACCCAAGAAGTCAGGACAACATGCAACACTAACCACTAACTTCTTTTATAGTTGTATCTTTTGTGAAAGTGTTTCTTTGATATTTGAAATTCAGGCCTCACACATTATACACTTCATGTCTACATTTTGTCAATTATTACTAAAACATGAAAAACGTTTCTGTTTTAACAATGTGTTTACTGTGCATAGATCGTTGTAGACACGGAACACACATGAAATAACGATATAGTATTTATAAAAGGTGTCATTTTGCTTGACTTCTCACTCTATACAACTCTAAGCAACTGACACGCAGGTAAACAGACTTGAGCTGAGAAAACTGTGTGGGGTGGGGGATGTGATAGTAGGCTGCTTGCTGTTTGGTGCTTATCAACACATTTAAAGGACAAAAGACGCTGATAGAGAGGTGAGAAGCATTTTAAGGTGGGACGGATCTACGTGTTTTTTTGTAGGCTCTGGTAATTCTAGTGTTAAAACAAAATGAAGAAATCTAAACTGCCCGTCACAATTCCATTTAATATTAGTAACAACAACTTTTTGAATTTCTTTAATAATAGATAGAGATATGGGGTTGCAGACTGAACAGTCAGTGTCCATATTTGGTACAAATGGATCACAACATGTTAGCCTAAAGTACAGGAAATGCCTTAAAATTCATGCTATGAAACCCTAACTTTTGATTAAGGAAATGCTTTTATCATTATACTTTCAGATTTAAGTGCTGCTCTTGATTCTATTGACCATAACATTTTACTTCAAAGATTTTACAGTGGGTCTCTCAAGCACAGGTTTTAGTTTGTTTGTGTGATGCTTTTCAAGTCTTTTTCAATATGTACACAAGGCTCAAAATACTTTTTCATTCTTGTCTGCAGTCACAACTAATGCTGTTTAGAGTTTGGTGCTAGGTCCATTTTTTAATTTTTCCTGCTTTCTTTATATAATGATTTGTAATCATGTTAATTTGTATGTTGATGACACTTATCTGTATTTATTGATTAAAACTGATTGATACATCTTTAGCTAGGCCAGAAATAAACTGATTTATGCAACAAGTGTAACCACTTTAAAGAGCAATAACTGAAAATATAACATTGCATTACAATATGACATTATATTATTTCAAAACTTAAAATCAATTTGAGGTCTCTGGGTCTGGCGTCTATTCTGGCAGGACTAGGAAGAAATTGTGAGAAAAAAATGAGTTCTTATCAAATTATCAAAAGCAGAAATTCTGTAAACAGCACACAGAATGACAACATATGGAAACTTTTAAATCAAAAGACTTTACTTTTACAATGGGCGAATCTACCCAAAGTTTCAATGTTGTCTTTAACACAGATTTAACTTTCAGTCCAGACTTTGTAAAACCTGTTTTCTGAAGGTTTGAAATTTTGAGAAATTGAATTCCTTAAATTGTAAAATCATAAAACATTACTTCATCCCTTTGTTTCACGCAGAATTTGTTGTTGTTCAAATATTTCAATTAACACTTTACAGTAAACAACAAGGATTATAATTGAACATTAAATGCAAAACTATATAACTTCAAGTACTGAATACTCTTAAATAACTATAACGGCTTCTAATTATGGTTACAGTTGATGTTTTAAATCTTTTGACATAAAAATTATTAAATGGTTAAGCACCCCATTTCTGCAGAAATTACCACAGAACATTTATTACAATCTCATGATTCGGACCCTCTTATATTCTAAGGAAAAATAAAACTAGTGTAGGAGGCAGAGCTTTTAGATACAAGGCACACAACCACTGGAATGATCAGCCTATCAATATTTGAGAGACCCCTTTGGTCTCAGTATTCAAATCAAGAGTGAAAACTCATTATTTTAGCATATGCTTTTAAAACCTACTGCTGAGGCTGTTCTTACTGCTTTTTGTAATTATAGCAATTATTTTGATTGGCAGTTAAAGTCTTGCCCATTTTCTTTCTCCTTTGGGCATCTTGCAGTGACACTTGA
This sequence comes from Polypterus bichir lapradei, assembly GCA_026402145.1. Classification (NCBI taxonomy): domain Eukaryota; kingdom Metazoa; phylum Chordata; class Cladistia; order Polypteriformes; family Polypteridae; genus Polypterus; species Polypterus bichir. Next base: position 124,268,556 of record JANRMT010062854.1, on the reverse strand, counting down.
TGTACCCTGGAGTGGATGTGTCATTGCCATTGATGGAGTCATTGTCAGACCTTCATGGCATTAATCCTCATTGTCTGCATGCTCTGTGATTCACTGGAAATCGTGGTTGACCTCTGACACCCTCTAATAATTTAAGTTTTGCCCATATTATAAAAAACATATGTATAAGTATAGTGAATTAGATTATGCATATTTTAAAATGTTATAATTTGTGTACATTGCATTTTTCTATCAGTGTTTCAATGTTACAGTTGTCATTTTGTTACATGTCATTTTCTGATTTTTACTACACTGTATTTGTAATTAATGAATAGAATACTCTACTAGAATTCAATAAGAATAAATAAAGCTGAATATATCTACAGCAGGATTGTGCCACAACAGTTTGCACTGCTGTCTCATGACTCACTTGCTCACATACTTTAATTTGTTTTTTTCCAGTTACTCTTATTTCCTCACCAAATCCTTCCAGAATAAGTTCTGGGACAATAATGGAGACACTGTATACATAAGATGGACTATATATAATGTATATTCATACATTTCTATACAGTGGAACCTCGGTAATTCGTTCCAAAACTCCGGTTGTAACCCGATTTGGTCGTGACCCGAAGTAATTTCCCCCATAGGATTGTATGTAAATACAATTAATTTGTTCCAGACCGTACGAACTGTATGTAAATATATTTTCTTTAAAGATTTTTAAGCACAAAAATAGTTAATTATACCATAGAATGCACAGTGTAATAGTAAACTAAATGTAAAAACATTGAATAACACTGAAACAAACACCCAGGCTCCCTGCACGTGAGCCTGCGCTCGCTCTCTCTCTCTCTCGCGATCACTCACTCTCTCTCTCTCTCTCGCACTTGCTCTCTCTCTCGCTCGCTCTCTCTCTCTCCTGCACCTGCTTTCTCCTCCTGCTTCCTGCCTTATCCTGCAACCTCATGTTCTTTCCTGTTCTCTTCTTTTTCCCTTTAGCCGACTCGCGCTTCTATTTATGAAGAGGATGTGGTAATCGTGGCAATTACGGATGCGGACTGCTTCTCACCTGTGCACTTAGGTGAGAAACGCCCACATCATGAACTCTTCAGGAACCACTTCGGCCACACACCACCACACCCCGTCACTAAGCCGCGAGTGCAGTGACTATTTATTAAAACTGGCCTTTTTTGACGGGAGCTGTGGACCTGCTATGCCACAGGAGGAAGCTGGGTTGAGAGGAGGTTACAGTTTTGAGGGAGAGTCCCTCTGCGTGATGCACCGGGAACAATGTACAGTATAGGGAGAGACTGAACACGTGCGAAAATCATCTGCGCGTACGAACTGGAAGGGAAACTGGCTTGTTTGTCACCCGAGTGTGTGGTTGTGAACACATGCAAAAGTTTGGTGAACTTTTTGGTCGTAACCCGATTTGTACGTGTTCAGAGATGTTCGTGACCCGAGGTTCCACTGTATATATATATGGCAATGTGTTGCATGTGGATTAAGAATTTCACTGTGCTTTGTACATGTGACAATAATAATCATGTAAACCTATACATATGTACAGTATATAGAAAAACAATACAAGGTAGCATCACCATTTGTAGTCATCAGGGGTTCTTCCAATATCAAAAGGTGTTGTAATAAAAATAATAAGTGTATTATTATGTGCTGTACAATAAAATCAATGTGCTGTACAATATAAAAGATATATCAATAATAAATCAGTATACAAAGTACAAAAATTACATAAATACTAAAACAGATAAATTAAAAGAATCGATTAGAAGATAAAAAATTTACAGAAAAACAATGGATATGTATAGGCCCTGCACAAATGTATTGTGACATTTTAGCTTGATGGAGAACAGCCAAACTGGCCCTCACAAGTATGTAACGGTGGTGCTAGAAAATTGAGAGAACACCTAGCGCTGCTAGATGGTGCTCTAGCCATGCACTACCAGTATTTCGTGATGTTCTGTAAGACCCCGAAAGTAGTTGCTAGAGTCTATCTAAAAAGTAAATGTGCACCAAGGTTGGGAATTTTGTATGATGCTTTTGCAAGGGCTTGCCTGATGAGAGAAGGAGAAGGTCATTGATGTTCAACAACTGATGTAATATCTAATTATGCATTTGTTTATCCATACAGAGGGCAGTTGCATGAACCCTAGTACCAACGGATATGTGTGGATCAGACTCTGCCCCTTGTGGGACTGGCCACTGCGCCCCACAAGGCTCTGGTGAGGGGCTGCTATGTAAGTGCTATGGTGGATCCTTTCCCGGATGGGACACCATAACAGAAAGACAACATGAGAAGAAGCAAAACTGGGTGGGATGGGGCTGTATTATTATCCCAGTCAAGGAGAAACATTAATGGATGGACTGGAGGAAGTTGTTTATCAAGAGAGGTTCCCCCCTGAAGTACGTCAGATGCCAGTGCTCTGCGGGCATGGACCCAGTATGGACATCTGCAGGGATCCCTGGAATTCATCACTACATATACACATAGATAGATAGATAGATAGATAGATAGTAGAAAACTGTACACTTCTACCTTTTATTTTAGACACTATCAGCAAGTACAAAGAGTGAAAATATATTTTTATTCTAAATTTTAATGTTGTGTCACTTAAAATCCTTGCAAAATATAAAAAGTGTGATTAGATATTTAAATTCAGCATGAAAAATACTGCAAGATTCATCTATATTGATTCACGTAAACGAAAGGAAAATTTTGTTACCAAGTGTTATTATTAACTGTTTTATCTGTTTCATTAATGTTTACGGCAAGTGAACAGTTAATTAGGATGGTATATATTAGATATTATTTAATGTTAATAGTCTACAGTATATTAGTCTTAAATTATAGTATGATGCTTATATTTTGGATCATATTAATGTGAGCTGGCCATAAGTCTGTATGTTTAATTTTTCTAGCCAGTAGACAATTCATGAAGTAAGCACCCAGACGTTTGTGGAAAATATCAGAGAATATCTAATTCTATGACCCATCTTTTTCGTTTCAGACTAACAAGATGCTGAAACTTTGAATTACATTTTTTTTTATAATATTCTTCGTTTATGTCCTGTTAAATAACCTAAGCAGTGGGGAAATAAGTGAAGCATCAAAACAAACTTTGGTTATCCCTTCCACCTGTTAGCTATTCTGAATAAACATTTTATTTACTTTGGTCTTCTTTTTGGCTGCATCTTATCAGTCAGAACCCCTGATCTGTTACTTTAAAAATGCATGTTCATAAATCCTAGGGGCTGCATTTAGTACTTACTAGTGCAAGCATCATCTGGCAGATCTGAGTCACTCCGGTAGTAGCCATTCCGACAGGGACACACTGTTGCTGCCTCACTGCTTGACTTGCTATTCTGAGGACACATTGAACAGAGACCGACACCCTGGTTGGATTTGAATGTCCCTGGTGGACAACCTGCAAAACAACAAAAAAAAAAGAACAATCAGTTCAAAATCAAGTTATGAAATCAGATTTTTTGCTTGACAAATAAAAAAAAAATGATGGGGAAGTGCTGAACACAGAGTAAAGTAAAACAGAAAGGTAAATTTATGTACTGACATCATTTTACGGATTGTGACTTGTGGCAATAGTAAGATACCTATTTTTATTTGTGTGTGAAAAAATAGCTATATTTCTGGATAAGCAACATCAAAATTAACAGCCTAAAGACATGCTCCAAGTTTATTTATACAAACAATATTCCATTACAAGAGTCTCAGGGAGTCAGACCCTGTGCTAGAGACATTGAGCACAAGACACAAAAGAACCATGAATAGGATAACAGTTGATTGCAGGGTACTTTCCCATACTTATCCACAAGGCAGCCATTTAGAGATATCATCCTAACACACACCTTTGTTTTGGATCCAAGTGTGCCGCTTGTGCCTCTACTACTCTCTCCCTGCATTTTTGCTCCTGATGAAGCATCAGCAATGCTCATAGCCACAGTGTCTGGCATCAGATCTTAATCTTTATAGCACTTGCTGACCATTGAGCTTCACCTAACAATCTCATTTCCATTTCACACCTCATTGTACACGGCAAATGCAATTACGTCTGGATTTTGCTGTCCAATACATTACCACTTCTTCAGTCATATGTGCACCCCACTGGCTAGTGTTGCTGTCAATCACTTCTACTGTGTCATTCATTTGCATAAAGCCCCATTTCACCACTGTGCAAGTCATTAAATTAACAAGTTAACATAATATTAATATATATCGACATTAAAAAATTTACAGACAAATTCAAACACATATGAGCTAATTTTCTTCTTTTCTGTAATGCCAACAAATTTTAATCAAATCACACAAAGCATTTTGGAGATTTTGAGGTATTTAGTTTTTCAATTGTTGGTTTATTTATCTCTGAATATTGATATTTTTTAGTGGATACCTAATGGCTTAGATTTACCATCCTGCCAAATTTCAGATTTTTAATTAAACAGAAATTAGTGTTTTTGTTGATGATCTATCTATCTATCTATCTATCTATCTATCTATCTATCTATCTATCAGAGGATGCACATACAAATGAATAGAAGTCATCTACTAAAAAGTTCAGAAGAACACTCAAAGCTCTCTATTTAGATCCTAATAAAGTCATTTCTTGCCCCACAACCCCTATGCAATGATAAGTTGGCTAAATCCCCTCATTAATGGAGCTCTGTGATGTGTAAAAAATCAACAAAAGCAGCCCACAAGCACCTAAGTACACAGATAAATAGATCTAAATTAGATTTTAAATACCCCACAACTCTATAATTAGATTAAGCAGGTTTATAAAATGGATGAATAGATGTATGAATGGATGGATGCATTTTAAAAAAGCCTTTATTTTCTACAATTACACCAATTTACACCAGCATCTACCAAAACATGGCTAGCGTCTCCCTGTCTCACTTAACTGCTGCCTTGAGCGTTTTGCTCTCCATGACCCTGAATCCGGATTAAGCATGATGGAAAATGGATGGAGGGATTAATTTTTTAGGATTCTAATTTATTGCCTCAGACAAATGTGAGAAGCAAAAAATTATGTATATCAAAACAGGAAAATGCATGCTTTATGTTTTAATTATTGTTTTCATTCTTCATTTCTTGTCTTTGTCCTTTGCTTCTTTTGAGTGCTTATTTTATCTGCTGTAGTGAGAGTGGCTAAAATTAAGCTTTCCAGAGGCTTTTTCAGCTGTGTCGACTTCAACCTAGCATTATTTTTTTTCTCTTTCTGTGACAATTGATTATTTTCCAGACTTCACGCTGTGCACACACATACACAAACCGCCTCTTTTAAACATCAGCGGCATGTAGCTGAAGGAAAACAAGATTTATTTTGAAAAGATAATGAGTATTAACAAGCACCGTATTTAGATGAGTGGGCATAATCTATTTATTTATTGCAGAGTCCATCGAGACTGTGGTTTTGCTTCTCAGGCCTGTAATTCTAGGAAGATGCCAGGCCATCAGAAGCCGCATCACTGCTCAAGCTTGCCATAATCCAGCCGTTAGCTTGTCACAGCTCACAAGGCTTTCTTCTGTTCCTCACAACAAGACCAGGCTCTGTCACAGGGACAATGGAGCATGAGATGCACAATGCACGGGAGCTGTCACTTCTCAAGGTTTGTGCTGAAGCTTGGGCCGCATTTCATGACAAGGGATGACACTCACCGTGCTGTGGTTGTGCACTGTTGACAGCAAGGAAGATGGAAGTGGTTGCCGATGTGAACTTCCCAAATATGTGTTAATACTGTGACAACCTAAGGCCCCGGCAGCAAGTCAAGTGCTTAATAGGGAGTGCACATCAACAATTATGGAGCTTGGACAGGCCAGTCACAGGGTGATAACAAGCAGATGCTGAATCTCATGTAGAACCTTGGTCTGAGAAGCTGCCTGAAGGTTAGGTTATGAAGAAACTAAGTGAATGTCTAGCTATGAAACAAAAAGTATTGTGTAATATTCCTAGGATAGACTCTAGATCTTTCAATATTTAAAATGGTCAGTCTATGTCCTTTATAGTGTATTCAAATATTTATCTATCAATTTTTAAAACCCTTTTGGTCCATTACATGGTTTTGGGGAGTGGCAAACCATAAGCATGCAGTGTATAGCAGGACCTGTTCCTGAATAAGAAGCTAGCTGACCATAGGCAGGGTGCTCTCGTTCACATATACCTGGCCAAATTAGACCTGCTTGCCTTTGAGATGTGGCATAAAAGTGGAGTAAACACGCATGCTAATACATGGAGAACATGCATACTCCACACCAAGGGTGTCATATCCAGTGTTTGATTTCAGGAGTCTGGAGAGATGAGGCACTAATGTTAAAAGCTGCATCAACGCATCTCCCAGCAATGAAATAACCATCCATTCATTTTCAGACTCACTAAATACAATTCAGACTTTGAAGAAAACTTTTCAAATACATATTATATGTACACCTTTATTATCTGACAAATTGCAAAAAATATAAAATATATATCTATGTGCATAAATGTAAATAAAAAATAGTAGATTGATTATATTTGCAAGTCATAAAACACTTCCAATTACATAATGTGTAGTTTAACCTGTACACTTTGATGCATGTGTCTCCTGTAAATACATCCAGTATGTGAAGATTTGAGATAACTATTGAGAAAAATTGCTACTGAGAGGAAAGAGTTAAGCAGTCATGTGGAAAATCATAAAGCTAACAGAAGGCTGCACTCGGTGGGTTTACACCTTCTTTCCTGGCTTGGCGGCAAGATCAGGATTGATGCTGTGGGTCAGATGGCCTTCCAAAAGTGGCACAGGCAGGGTGATGATAGATGCCTGTTGTTTTGCATCGTAGCCAGCACAGGTGCCATTCCTTGAGTTCACAGCTGGAAGTCTCTGATTTGGATCCTCACACAATGGTGGGATATCAGCTGTAGCCTAGACAGATATACTGTCCAGAATGGTTATATTTTGTTTGGGAATCTTTAACTGGAAAAAGGACTCTGCATGCTGTGGGGTTTGGAGTCTTTCACAAAGCAGCAGCGACAGTTTACTGTATTAGTTGTTTCTTTAACATTCTGTAGTGCTTATTATAGCAGAGTAAATACAATTTACTTAAAATCTGGTGATAAAGAGTCTCCATAGGACATACAATGAGTGCTGAAAAAAAGGTGAGTGAAGGGAGGGAAGATCAGAGAGCTAAAATAGAATACAAGAATTACATGAAGGAACTGGACTGGGCATGACAAATTGACTCAAGTAATCCAGGGCTCATGTGATGGAATGTTAACAAAGCTAATGTCCTTAACAAATTTTGGAACAGAGTTTGTACTGTTTTAACCACCACCTTCTTCCAATGACAAGTCCTCCCACAACATCCTTACTGCATCAACAACTCCTAACTCTTCAACTAGTATGACCAGTGATGAGTCTGCCTCTGATCATTAGTATGGGCTGCCCATTACTAACAACAAAGCAAGCTGACAACTAAGGATGCCCCACACAGGGAAAAGTCATGGGACCTGATTGAGTCAGCCCTTGAGTTCTTAAGACCTGTGCTGACCAACTTCACAATATTATCTACCATCTTTTCAATCTGTCACTAAAGAGCCTGAAGGTGCCACTGCTGCAGAAAACATTTGGTCTAACGACTACAAAACAGTAGCACTTACATCTGACTTCTCAAAGCCTTGGAGAGGTTTAGACCTTATGACCTTAGGTCATTTTTGGTAGGTACTAACCACAGCATAATGTGAACACCCCACTTGACCTTCTGTTTTGGAGATATTCTGACTGAGTTGTCTAGCCATCACAATTTGGCCCTTGTCAAAGTCACTATGATCCTTAAACTTGCCATTTTTTCCTGCTTCCAGGACATCACCTCAAGAAACTGACTGTTCACTTGCTACCTAATATATTCCAACCCTTGACAGATGCCAATGTAACAAGATAATCAATGTTATTCACTTCACCTGTCAGAGATTTTAATGTTGTGGCTGATTGGTGTATGTCGTTTCAGTACATTTGCATGAAAAAGGGCATAGTTGGGTGTTAACATAATATAATCATATAGCTTTTTTTTCTCATAAGTGCTTATGATAAGAATAATTTTTGATGTGGGCAGGCCACTTAGCTCAACGTAGTACAATTCGACAATGTCTATTCAAAATATCATCAAATCTATGTTCCCTTTCTCTGTGAAGAAATATTTCCTGCTGTTTGAGTGGAAATTACCCTTAGCTAACCTTTTTCTATGCCCATATGTACTTTCTCAAGAACACAGAACCTCCTCCCTGCTAACTCCTTTTATAATTTTAAACATTTCTCTCAAGTGACCTCTTAAACTCGGACTGATAATCTCCTTCAACCTTTCCTCATAGGTCACATCCCACATACCCTGAAAATGTCTAGTCGCATGTCTCTGGACATTCTCTGAGACTTCTAAATCCAAAACTGCACTCTATGAGGTCTCACAAGGGTCTAGTGAGCACCGCAAATGCATAATCCTACAGTGCCATTGCACCCGATTTCTGAGGAACAAGTTTGTTGTACAGTTTAAGTATAACCTTGCTTGACTTGCACTGGACAAATCATGCTGTTAACCTTCTTACTTTCATCAGTACACTGTCTGGTTGTCGACTGTGATTAGTCCAAGAGTTTGTCTAAGTCTCATAAAAATATTAATAAATTTGAGTTTAAAAGCAAAACAAAATACACTGCTCAAAAATAATTAAGGGAACACTTAATCATCACAGTCTAACACCAAATCAGTTAAGCTTCTGGGATATCAATCTATCTAGTTAGGAAGAATAAGCAAATGTGAATCAACTTCACCTAGTTTGGTGCAAATGAAAGTGACAATGGACAAACTGGAGAGGCAACAGCAAGACAAACCCAAAAAGGGTTTTTTTTTTGCAGGTGGTGGCCACAAACAATTGCTCTCTCCTTATCCTTCCTGACAGATTCTTCTCTAGTTTTGTTTTGCTAGTGTCTTTTTCACTACCAGTAGCATGAGTAGCATCCTCTAGGATGGTGAGGAAGAACAGGGGGAGCACTGCCAAAGCCCTACAAAATGACCTCCAGCTGGCTACTGGTGTGCATGTTTGTGACTAAACTGTCAGAAACAGACTCCATGAGGATGTCATGAGGGCCCAATGTCCTCAATGTGGGACTTGTTCTTATTGCCCTTCACTATACAGCTTGGCTGGCATTCGCCAGAGAATACCACAATTGGCAGCTCCATCACTGGCACCCCATTCTCTTCACAGATAAGAGCAGGTACACACTGAGCACGCAGAGTCTGGAGACATCGTGGTGAACTCTATGCAGACTGCAGCATCATCCAACATGACCAGCTTGCTGGTAGGTCAGTGATGGTCTGGGTTTGCACAGAACTCCACATGCCAGAAAGCTGTATCCTGACAGTTGTTAGGGACTGGGATGAAATAATAATACACTTTATTTATATAGCACCTTTTCCATGCTCAAGGTGTTTCACAGAGTCTCATAAAGAAACGGTAGGTATGTGTAAAATTGGATACAGAAGTTTCCTGAATAGAACACTAAAACAGATAGATACATGATACACAAAGCATTAAATAGAATAAAAGACAATAAACCAGAGTAAAATGATAAATTCAACACTAAAAGAAAAGCCTAGCAAATAACATCATTTGTGATATAACACACACGCAAATTACCCTGAGCATCTGGACAGAGAAAAAGATCGAAAGAGGAGGCAGAATGTCAGGTTAAATGCCTTCCTGAACAGATGAGTTTTAAGTTGTTTTAAAAAGAATGAATTGAGTCATCTGATCTAATTAATTTAAGGAGGTTATTCCAGAGTCTGGGTGCTACACGGCTGAAGGCCTGTCATCCACAGAGTACAGGTTAGTGTGGGGCACACAAAGATTGCCAGAATCAGAGGACCTTAGTGGGTGAACAGGAGCATGGTGATGGAGAAGGTCACTGAAGTAGTCCTGTGCAAGGCCATGTAAAGCTTTGTAGGTTAATAATAGAATTTTATATTCAATCCTGTAAGACACAGGGAACAAGTGGAGGTGAAGCAGGATGGGTGCTATGTGCTCGTTGTTGCTGGTCTGTGTTCAGACTATTGTAGCAGAGTTTTGAATCAACTGGAGCTGTGATATAAGATAAGAAGTGGCACCTGCTGGTAGGGAGTTACAATAATCGATGCAGGATGTGATAAAAGAGTGGAGAAGATTCTTAGCGTTAGAAAAGGAGAGGAATGAGCAAACACAGGATATGCTGTGGAGGTGAAAATAAGAAAGTTTGTGGTTTATGTGGGTGGAATAAGAGAGGGAGGAATCAGAAATGACACCAAGATTCCTTGCATTAGAAGGTCTAATGAGATCACTGTCAGGAGTTCTGTTTTCTTGCAATGTAATTTTAAAAAAGTTCTGCTCCACCCGGGTTTTAATTTCACTGAGGCAAGTTGAGAGCTGAAAAAGCTCTGATGAAGTTTCACTTTTAGCATTGAAACAGAGTCAAGTACCATCTACATAAAAATGATAACCCAGTCCATAACTACAAATAATATGGCCAAGGGGAAGCATATAGGCACAGAATAGCAGAGGGCTGAAGACAAAGCCCTGAGGAACCCCTTGTGTGACCAGCACTGACCTGGATATGTTGTTGCCAATACTAACAAACTCTTGCCTATTAGTCAGATAGGACTTAAAACCCACTGGAGGGCAGTGTCAGAGACACCTAGCATGTTCTCCATTCTGGACAGTAGAATATCATGTCAAATGTGGCACTAAGATCTAAAGGAATTAATATGCTGGATTGTCCAGAGTCTGCTGCAATAAGCAAATCATTGGTCACCCGAAGCAGAGTGGTTTCCATCAGATTGTCAGAAGTATCAGAAGTGTACATCCCAACCTTTACTCTTTACAATGTCTTCAATAAAGGCCTAAGGTATCACACAAGATACGGTGAAGGACTGTCACATGGTCAGTCTCAGATGTCCAGAGTAAAATATGTAAGTTCAGCTTTACAACATAATGATGTTCAATTCCGCATATGTGGAGAAGAGCAGACCATAAGTTAGCAAGTTTCTCTTTGGATGAAAAGCAAGGGAGAGAAAGCACACTGGCAAGCAGATTCGAGCAACAGCAATGCCCTTCGGCAAAATCCTTCCATTCAGATGAAGCTTAATAGTTTGAAGGAGGACGGAACCAGGATAAGCTGTCATGATAAAGCCAATTTTACCTTGTTAATTAAATCCATCTTGCCAGCGACTTATTGAACCCGAACTGAAAAACACAAAAGCAATAACTCATTACAGGATAATCATTTCCTCAAAGTACATCATTATTGCTGAGAGATGCAGAATTGTCCTTTGGCTCTCTGCCTAATCATCCACTGTAACAAGGGCTTTAAAACGCCTGCCGGTAACACAGAACTGACATTATTTGGGGTCACATATTGACGCTGGATTTGTTAAATCTTAGTAACATTTCCTTCAGCGCCGTGTAATGAATTGCTGACACGACTGTCCAGTACAGTACTCCTTCATCCTATATGTGAGACCTATATCTCCTCTGGGATGTCAAACTTTTATTTAAAAATTCAAAACTAAAACATATCGGTCAAAGGTTACAGACAAAGTAGATAATTCATTTTTCTCAGTAATGAAAAAAACATGCTATTCTGTTTGGTCTAATTGCTTTGACAATTTTCTTTTTAATGTCTAATTAAACTTCTACCTATCACAGCAATTTGGAATAGGAGACAAAGCAATCATGAGCCCGTCTAAACAAATAATACCCACTGTACTTAAGCGCTGTGCCAATGCAGTGCAGTGATTAGTTCTGCAGTTTTACCACTCTTGTCACCTTGGATTTAATCCACACCCTGTGTCTTTCTGTGTGGTTTTTCTTTGTTTTTACATGTTAGGTCATTTGGGTAGAGTAAAACACCCCAGAACTGGCACACTTTGTCTATGGTTGCTTTCAGTCTTCTGATCAAAGCTCAGCTAAGAATGTTTGTGTGACATATAATTTCCATGGGGTCCCAGCTTTTCTCCAAGTCCTAGGATGACTGGATGAAGGAGATTTAATAACTAACGAACAAATTAATGGATGGAAACTGGTCTTGTTTGAGTATAACCGAGTAAGTGAAACAGACTGGTGTTCTGTTCAAGAACAGTTCTTGCCTCTTGCTAGGTACTGCTACTAGTGGTCTCAGTACTTGAAAACTAGAGCTGAATTAAATGGTTGGATCGATGTTTCTTCTAAACTGGCTCTGAATAAGAAGGGGTGTTTGTGTTACTGTGTGCTGCAAAAGACTGGCATCCCACATATGGCACATTTCCTAAAGTGGAAAGAGCAGATTCCAGATTCATTTAAAATGTACAGATGGAAATTAACCACTTCACACCATTAAACGTGATCCTAAACAAGGTGACCCTGGTGCTTATACAACATGACTGAGTTACCAATAAGTAATAAAAGAAATTGATAATCTTTGCTAAAATACCATCAACTTGCTGAATTTATTCCGAATTTTATCCTGTAATCTACAAAACAGCAAATTGAGCTGCGACACAGAAGCTGTGCAGTAAAATCCATTAAAAGGCTGCTCACCATGTTTTTTCGCCGAGTAGAGGAATGCTTATTTAGGTTGTTTTTCCAGAGGCCAGCAGAATATTAAGGAGCCATAATTTAAAGGCGGCTAACCTTTGCACTGCCTGTAATTTACTCAAAGGCGACAATCCCTTCAAACATTTATGCCTACTGGCAAGTACATGCTTGTTTCAGCAGTGATATTAAAAGTCAGTATCTAGCCTGCTATTAACAAACCATACATTTTAGTCCCATTTCTATCTATTTGGTGCAGTGATATCACTCCTGCTCTTCATGCTGGCCACTCATGTGAAGTGATTCATTTGGATTTGTCTACCTCCCCGATGTAATCAATATTAGCGCATAGCGGTGTATAAGCATGGATTTCCTCCAAATGGAAGCAGATATATTATTATCATCATCACCAGCACAGTTAGTGACTTTTCTATTTGACAAACAACTCTCCCACTGATCTGAGCTAAGAATCAAAGATACCCAAGTGCGTTACTTTGAACTCTTCTGCTCAGTAATCTGACAATATAACAAAGTCGCACCATGCCCTTGTTTTCTAGATGCAGTGGAAATAAAAATGTAATGAAGTAAGAATATTGGAATGTGCAAAGCCAGAATGGAACGGCTTCATGTTAAAATCACATGCTTGTGATTTTTAGTCTTTAATGTGTCTTGGAGCAGCTGAAAGAAGAAGAAGAATGTGTCGTGGTTGGCTTCTGCTAGAAAGCTATGATGGGTAGCTGCGACCCTGGTCAAGTTCCCTATTAGGGAGCTTCTTAATTGGAACTGTGTGACATGGATTCTTTCCTTAGATTTTGGTTACCTACCAGTGTCAGTGACTCTATGCAATATACTAACTCTAGTTACACTATGCGAAGAGAGCACAGGCATGTGAAAGAATATCTTCAGAGATGGACTGGTGTTCTGAACGAAGCTGGTTACTGCCATGTGCCCATTAATTCTGGATTTTACCACAATTCCCGAGTGAGAAATGTTCATCCATTTTCTGATCATGCTTTTTCAATGTCAGGTTATGCATGGTTGTAGATAGATAGATAGATAGATAGATAGATAGATAGATAGATAGATAG
>JANRMT010062854.1:124196461-124254871 GCA_026402145.1 Polypterus bichir lapradei | reverse complement strand
TAGATAGATAGATAGATAGATAGATAGATAGATAGATAGATAGATAGATAGATAGATACTTTATTAATCCCAAGGGGAAATTCATATAATCCAGCAGCAGTATATTGATACAAAAAACAATATTAAATTAAATAGTAATAAAAATGCCTGTAAAAGCAGACAATAACTTTGAGTAACCTATTCCTACAGATTTAGACTGCAGGTTTAGCTAGAACTGACCCTAAATGCTATGCCAAGCCATAGCATAGAAAATGCTGGGCAGCAGAGAAAGGAAAGCAATGACCAGGAGATGGAGGGGAGAAGGTCTGGGACAGGAAAAAGTGAGAATGCTGAGAAAAGCAAGAGGGCCTGATCAAGAAAACCAAAATGCAAAGGCGAAGCAACAAAGCAAAGATCCAAACATTGGATCCAAACAAACTTTCTTGGAAGAGCCTTTTAGCTTCCTCTAAAACTAAAGAGAGCAAGAGAGAGTAGCAATGGAAAGAGATCTCAAACCATGCTGGAAGTCGTGAACCACCATCTTATATAGGCAGAGCATCATAATAAAACATGTTATCTGACCAGCAACAAGCATAGCATGATATGGTAAACTACATGCAGCAATTAACACAAAATGGTGGTTACTATACCAAAGCAAACAAGAAAATGGAATCAACAGAATAGCACTAAAATGATCAACATATAGAAAGACATAACAGGAAAAATAAATTCAGAGTGCTAAAAGTGTTGGTTTATGTCAATCACAAGTTCTCAATGATCCAGACTACTTAATCCACTTTAAGGCACAGGGACTTTGAAACTAGTCCAGAAGAATCAGGTGCAAGGCAGAAACGAACCCTGAATGGGATGACAATCCATAGAAGTGCTTATTCATCTCACATTCACACTCCCTCACAATAAGCCAGTATCTGTCTATCTATTAGCACATCCACTCAATCCAAATCACTAGAATTCACCCAGGATGGGATGGAAACCCATTACAACACACACTCAAGTACACATCCACATTCACACATCCATAACAAATCTACAGTCACCGATTGACCTTATCAGCACATCATTGGAATATGGGAGTAAATCATGGCAGACACATGAAGAAGATGCAAATGTTGAATTGTAATTTGATTGTAAACTGAACCTGTGTACCTACAGCTATAAGGCAACAGTGCTAACCCATTATCAATTGTGCCTGAAGTAAAAAGGAAACACAGAAAATGGCCGCATGGTTGGGTTTCTGACAGTAAAGTGAAGTCGGTCTACTCTCTAGTGCTGGTGAAAGGCCACATGGAGCCCTAGGCAAGTTTCTGCAAGCACCCACACTTAAAAAAAATAAAATAAAAAAATAAACACCACACCAAAATAAATGCATTAACAATGGATTTTAAAATTCTCATGCCTTCGTTTAATAAAACAGACCAAAGTAATGGCAAACTAAACATGTTCATAGAGCACGCAAGGTAATTAAAAGTAATACTAATAATAATAATAATGATCCTAAATAGGTCCTTTTAATGCAAATGCACAATTAAAATATATGAATATAAGAATAAACACAATTATCCCTGGAACAATGTATATTAGGGTGGCACGGTGGCACAGTGGGTAGTGCTGCTGCCTCGCAGTTAGGAGACCCGGGTTTGCTTCCTGTGTCCTCCCTGCGTGGAGTCTGCATGTTCTCCCCGTGTCTGCGTGGATTTCCTCCGGGTGTTCCCGTTTCCTCCCACAGTCCAAAGACATGCAGGTTAGGTGCATTGGCAATCCTAAAATGTCCCTAGTGTGTGCTGTGTGTGCCCTGCGGTGGACTGGCACCCTGGCAGGGGTTTGTTCCTGCCTTGCGCCCTGTGATGGGTGGGATTGGCTCCAGCAGACCCCCGTGACCCTGTGTTAGGATATAGCGGGTTGGATAATGGATGGATGGACAATGTATATTATACATTATATCACTTAAAAATAACACAATAATTGCACAGTCTTTAAAACTGACATTTAACAAAATGAGAAAGAGAAGTTTTATATTACAGTTTTGCTTTCCTGGACTTCCTTGCTGCATAGTCCTCTATGATATCATCAAATGTAATATGGCTCATTACAGTCTGCTTAGGTAGTAGAATTAATTATTATGTCATTACAGTAACTTCAGACTGAATGCAATCTTTTCTTTAAAACCTATCTGAACACTACAGAACATGATGATGTCTATGATGTTCAGATAGCATTGTTAAACCCAGGGGCTTACTTAGCAGGGAAGGGGGACCTGGGGTTGAACCATTGTTTGGGGCTCCTCACATGTGTTCTGAGAACCACTGAAAAACTGGCATGAAATGTCAAATGTTAGGAGTCGCCTAAACTTGAACAGGCAATACAGAAAAAACAGCAAGTAACATTCCAGTTTGCAGAAGTGTATGGGTAGCTGCAAAAATCATAAAAACAGCATATGAGATTATGAGTGATATAGGGAAGGGGCCAGAATATGTGACGGAAAAGCATAGACTTATACTCAAGTAGCTGTGTAAGCTCGTGCTGTAAAAAGCCTGGGCTCCTAAAAACAATTGAAATCATTAGAAAAAAAATTGAAATGCAGAGTCGGCGGTTTTGTTTTGCAGACGTACTCGCCCCCCTTGTCTATCAGCAGCAAAGTGAGTTTCTCTCTCATTTGTCTTTCCTCGGTGGGTTCACTTTGGCAACAGAGTCACTTGCTTTCATGTTGTAGCCTCGTACTTTTTTTCTCATTATGACTTGTTAACTTGGGGTCGCCCTGCATGCTCTTTGAGCTTCATTGCTGTAGCCTCGCAGTTCTGTGCTGGACAGACAGATAGACACACTTCGATGTGTAGACGTTTATCTATAAGATAGCCTTCAGAGCACAGTCTGCCATGTCAAATGTCATAAACAAACAGAGTCTTAGCCATTAACTATCTATGATGAGAGAGAAAGGGCCAGAGATGGAAAGGGGGAGAAAAAATATTTTAAAACATTATTCTGGTGTCAATAGTTTCACAATATCACATAGTTTTAGCTGTTGAGAATAAAGAAATAAAAATATGAAAATAAAACTAAAAATAGATAAAAATAAATGTTAAAAATTGAAATAAAAATAAAACCACATCAGTAGGTTTAGGTTTTTGACAGTTTTCACACTCTGGGCACTTTTGTTCAGCTACTAATAAACTTTACCAGTTGTTCAGTGTACAGATAGCTTCAATGTAGAGTTTATTTAAGATAGTTTGTGGTTTGTCAACAACAAGAACTTTCTGCTCAGGTCTGTAAAATGTAAAGAAGGATTTTATTTTCAAAAATGCTTTCTCACTACTGTTTGAAGTGGCAGATAAGTACAAATAAGCTGGAACATTTTTTATTCATGATCCATATTCAGCATGGTTCATAAGGCATTTTAATCAAGGTTTTGTTGATTGGTACATTTCAATGTCAGGCTTTTGAATAATTAGAATAAGTGTAAAGAAAGCCAGCAACTTGTCATAAATGGAGTTTTGTTTTATTGTGCAGTGCTGGTTGAGTTTCTGTGTCTGTCGGTGGGGCTCAGTCACAAATACATCTAACCACAGTCACAAATGATCAAATTGAAATATTGTATGGGATCATTTGTATCTGCTACATCTGAATTGCACCCTAGCAATCTATGAACATCAGTTCTGAACGTTGCCCAAAGCTCTTTTCAAACAACACACGTTCAGAAGTGGCATTAGAGTTTTCCATTCATACAAAATCATCCCTTTCATAGGCTTCACTATCTCTAGAACTATAACCTATCTTGCTATCACTGTTATAACACAGCAAATCACTTTTTTTCATGCAATAGCCCATTTTGAGCTCTTCTGCTGTCCAACAGCTGCCCTACATCACTACAGTACCTGCAATTCACTGAAGATAGTAAACTTGAGGATGACACTGCATGTGTGTGACTAGTGGCAGACCAATTATCTCAAGGATAACGGAAAAGGAGTTAAAGACGGCTGGAACAGTATGAACATTTCTTTGACAAACAAAGAATACATTTATTTTCATACCTCTTGGTGAAAAAACACACACGTTCCTTCAGGGCACAAGGCGCATGCAGAATGCAGCCATCTAAGACAAAGAGAAATGGGCTTGCTAAATTAGTGCCCCTAGAAGATGGTGCCCTAGGTGGTCGCCTGTGTCACCTAATGAGTTGACCAGCACTGCACTGGAGTTAGTATAGATAGCCAGTCCTTTAAATGTTCTAATGGGACCAGGATATAATGGTGACTGGAACTAGCAGAAAGTACTGTTAGATAGGTTCAGACCTTGCAACAAACTTGACTACATTAGATCCACAAAATAGTCTATAATCAGAACTCGGTTGAATGTGAGGATTGGTTTGTGAAGAGGACTGAAAGTTACAGGCTGTTGCGGGTGCTCTTGAGCCATCCTTGAACTCAAACAATGAATAAGGTAGTGGGACAAGAAGTTCCAACAAGAATGGCATTTTTACAAGAGAAGTTGGCTGGGATTGGCTCCAGCAGACCCTCGTGACCCTGTGTTCGGATTCAACGGGTTGGAAAATGGATGGATGGATGGATGCCACAGTTGGGAGAACACAAAGTACAGCAGAAAGATAAAATAAACAAGGACCCTAAGAAAATAAGCTAAAAAAAATCCAAAGGAACTATATGGGTAGTTGATCCTAACTAGTATGTTGGATAACGTATGCACTTTTCTATAAGTGCCTAAAAAACACTGCCTATTCACCATCATCTAAATGTACACTTGAACACATTTTCCCCACCCTAGCCCTCATTCTCTTGACAATAACTCCCCTCCTAACTCCAAGGCTGACCTGCCTTAAGGCAGGAATATTCCAAAGACTTATTCTGGGTGTACTATAATTTTTAGGGCTCTAGATGCTGTTCCGGACTGGCCGTCCATCTTGAGGGCCCTCCGTTAATTAATTCACAGCGGTCTAAGGCCCTGGATTTTTCTGGTAGTAGCCCCCTGCACCTGCAAAATGGTTACAATCAGAGAGGCTACTTGAATTTCATATATAAGTACTGGGTAAGTGCATAAACCACTTCATCAGGCTGACATTTACCATGTTCAACCCTGGTATCTTAAGGGACCCTTCCATTATGCTGCCTTGAATAGTTTCTAATATATTGTTTACTTTAATGCAACATGTTACCATCTGTCTGAAACAAGATTGGAGGTGCATCAGCCACCAGAGGAAATATAGGAAAAGAGACAAATTATGTGAGGGGCCTTGACCCTTCCATCCTGGGTATGACGTTAATCTGAATCCAGCCCTGCATGTAGGCCCTCCAACCTGTAGGGAAAAACCTAGTGGTTGGTGGCAGAATTGGCACTCCAGCCACCAAAAAAAAACTCACACTGTTCCACTCCATCTGAGCTAGGATGGAGCTGAGGTGTCACCCATTGCATGGCTGCACTTGGGTCCTAATCTGGGATCCTGAGTTGGTTTGTCATGTGGTGGATGCAGCAATGCACTGTATCAGCTCATGCTCCTAACTTCCTCCTCCTCCTCATTGACCATCTAGCCCACAGCCAGTCACCCATTCTCCTATCCTCTGAGTGATGCTCACACAGAACTATGCCAAAGCTGATCCAGATCAGTCATCCAGAAAAGGAATACCCAGCATAGCAGCGAACAAATGATTTGTCCTGTTGACACAAAAAAGAAACCCACAAACACATTCACGGATCACTGCCCAGGAAGGAAGCGTGCTTTAAAGGTGTCCGCACGCACACAACATTTTTCTGGCCTACATTCAGGATTTTACTGATACACCAGATTTTGTTTGTTTGTAATAAAGTGTCATATTTATCCCAAATATCTCATGTATCTTTATCACTATTATGACTAGCTAATTAATAGATGCAAACCTTTAACAACCTTTGGATCTGATTCTATATTTTTAATTTAGGATAAACATAATATCTTACAGATATGTCACCTACACACCATTTGCCAGGAAAAAGTGTACTGATTGTACAAATCAAAACATAGTCATTTCTGTTAAACAGCAGCCATTAAAGGAGATGAGATGGAAATAAGACTTCTCAGTGCACAGCCATAGTGATTTTCACATTTTTATACCCTGTGGATGTTAAGTGCATGGTCTGTTGCATCTGAAATAAAGTGCTGATATTGCTCAATATTTTGAATCGGAGAACAATCTTCCTGTCGTCACCTTTAGTTAGTTCTCCCTCATTTCAGGGTTTTTAGCTCTCATCTTTTCTTAGTAGCCAGTACCTTCTTGTTTCTGCGATCAGCAACATAAATGTCCAAAAAAAGCTTCAGTGTTCAACTGGGTAGATTATCTCCGAGTTCCACCATTTTAGACTTTGGCAGCTTCAACCTAACTGTTTCAATATTTCAGACTTTGTTTCTTTTGATAATAAACCTAGATCAAGGTATAATGACATAGTGCTAATCCCATAGCAGCTGAATTTGCCTGCTAACTCATTGTTTTCACCCTGTAAAATCTTTTCATATTGCACCCTTCTTGTTCACCCATCTGATGCTAGTCTCCTTATTTACACTCTGCCTTGTGGCCTCTGGCAGCTTGTTGCGCAGCCAACTGTGTGCCAGCTTCCTCTTGTATCTCTCTTTTAAGAGAGCCATTCTGGTAGCTTATGCTCATGGGAACAGGCCTCTTCTCTCCTTTTCCAATGATGTAGATTCATACAATAAGTAGTTCAGATCAAGAAGCAGACACAAGATTTTTCACGTTTAGCCCAAGTGATTTAATGAACCATTACTAAGTCTTGGTTCAGTGATTGCAAGACCCAGTTTTATAATTATGACAAACATGGGTCCAAACTCAGTCACTTGAGCATTTGCTTAGATGCCTGACAGTTTGTTGCTTTATATAAAGTCTGTGAAAAACAGTTGGGCTAGAAGTAAAACCAGGAATACCAGAAACTGCTAAAGCATGTAC
The DNA here is from genome assembly GCA_026402145.1 of Polypterus bichir lapradei. Classification (NCBI taxonomy): domain Eukaryota; kingdom Metazoa; phylum Chordata; class Cladistia; order Polypteriformes; family Polypteridae; genus Polypterus; species Polypterus bichir. The sequence goes on along the minus strand of JANRMT010062854.1, from coordinate 124,247,936 downwards.
TGTATCATCTTTGTGGAAGACATTTCTATTAAAGTAATGTTCATCCATTTACCCATTTTCTGATGTTAATTCGGGCTTGGTGTGCTGGAGCAGCAGTCTAAGTAAAGAAGCCTAGATGTGCCTCTTTCTTGTAACCTCCTCCAACTCCTATGGTCTCCCAAGGTCTACACAGGTAGGACATGCCAAAAACACCTCCCAAGGGAAGCATTCAGGAGGCAACCTAATCAGATGCCCAAAACACCTCAACTGGCTCCTATCAATGCAGAGAAGCAGTGGCTTTGCTTTGAGCTCCTTCTGAATGGCTGTGCTCCTCACCCTTTCACTACACCCTGTGGAGGAAACTCACTGCCACTTGTATTTGCTTTCTAGCTCTTTAAGTCATGACTCACAACTCGTGAGGGCAGGAAAGTAGATCAGGAGGTAAATCAAGAGCTTCAGCTTTAAGCTCAACACTCTGTTAACCAAGACTGACCATTACAACATTTGCATGACTGTGGGTTCTGCTTCAATCCTCCTGTCTATCTCATGCTCCCTTCTTCCTTCACTCATGAACAAGATCCCAAGATACTTAAACTCCTCCACTTGAGGCAGCACTCTATCATCAACCCGGAGGGTTCACTTCACCCTTTTCCAACTAAGAACCAAAAAACTGGGGTTTAGTGGTGCTGATCCTCATACTGGCTGCTTCACAATCGACTGTAAACTACCCCAGTATGTGTCTAAGGTCACAGCCCAATAAAACCAGCAGATCCCTATCATCTGCAAAGAGCAGAGATGTGATCCTGAGGTCTAGTGTAGCCAAGGGGTTATGCAGTTTCACTAAATAATTATGCAGTTTCACTAAATAAAGTGGGTGCATTGTTTGATATAATGAAATCTGTAAAAAAAAGTAAAGACTCAAAAAGTCACACAATTGATGGAAGCCCGACCATTTATTGTAATATCTACCATAATACCAAATCCAGTCCATTGGCTGCAAAACAGCAACCAAACCAGGCTGGGGTATCAATTGATTGCAGAGTATTTAGACATATATCAATTTACAGTATATAAAAAGCATGGAAGAAAAACTCTGAGAAAAATCCACAAGGATACGTAAAGAAGATAAATAATACATTTCTACATTTATACAGGGGGTCCTCAGGTTACAACGTCTCGACATATGACGTTTTGAGTTTACAATGCTCACACCCACAAAAAATTAAAAAAATTGAGATGTGACTGTTTTGGCTTACACCATTACCGTCATACTTACAGACAACGTGTGTAAACTAGTTTGGTTGCGCACAGTGGAAGAATATGCAGTAATACGGTGTATGAGTGAGGGAGTTGGCGAACTAGTTTGGTTGCACATGGTACAAATAGTCTGTTTGTGTTGCTTTGTTTGGTGACTTTTTGTCCCTTATCCTGGCTCCTAAACGAAAGTCAGAGTCTTCAGATGGTAGTGCTTCGAAGAAGAGGAAAGCCATCACGATGGAAGTGAAATTAGACATTGTAAAGAGATCAGAAGGAATAACGGTAATGATTTTTTTTACACTCATTTTTTTGTCATTTATTCTGTTACTACAATATGTCAATGTCAATTTATTTATATAGCACATTTAAAACAACATAGGAATGCTGTGGCCAAAGTGCTTTAATAATATAATAAAAGAAAACAAACAAATAACATAAAAATACATAGAATATAAGAACATAAATAAAGTACATAATAAATAGAAGTAATGTTATATAATCACAATGAGGAAACCATCAGTATTACTGAAGGTCACGGAATGCAAGTGAATAGAAATTAGTCTTTAATCTTGTTTTGAACAGTTCAATTGTTGATGACTCCTTTATGTGATGAGGTAAAGAGTTCCACAGGCGAGGGGCAGCAGCTGCAAAAGCCCTGTCCCTCTTGGTTTTACACTTGGTACGTGGGACAACAAGAGACAACTGACCAGAAGATCTAAGCACTCTGGATGGCTGGTGTAAAGCACACAATTCAGATAAATAGGCAGGAGCAAACCCATGTAAAGATTTAAAAACAAGCAACAAGATTTTAAAATCAATTCGAAAACTGACAGGCAGCCAGTGTAAAGAAGCTAAAATAGGAGAAACAGAATCATACTTTCTTGCCCCATCCAGAAAGCAAGCGGCAGCATTCTGGACCAACTGTAACCTGTGCATCAGGGATTTGTTAATCCCAGAATACAGCGAGTTGCAGTAATCGAGGTGAGAAAAAATAAAAGCATGAGTAGCTTTCTCAAGATCCCTAGAAGATAAAAAAGGCTTGATCTTACCTAATAGACGAAGCTGGAAAAAGCGAATCTTGACTACAGAATTTACTTGTTTCTCAAAAGAGAAGTTACTGTCAAAGATAACACCTAGATTGCGGACTTGAGGTTTGCAAAAGACAGAGAAAGAGCCGAGAAGTCCAGGACTAATTTGGGCTTTAGCTGATGGACCCACTATAAGCATCTCTGTTTTACCATGTTTTTTACAATACCATGTACAGTGCAGTATATTTATGTCCTTTTCCTTTTTCTGTGGGTTAGTTGTGTTTTTATGTTCTAGATTATGATTCTGCAAATGTGTTAGGATAGGTAAGTGACTTAGGCTAGGGCAGCGGTTCTCAAACTTTCATATTTCGCGCCCCTCCTTTTCTACCTGCAATAATTCTGCGCCCCCTGCATAATATAAGATAGATGAGAATAACCCATGATACAACTAACAAAGCTATGATACTTGTGCGGTGTTGCGGTTAAAATGCCTTGTGTGATTTTTGGTAGTAATTCTAATCCCCAAAACAAAGAATAAATATTTTTTTATTATTTAATTATTTTTTTTATGTAAAGAAACGATTAAATATGTTTTAATTTTTAAAAATCTCGTAAACGAGGACACCGATGAAGTCAATCTGTGCAAGACGAACGTATTCTCGTCCGACAAATATTATACCGCTGTTAGTTGTATCATGAAAATAACCAAATACGCAATAAATTATTTAACTCAATTTGACAATATTGGCTACTCTGCCAATGTGGTGCAGTCGCATCGCATTATCACCTGATCTACTGTTACCCGAATGTTCGCGACAGATACCGATACGTCTCGAACTTTCTGGATTGAAAATACGCGACTATAAAAGCAGCAGCAGCTGCGCCGCTCGTCAGTTAGTCATTAGATCTATGCCATAGAAATGTTTTATTTTAATTATAATGCATTCATTGTGATTATATGCTTGCAAATTTAAATTTGAAATAAAAATGTAAAAAATTAATTTTGATGTCTTGTTCATTTAATCGACGCCCCCCTTGTACAGTTTCAGCACCCCCTCAGGGGGGTGCACTCCACAGTTTGAGAACCGCTGGGCTAAGGTGTATTTTGACTTACACCAAAATTCGGGTTACATCACTGTTGTAGGAACAGAACTGTGTCATAACTTCAGGACCCCCTGTGTAGTGTTTTTCTTACTACTCAAAGCACTTTCATAGTGGGTGGGGAGCCATTTCAACCACCACTAATGTGTATCATCCACCGAGATGATGTGATGGCAGTCATTTTGCACCAGTACACTCACCACACATTAGCTGTTAGGTGGTGAAGTGGTGAGAGAGAGAGAGCCAATTAGAGACGGGGGATGATTAGGGGGCCAGAATGACTAGGCCATGGAGGGTACCTTAGCCTGGACATGGGAATACACCCTCTTCTTTATGAAAGATGCCCAGAGATTTTCTACGCCCACAGAGAGTCAGGACCTTGGTTTATGTCTCATCTGAATGACTGAGCCATTTTTACAGCACGGTGTCCCCATCGCTGCACTGGGGCATTATGGATACACATTCATACCACAGGTTACCATCTGTCTGCTGGTGTCAACAACACCAATTCCAGCAGCAACCCAAGCTTTTACTAAATGGTCTCCCATCCAAAGACTGGCTGGGCCTGAACATGCTTAGCTTCTGATGGATAACCTCTTCTGAATTGCATGTGTTATGGTTGCTGATGCAAACTTCTCCCAGACACTGTGTGAACAGCTGTGGTAAGCACCAAGCCACCATGCCATTGCATGAAAGTTGATGAGGAAATTAAAACTGTTACCCTCCAATTACCTTAGATAAGCCTTTCAATGTTGTGCTCCAAAGTAGCTAGAAATACATCAAGATTTTCATTAACCACTAATAGATTTAAAGAAAGAAAACTCCCTTGTGATGTTTCTGACTGTAAACAAGCATTCACTTAATCAGTTCATTTTTTGGGAGGCAGTATGTCTGCACTTCATAAAACTTTATAAGTACATTACTGAAAGCCTATAAGAGGGTTAAAATCTTTTGACTTTAAATCAAATCCAGAAAGCTGCCTTTAGTCTGTAGAAAGTTCTGTTTTCCATTTGAATGCATGGCACAGATCGCGTCCACTGAGGCACCTCTATTGAAGGCTCATCGGTTTACAGTATGAAGAGCAGCTTCTTTCACGTGGCTTTCCAGCCTTTGGAAATGCTTCCCAAGTTCATACCAAGAACTCTTACCTTTTACAACAAATGAGATATCTTGTCAAAGAAACTGAAAAGGAAACGTTAGTACTGTGTGCAGTGGAAACTGATGACTTCTGAACTATAGATAAGCCTTCTTTTCTAAGTATAACACCTTTCATTATGGACACCATCCCAAAAGTCTTGCCACAAGTTGTAAATTCTGATTTCAGAGGTCTGTGCTTTTCTTCTCTGTAGTTCCAGTTTCAGAGGAAAGTTACAAAGTCGGGATTGTCTGTCACAAAACTAACAATCTTTGCTTGATATGGAGGCTTTCACAAAGAATCCTGTCACAAGGTATACTGCAGAACATCTCTGTATTTTACATTGCTTTGTTCACAGCAAAAGTAATAAACCTCACAAAGTAATAAAGACTTTTTTAGAATGTGCCTTTCACACTAAGATATATCTGGAAGCATACTTTAAATCAAATATTAACCATCCACCCATTTTCTAATCCCTAATACAGTTTTGAGTTGTGGGAAGCTTATCCTAGCACCACAGAGTGCATGTGGGAACCATCACAATGAACATTTATGCACAATATTCATAACGGGCCAATTTATAATTTCCAACTAGCTTGTACTACTTTGGAATATAGAAGAAACACCTGAACCCTTGTAGAAATATTTACACAGATCTGACAATAAGTGGTCTAGAATTGTAACTCAGGATGGTGGCGTTGGGAGGCAGTGCGGCTACACCGCAGAGCAAATATGCAGAGGTTTTCCAAGTAAGAGTCATAAAAGAAATAAGACACTCTTTTATATAGCCCAGGGGTGACGCCAGTCCCAGCAAACATTGAGTGCAAGGCACGAACAATCCCTGGACAGGGCGCCAGCTCATCATTACTGCTGTACCACCGTGTACCCACATGTTTAATTATTAAGAGTATGCATTATTTAAATGAAGTTAACAATTTATCTGTAAAATGTAATATACATACTTTAATGCATTTTATCAAAAATTGATATCAAGTATACATTTTAGTATTCAAACAGCACACGGCTCCAAGAAGCTAGTCATAACCATCTGTAAATGCGCAATCTCTCCTATTGAATTGAATTGAATTCATTTATTGTCATTGTATGGTACAATGAAATTCAATATGCAACTCCTCCATAAACTAATTTTCCTATAAAATGATAAAATAATATGATAAAAAACCTATGACAAATATGCAATGTGATAGCATAAGTACAATATACATGTACATATAGTGCAGATAGCATAAATGGTTCATAAAATGGCTCAGGTTGTACAATATTACAGTTGTAATGCAAGTTGTAGTACTATAAGTACAAACAGTTCTACCAGGAGTACTTGATGAACTGATTGAGTGTGTTTATAGCTCTTGTAATAAAAACTGTTTCTGAGCCTTGAAGTCCGTGTAGGAAAGGCTCAGAAGAGTTTGCCAAATGGGAGAAGTTCAAAAAGACTGTGCACATGGCTGAGTGGAATCCATGAAGATGCTGGTGGCTTTCTTGAGGCATCATGTACTATAAATATCCTCCATGGCTGGAAGTTGTATCCCGGTAATCCTCTGCTCTCTTGACACAAACTGCTATGGAGCTGTCTGATCAGCTAGTGTGCAGCTGTGATAACACAAACAGATACAATGGCTTAAAATGCTCTGAGTGGTATTTGGAATAGTCTGGCTATTCCGTGGACCATTATCCATCCATCCATCCATTTTCCAACCTGTTGAATCTGAAAACAGGGTCACCGGGCTTGCTGGAGCCAATCCCAGCCAACACAGGACGCAAGGCAGGAACCAATCCCAGGCAGGGCGCTAACCCACCGCAGGTGGACCATTATATTGTTCCAGAATTATTACAATCAAGTGCCTTAAATTTGTAAACAATATGCAATTAATTTTGGTGTTTTTGATACAGTCCTTGTCATGGATGTGAATCTAAAAAAGAAAGCGAGATCAAGAAACAGTAGCACTGCTTTAATGCTGGGTGCCGCCAGTTTGCAAAACATAAAAGAAAAGAGTGTACACATGGTGTAAGGCTGCCGTGAAAATGTGCGTGGCTTTACACCAATATTATTTTTTATACATCTCAAAGTGAGCGTGGAAATGGGCATACACAACATTTTTGTGTGTACGCACCATTTATACATGAGACCAAGGTGTCCTATTAAACCATAAACTCTTTATTTGTTACACATTCAACAGTGAACAGAACTGCAAAGCAATCCAAAAAGCAAATACTTCTTTTTTCTTTGAGAAGCAAACATACATTTCATTACTTTTCATCTTTCACTCTATTACAAAGTACTCCAAGACACAATATTTCTTAATATCTTTCTGGAAGTGTGAACAAAACTGAAAAACACCCTACAAGCAAAAACTCAGTACTCATAAGGCATTCAGTCTTTATTTAATATGGTATCCCTCTTGGTTAGAATCATATAAATCCCTGCTTTACGTACTGTATCTCAGTTTTAGCAGTAAGCATTATCAACAATAATTTGACACTAGTAAATTTAATAATGAGAATGATTACAAGGAGCTTCACAAAGAAAATGCTTAATCGTTATCAAATATAATAATTATAATAATAATAATAAGTTTTATATAGCACTTTCTCACTATTCAAAGCACCTTACAAAGACAGAAGGGAAGCACTTCAAACATCACCTATGTGTAGCACCCACCTGGATGATGCTACGACAGCCATTATTGCACCTGTTTGCTCAACACACATTAGGTATTAGGTGGTGAAGGAATGAGAGAGATAGCCAATTAGAAACAGACAATGATTAGGACATGATGGGCAATTTAGCCGGGACGTTGGGATAAATGTTACTTTTTTTTCGAAAGATGCCCAAGGATCTTTAATGTCCACAGAGAGTCAGGATCTTGGTTTTACATCTAATCTTTACAGCACAGTGTCCCCATTTTTGGATTGGGGCATTGGGATCCAAACACAGACCACAGGGTAAGCACCCCCTACTGGCCTCACCTATACCTCTTCTAGAAGAAACCCAAATTTTTCCTAAATGGTCTCCCATCCAAGTACTAGCAGGGCCCGAACATGCTTAACTTCAAGTGGATGGCCTATATACTGTGGTTACATCCTTGGCATTATCACAATCTACAAGAGAATTAGTTATTTATTCTAATCGACATTTCCACTGGTGTTTCTACATTAAGGGCAAGTGGAGCACTGCCTTCCTCATTCCCAGTAGATGGCACTGTTTTGCAAAAAAATAAATAACTGTAAACTCATCTCAATAATATAACATATTGTTAAAATGTTTGTTAGCAAGCTTAACTAAGGTGTCATAATCATTATTTCCAATTTTAATCATATGCCCAGTTAAATTCCTTATCAAGAAAAATATTTTTTTTTGTAGTTTAAGAAATTTTCTTTGTGGTTGGTGCTGCTTGCCTGTTTCCAGATTGCTTGTGTAGGCCCTTCGTCCCCACAGTGTTTCAGCAGACCTTCTTAGTTCTGTCTTAGGGCTTGCAGGATAGAACCCGTTTAAGTGGTCATTGTGTGAATTCGTACATCTGGCTGCACTGGAATAGCTGCCTTCAACAATATTATAAATCACATTGATTATTCACATAAAATAAGATTTAGAATTTTGCACATTGAACTGAAAAACTGGGAATAAAATGTTTAGGACTATATCAGCCTAAAGAATTATATTCCACATTCTACAAACAGTCAATATTTAGAAAGTAGATATGGATGTGGTGCACTGACATAAGTACTTAGACCCCCATTAATAATAGGCTGGACAGGTCTACCAAAATAAAAGAACTGTGTATGAAATTTATAAGCAGACTAGCTGGGGACTGTGGCTCCTTCAATGTGGGTAGCTACATCCTTTACATATTCCACAACTCTGCAATGACTAGTGTGTATTTCTATACTGTGGTATGTTAAGCTGGAGGCACCAGTATAAGAAAGGCCCAACAAAGGAGAGAATGAAAACAAAAATGATGGCCATTGTGAACAACACTGCACATTCTCTCTGTGACACATCCGCATCGAATACTTTTAACCAAAGACTTATTCATCCAAAGCGTGTCATAAAATGCTAACCTATCTATCTATCTGTCTATCTATCTTTTAGCTGTGTAGGGTGCTGTTTACTGAGTGAATGTTTCTTCTTTCACTGATGAGTATTTCATGCTTGGTGAAATATATTTTAATACAATCTTTTGGTGGTTGTACTATATGATAAATTAATATGTTCATATGTATCATTTTGTGTAATATTTGATTCAGATAACATTTTAATATCATTGATGTTGGTAGCCACTCCAATCTTTCATAGCTCCTTCCATGTATTATTTTCCCCTGGCTGTATGAGTCGATCCAAGCTAGGATTCTTCCTGTGACTCAGTTAATTGAATTTAAGCAGAGGTGCAGATCTCATAAGAGTCGTAAGTCATACACAAACATAAAGTGTTCCATAGCTGATTGATGTATTTTTCTTTTATACAGCACTTTTCAGGGTGAAAGCACAGTATTTCCTTCTGTATATTAATGATGCCACCTATTTATTCTTTTCATGATTGTTGTTCAGGTATCTTGCAAGAACCAAACCTAAATGAGACACCCAAACTTTACTACCATTTAGTCTCATATTGAGAATGAACAGAAATTAGTTTGAATGTTCTTATAGACAGCACTCAATTAAAAACTGTTATTATCTGATATAGCATAACCCAATTATAATAAAAGCATTCTACAAATATGCACCTCACATAGTTCATTGTATATAAAGCAGCACTATCATGAAGTTTAAAGGTTTATAGGATCATTATTGTCATGTGTATAAAGTACAGTGAAATTATTACTTTCATTGCACTATAAAGTGATTACTTATAGTTTTTCCATATGGGAAAAAACAGCATAAAGTGTAATGCCAAGCAAATCTATTTTTATAGTGCCTTCCGTATAAAGGAACACAAATACAAAGTACAATACAAACAAAATAATCTTAGCTATTTATAATTACAAACAACATTACCATAAAGTGCAATACTAAGCAATCCTTCCATTTTTTATTTTATAAAGCTCTTACTATGTTATGAAGGCTCCATAATCATTCTGTAGAGCTGTAACCTGAAATATATTTCATTTACTGTAGGTTTTTCACAATGACCTTAAACACTAAGTATTTTTCAAAATAGCCTATGAGCCATTATTTGATACATTAGTTTCTGTTGGGGCAGAACTATTAAGAACCACAAAGTACACTGAAGGCAGACCCTCCTCTGCACTGCCAGAGGTAAAATTGAAGGAAAAGGTTTCAATAAATTAACATAATTACTAATTATCACCAGCTATCAGAAATCAAGGTCAATAGTAAAGTGGCCTAAGATCAAAGAACGTTCACATAGTTGCTGACTCACGGCTGCAGGAGACTTCACTAAAATTCCATTTAATCATTTCATTAAGGAATCTCTCCCCCACCACTACCTTCCAGCAGCCACCCCATCATTTAAAACTAGCTGAACCCACTCACAGACTTTGTAATAGACCTTGAATGCAACTCATTTGTCTTTACCTGACCTCTAGAAGGACTTCTAAGGCTTAATTAAATTTTGAGCAATTCTGCTTTATATGAGGAAGTGTTTCGACTGGAGAATGTGTGTGTAAATTAGCTAAATTTCTAACGGAGCTTGTAATATTATGTGCCATTGCATCCAACCTCGACCGCCTTTCCCATTTTCAGTATATAGAAAGTGGACACTCTCAGACATTTTTTTATATTCCACCTAATACATGCGGCCTACAGTCTCCCCCCACCTAAACTATTTGAAATATTTTTAGAAATATAATGGTGATAAATTGGCTAAGCGTGAAAAGCATGAGGGTCAAAGGGTGAAGGATTTTTAGATTTGATGATATATAATATGCATGTTGTAAAACACATATGCTACATATGGTATGAATGTGGATGCAGAGGAAATGAGGAACAAAGGATGGTGAGGGTGAGCACCATACGGAAGGAGATTTTTGATCTTCAAAGTAGGGGTATTTTATTTTCCTTAGTGTAGAGAACTAGTTAATTCCATCCTTGGGAAAAAAAAATACCAGCTCCTCCTTTCAAGATGAAAGCCAAAGAATTCCAGCAAGCTTGGGTTTTGATGATCCTGTAGTCAGCAGGGAAAAACTCATCAAAAGAAAAATGGAGAGAGAAAGAAAGAGAGAAAATATAGGGGGTCGAGAGAGGGAAATACTTTCTTTAGGAGCAACTGTGCAGAAAAGAGGGATGAAAAACTGTCCCTTGGGAACAGGTGTTCTAATCAAATTAGCCTAATCATAATTTATATGTAAAATGACAGGGTATAACCCAAATCACAGACATAAGGTAAGGAGTAAAGGGCTGAAAAACAGAGCTGCACCTCAGTGTAGTGGTAACCACTTAGTAGATAACCAGGAATGCCAAGAGGTTGCACAACAGATTGCTTTTTTAATTTTATTATTTTATTTACAATTATATTTTGCTTTTCATCTTGTTTTATCTGTTGATCTTTCAGTTGGCTAGGTTATTGCAGTTCGGAATCCTTTAATTATTTTGTAATTATCTGAAATATATTGTTATTAATGTGATTTGTAACTTTTGTCCTTTATAATATAGTTATCTGACCATTTTGTGTACTGTTTTTCTGGAGGCACTGCCATTTTGTGTGTTGTTTTTTATGGGTGCTGCTATGTAGTTTGTAGCAACAATCAAACTGTTGATTTGTCATCTGTGCTGTTGTCTCATAGTACCTACAGAAGATGGAGGTGCCCTAAATAATTTTAACTCTACATCCTTTTATTATTTATGGCATGTGAAAATACATTTGTATGTGGATACATTTTTCTCCCACGTCATGAAAGTGGTTTGGTGGTGGTGGGGTTTGATGGTAGAATTTTCTGTCTCTATTATTCTTCTTCTTCGGTATCAATTTAACAATCTGGATATTTATTTTCATTTCAATAAATGATTACCGAGCTGCCATTTTGTTCCAGGTAAGTGCCGCCATTTTTGAGGATCACTGTCAAAAGGCTAGGAGCACAGCTTCAAAAACTGTGAGGTGATTGTGGCATGAAAGCTGTCGCTTAAAGCATCAAATAAGATTGAACTTTATGAAAAATACTGCTTTTGCTTCTGAAAAATGTGGTATTTCCCTTTACATGTTGAATTTGGTTTGGGCTTTGGTGATAGAATTTCCTGGTTTCAACTCTTTACTGGCTTTACTGATTCATCTTCTGGTCTGTTTAAATTGTTGCATTTTCTCACTATCATTTGGCAGAACACAACTAAAGACATTTACTGTTATGATTTCATGTTGGTGTTGTCCTGGGATTTTGTTTTTTTTTTCTGTCTTTGTTTTCTCTTTCCTTCCTTTTTGTTTAAGTTTTTCGTTAAATATGTTAAGTGTCTAATTGTGCTTGATGGAGGTGATGTCAAGACCCCTAATTAGTTGACAGGGTCCAGGGACTCCAATTTTTTTTAATTTGTTTTGGTTAAGGCATTTCAGTTATTGGAAACTAATATTTCACTTTTGCTAATGTATTCTTTTAGAAAATCTCCTTAATCTTTGGGACATCTCTCCCACTCTCAAAAATAAATCCCAGCAATTGTGATGTCATCAAGTAAGAACTGTCACTCAGTACACAAGGCATGAACACATGACACAGTATTCCTCTGTTGAACAAAGCCCAAGGATACAGTTCATATATCTTACCTGATTCACTTTGGAATTGCCAGACTATACAGTTATACATTTGATTTGCTATTTTTAAGCAAATTAATTTTGTTCCAGTTGTTTTTGCTTGTTTCTGCAAAATTGATTCTTGTACCCATTAGGAGTTTATTAAAGTAGATGTCATAGATGCTTAGATAGCTCTATGAAATTAAACCATTAAAGTAAACTTGACACAAAGTCACCAAATTCAGATCCAACTATGTAGCAGATCAGTCTTAAAGAAAATAAAAAATGCTTCTTTACAGAATGTAAGCTGATCTGAATAAAATACACAGAACAGTGTATTTAGAACATGGCAGTAGGCAGATGTTCATATTGACAAAAAAGCAAGCCCTTGAGGGCTTACATACAGTCTCATTTTTTAATTCTTAATTTTGTTCGAGTACTAGGGTCTGTTAGCTTTCTTCTCAAAATCCTTTGTGTCTCCATGTAACAATTTAATTAAATTATCCAGACTGCATGCTTCCTACATTTATTTTTTATTTAATTTTTATTGCTAGTCACAACAATTACTGAAGAATAGTTATGGATGGAATTGTATCATTCTGAAGCATCAAGGATGTTCGGTGTTGCAAATGATCCACAATGTAATGAAACCAGGGACTCTGCTTTCTAAAATGGTGTTATGGCAGTTTAAATATTTGCCACAAAGTATCAACAATAATGACAGCTAAACTTACATTTCCAAACCCTCCATTTAGAATCTCCTACTTTAGTTAGTCAAACCCCCTTTCCTCTTTCCACTGGTCCTGCCAGCATTAGATTAATATGTAATTCAAAACTAGTTGGATATGAGAGTTAATGTGTGTGAATGTGCCTTCAAATGGACTAGCATCTTATCCAGGGTTACTTCTATAATGAATTAAGTGACTAGAAAAAAATGGATGGATCTATCATTTTTAAGTCAAAGATCATACCATAGGATATTTCAAATGTTCCCTTTTCAGGGACAAAACACTGCCTTTCCGTTTCCTATAACTTTTTCTCTCCTTACTTTTACATAACAGCTGAAAGTTTTCCACTGCAGCACTGCACCTGTCCTCTCACATCCTAAGTGGCTTCCCAAGCTGTTTGTCATAGGAAATTAAATGTGAAGTTCAAGCTGTTAAGTGTTTACGCTAACCCTCCATCTGCATCATCACTTACTTTCAAAGCATTATGTACCTCACTGGTTGAGGTGGTGTCGCTGCAAAGCATCAAGCCAAGTAAAGCTGGAAATTGACTGAAGATGATGTCCTTCACATGCCCCTTGTCTGCTTGCTCTCCTTCAACCTGTCATTTGCCTTATTGAAAAGCCCTCATAAGAAAAGTCTGATAGACAGAAAGCCGATACACATTGAGGATGCTCCTCATGCTTCAAACTAGATGTACAGTATTCTGGTCATTACTTACCTCTAAGCAATATAGGATGAACTAGGTAAAATCTTCAACAACAAAAAAAACACTCTTCTGTTCTGTGCAGCGTACCACGCATTTCATCACTAATCAAGTATAGTTTAAACACCTGAACACATATATTTGCATTCACTTGTGTCCTCTTTACAAAATGAATAAGGATCACGTATAAATTAGCAGACAGAATATCAATTCATACATTTTCTATGCTCTGTTCTTCAAGGGCTGGTTTTAACATCATAGTCAAAACAGAACCCCACCTTGCACTGGATACCATTCCATCACAAGGTGTACTCATGCAAATACAACAACGCTTTCTTACAGTTTGGAGTTACCTATCAATCTAATATACACAGCCATAGGATATAAGAGGATACTGATGTACCTAAAGAAAAGTAGCACAGATAAGGAAAGAATGTGCAAGCTGAACAAAGATGATTGTAGTAACAAGTGTACCATAATGTGAACTGCTGAGAGAGACTCTCTGCTAGTGCATTAAAATGCATAATCAGAGAAGCCTCACCTTACTGTCAAGTGTGCCACAAGATCAGCAATCACACGTATGGCATGTAGGACTTACACATCTGAAGTAGCTGCTTCTAAGCCAGTTAGTGACAATATGCAACTCTCTTCAGTTGTTCTCATTGATTATTTTGTGCAATTCCCTTATACACTCCAAATGACCTTACTATTTTTCTCCTTGATTATGAGGAAGTGTTACAGTTATTTGCAAGATGACATTGCCACATGTGACCCTGTCATCACCATTAGGTCATACCACATGCACTTCAGAACAGGTCATCCATCTGAAGGCTAAGCATGCTCAAACCTAGCCTAGTACTTGAATGGAAGACTATCAGTGAAAAGCTTGAGTTGCTCCTGGAAGAGGTGTTGGTGAGGCCAGCAGGAGGCTGTTCCCTGTGGTCTGAATGTGGATCTCAAATGCTCCAGTTGCTCCAATGCAATGATGGACTGTAAAAATGGCACTGTTTTTCTGATAAGACATAAAACTGAGGTCCTGAATCTGTGGTCATTAAAGATCCCTGGCTATCCTTTGTAAAGAATAGGGTGCATCCCAATGTCCAGGCTAATATGTCCACCATGGTTTAATCATTCTGGGCATTTAATCATTCCCTGTCTCTAACTGGCTATCTCACCACTTCACCACCTAAGAGCTAATGTCTGGCGCAAAAAAAAAATGCCTGCCATTACATCATTCAGGTGGATGCTATTAGTGGTGGTTGAAGTGGCTCCTCACTCTCTGAGGCGCTTTGAGCAGCGAGAAAAGCACTATATCAATGTAAAGAATTATTTTTATTATTATTGCCATCTAGTAATACACAAAGTTAAGGTAATTCATCATTAAATAAAGCTTACAAAAATAATTTGAAAAAAATGGTAATGGTTCAAAATATTAAGCAGGATTCAGATGTGTAAGGAAGAACAGGGACCACCTGAAGGAGTGTGTGACGATCCATTTTAAAATCCACTGAAAGGATGGAGAAAGGCCACAGTGGTAGGTGAGGCACAAAGCTTTGAGTCACCATGAAACTCAGATAAAGGAGGCACCAGACTCCCTTTGATCAGATTTCATCTGCTTTCCTTATACGTCAAAACAAGAATTTTTCACTGGATTTAAATTGGGACAGTGAGCAAAGGTTATGTTCAAGGCTGTCAGAGTTCCATGCAGTAGCTTGCAGTCTACTAGAAACCTTCAGTTTCCACTTAGGGTGTTTAAGGGAACATTCTTAACCACACTAATGTCAATGTCTATCATAAATCATTAAAACAATTTGATCAGATGTAAGTGAAAGATGGAAAATAGTGGATAATCACTTCAGGTAGAAAAGATATTTCATATTTCAAAATGTTTTCATATTTTTTATGTTTTATTGTTTAAACTTTTTTATATTTTGTATAGCCCTTGTATGTTGCATCAATGCTACCACAACAAATTCCAAGTACAGGTTAGTAGAATACCTGGCCAATAAAGTGAATTCTAATTCTGATTCTGATTCTGGCCATTGTATGTTTGAAATGGCACTTATGATTCACTTGTAGATACCTTGGATGCTTTAAGTAACTTTTATCTACAATGCAAATACTAGAAACCAAAACACTCCTAATAATTAAAATTAGTGTTGTAGCTTGGATTATTAGGCAATAGCATCTTTAACTAGTCAGTCACGTATATGCAGAAAAGGCTGACATGATGAAGAGCACCTTGGCAGTATAAGAATTTTTGTTGAAGAATAGGTGTAATATTAATCAGAACTGTCATCTGCTTCATTCATTATAAGTTATTATTATTACAGTACAATTCAAGGGAGCGAGCACCACAGGAGAAAGGTAAATGAATAGGAAAATGACAAAACAAACTATGGCAATAATTGTAAATCTCTGTATTTAATGCAAAGTTGACTCATTCACTCATCAATAAATGCACTACATCCCGTTAAGTTAAAAAGCTGAATCTAGGTAAGTAGGTATCCACTAAGAAGACACTTCATTATCAAAGGTAAAAAAGAAAAACAATAAAAAAAATAAATATCTCAAAAATGCTCTGGCTGATTTGACTGAAATTTGGTGACATTATTGAAAAAAGAAAACTAGCTGCTCAATGCTTTTTTTATTTGTCAATCTTTGTTGACAGCAAAGCTGAAACGAGTGGGTTAATCTTAGGCACAGCCTACTTTTTTTCTGAGAGCTAGGAAGGAATTGCACAGACCAAAAAGGCTGTTCTTTTCTGTGCAATGCTTACAACATTCCGTTCATTTAACAGACCATGTACTGAAAATATGCAGCCTGTTACATACAAAGCTGTATGTAATAATAAGTTCAAGTAAATCATAATTAATTTCAGTGTATACTGCTTTTAATCTAAAACCCTCCAAAACTTTGTAATGGGACAAGATTACAGATCAAAGCATTACATTCAAATCAAATAAAAATTTGTAAAATTATATTTTTACCCAAAATTCCCAATACTCCGACTAATTACCTATTTCAAATCCAAATATTAGTTTCCTGTAAAATTGTGTTTTCCAATGACCATCAACAAAAGCCAAAGTTGGTCATTAAGAAAAGCAGAAATTGACTTATGGCACAAATGTTTTGCTCATGGCAAATTGTATAGAGCATATTCCAGAGTAACTAGCTCCACTGAACTAATGATATTAGCTCCTGGTAAAAATAAAATATATTTTATACAGAAAACACTCAATAAATCGCATAGTACTTCTGATACATTCAATTAACTGACAGCATTAAAACCGTGGACGATTGTCTTAGGAGACTTCCCTGGCGAAGCTGGGTAACACAGCTAGTCTCATATATAAACATCTACATGTGGAAGTGTGTCTGTCTGTCCGGCCCAGAAATGAGAGGTGGAATTGGGGTAAGGGCCCCATTTCCGAGGAAACAGAAAACTTAGCCACTAATAACACAACTGAGGCCAGCACATCAGCAAAACAAAACCTCACAAGAAAGACAACGTTGCTCAGCCACTAACATCGGCAGACCAGTATCCCTTTTACTTTTCCTCCCGCCGCTAATGCATAAGTGTTGCGAGCATGTTGGCAAAACGAATCCTCTTAGGACAGAGTTGCCCAGAGTAGTTCCTTTCAACACCTCTACATTTCAGTTTATTTTCTGACGATTTCAAGTTTCTAGGACCCCAGGCTTTTTACAGCATGGGCTTATACGGCTAGTTCCTTATAAATGTAAATCTCATACTTCGGCTCTTTACTAAATACAGAATGAGACAAGAGAAATGAAGTCCAAGTAATTAAACAATGAGGTCAGTTTGAGGTAAAAAGACTCAGGGATTGTGAAATTAGTTGGAACAAAAATCTGCAGCCACGTGGGGTCCCCTGGGCCTAGAAGTGGAAATGTCTGGTCTACAGAATTATTCATAGAGTTTTGGTCACGGCATAATCTTTCCACTGGAGTGAATCAGCACACACTGAGATTCCCCAGACTAAACTCACTATAATTGTCACTCTCTTGTTCTTAACTGGGGGTCCTCAGCTGCCATACCTCATCACTGACAAGGCACCATAAGTTATAGGATTTGTATCCACGTGTGCCTCTGACAGCACAAATATTGTAGCAAGATATACGTTTACTGATTGTAGTTTTTGTGTTACTGGGCATAACTCAAGTCACTGAGAGTCTCTTTCTGATTTAAGAATAGACATTGACTACCCCAACACGTTTGTTGCTCCTCATTTAGCCACATACATCTAGTGCTCCTCACTATGCTGCATTCAGAGCCACCCTAAATCTTTGGTTTTACATATTAATTTAGTAAATCGCACACAATCTCAAGCACCAACAGTTACCATCCTTCTTTAAATGCCACTGCCACTGCACTGTTTGAAAATGGATGAGCTTTCTTAATCTCTCAAATGAGCTTTCTGTCTAAAGATATCAGAGGCACATTTCAAAAGAGCCTGGAACAAGTTCCAGTTCACTTTAAACTGTCCTGACATAGATAGAAAGTTAATTCATGATACAGAGGGTGATTACAAGTGAAGTCATTTCCAGATAGGCTGAACAGTGTTAAGGATATCAGAAAATGTAGTGGAAGTCATTTTCACATGTCTTAAATCATGCTCAATATCTTTAAAAGGACGGGAAATCATTTCAAGGCACATTCAGTCATAATGCTGATATCTTAAGAGGAACAGAATGTACTTTCAAGATACTTTAAATCATATTAAGGATCTCTTTCATAGTGGTAGGCTTCACTTCCATTTATCTGCAAAACATATTATGGATATTGCTGAAGGAAAAAGATGTTATTTCCAGATACCCTAGAATCACATTACTAATATCTTAAAATGATCTGGAAGCAATATATATATATATTGGTAAATCATAGTATAAAATCTGAACATGGAAAAGAAGTAATTTCCAGATATTCTAAATGATACTGCAGAGATCTTAAATCACAGTGAGACTGCAATAAAATAAGGACATTACAATGTAGGCTTACGATAATCCAAAACTGACTTCTAAAACACATTGCCTGGCATCTTGAAAATATTTTGAGATATTACTAAATAAATCTGTATGTCTCCAGAGTGAGAACTTTTCATTTCCTACAAAATCCCATGTAAAAATCATTGCATGATCTTCAAAATCTAACATTAAATGACATGAATATTTTTAAAGAAAAAAGCTTTATTGTTGGTCATTTTTCAACTCTCAATTTTCCTTTCTCACAAAAGCTGACACTGCTGGAATAACTGAAATAACAAACACCTTAAAATGACAGAAAATGATGGGTACTGAAGACTCATTCATACAGCCAGGTTTTTATCGGAAATCTTTATAATGTTGCCAAGTGACTTTGGAGCTGCATTTAGAAACACAAAATCGCAAGGTAAAATCCCACCGCTGACTCACTGTGACTCATTCTCATAATCTGCCAGCGTGAGCCCATTTCACTGGAACTTGTGCCACTACATTTGCACAGAGTCCTGTTGTACACAATGAAAGTCACTGTTTAAAATGATACTGCATATGGTTTAAAAGACAAGATTAATAAAATAACAGTGGGAGGTCGAGCTTTTAGTTACAGGACCCCTAAACTGTGGAATGGTCTGCCTGCTACTACAAGAGATGCCCCTTCGGTCTCAGCTTTCAAATCCCGGCTGAAGACTCACTACTTCAGTTTAGCGAATCCTGACTAAAGTTGCTGATTAACTGTACAGACTGCATCTCTGTTGTTAGTCATTAGTACTAAAACATAAGTAACATGATAGTTATAATTTGTTACTAACCCTCACCTATTCTGTTTCTCTTCTCGGTACTCAAATGTGGCACTTGGTGCCACATGCCAAGTTGTTTTGCCAGCCTAAGGTAAAGTCATCCCTGATGGAGGATCGTAGGAATCGTCAGGTAGAGGGGCCCTTTTATCGGTTTGGCTGGCCCAGCAATGTTTCAGCTGTGGAATGGCCAATGGGGTGAGGCAGCTTGATAGCTGAGGTCTCCAGGACTCTAAAGAAATCCAAATCATATTATGTGATATCATCTACTGTTAAATTCTGCTCTGTACTTATTTTACTGTTATATTGTATTGGTGATTACTTGTGTTTTGTTCTCTGTATTGTATTGTATTGACCCCCTTCTCTTTGACACCCACCGCACACCCAACCTACCAGGAAAGGGGTCTCTGTTTGAACTGCCTTTCGTAAGGTTTCTTCCATATTTTTCCCCACTAGGGTTTTTTTGGGAGTTTTTCCTTGTCTTCTTAGAGAGTCAAGGCTGGGATGCTGTCAAGAGGCGGGGCCTGTTAAAGCCCATTGCGGCATTCTTGTGTGATTTTGGGCTATACAAAAATAAATTGTATTTGTATTGTACTTTATTCCTGTACAGAGTTGTTATCTAGAAACTTTAAATACTTCACCACATGTGCAATTCTTTCAATAACGTAATTTCAGTGTTTAAACAAGCCTTTAGACACCACATAAAGCTCACTGGCTGAAATGGCTTTTCAGAAATTTTAATGTTTTTCTGTTCAAACACTAGAGACAGCCTTGGAGATTACATGAGCCTTTCTTAGTCCTCTGAAGGCATCTCTGTTACTCACCATTGGAAATAATTTCCTTCTGATGCTTCTGTTCCACAACAGTGGGGTTTGCTCTATCTCAGTCTGTGCAAAATATAGGCTAACTTAACTCAAAATTGTACATCACTTGCATCTCTCTTTGCATACAGGTCACAACCCTAACTGTGAGTAACACTGTCCAGAGCCTGCTTCACTTAGCCATGTGTTTTGAGATGTCCCCTGACCTTAATGGAATAAAATATTTGGTTATTTATCATTATTTCCTCTAACAGCTCTGATGCAACAGCTTAATTAACAATCTATTGTCATAACGGGTCACCCTGCTAGCTGAGGTCTTCATTTGCTCAGTCGAAAGAATCTTAACCAACCTGCCATAGCACAATAAGAAAGAAATGCCCTATTTAACTCAAAATAAAAAAAAAACACTTTATGAGTTAGAAGGTGAAAAAGTATTTGCTGTGCCATTTGGTCTATGTATTTAACTAGCCATCCCCCATGGCTTTGCCTGCGTATTAGTGAAACAGGACAGTGAGAAGGGCCTGGTCCAGCTCTCTACTCCTGACGTCACTCTTCCACCTCCCCTCCACTCGCAGCCTCTGTCTCGGATTAGCGCAAATATATTGCTCCTGCAAGTGAACTATGATTCTTAGCGCAATGAGAGAAGTTGCAAAATCAACGGAATGTTCAAGCAAATTATAGAAAAAAACCCAATCTAAATCCATTTAGTAGTTCTCTCATGAAAAGCAGACAGACATACAAACAGGTCTAAAAAACTATAAAAAATTTCGCCTTTGGACAACGAAATTTTAAAACCGTTTCTTAGCGAGCACCTATGGGCCAAGGGTAACCTACATTCCAAATTTCAAGTCCCAAGTCCTCATGGTTCGGGAGATTTTGTGATGAGTGAGTCAGTGGCATTTGGCTTTTATATATATATAGTTTAAGTTTGGTATTTTTCAAACTAAAGTTGTTCCTTTATAATTACAGCATATAATAATTTTCCACATGAAATTTCACTTTAAAATGAAGCATTTTTTTTTTATCATTTTCAAAAAAAAACCTAGTCTACTCTTGTACTTTATAATGGAGGCAAAGGACACCGATGTCCTATTTGAAAACAAAAGCATTAAATCTTACTGAATTTGGTAATTTCTTCAAACCAAGAGTGTTATTGAGTATTTATGTGCATCTTGAGACTACATTTTAAAACAGTGTATTCATGTTATTTTAGGAGGAAAAAAGTGCAAAAAGCAAACCATTTTGTGAGATTCAGACATTTTAAAAGGAGATTGGAGATGTGCTTCACTTTGCTGCTCATCTTCTTTGGTGGGACCCTTCAGCCCCAGGGGCATGAATTCATCTCAAAGAGTCATCTCTAAGCGCTTTTATGATGATACCCAGATGTGAACTGCTGACTCTATTCTGTAAAGTACTAGACAAAAATAACTGAAAAGTCACCCTCACATGCAATCAGAGTTTTTTGTTTTACTATTTGGAAGCTTATTCCCACCACTCAAAAAAAAAAAAATTGCATTCTTTTGCAAGCCTATTGCCTACTGCTGCTGCTATCAACTTGGTTGTGTGTGCTTTAGCTGTCTAGTGAGAGAGGGTTTGATCATGTGCATAGCATGCAGTAAAATTACAACTGATACATTTTGTTTAGTTTGGTTGAAATTTAATACATTTAGCACACGTGTCTATTATCATATGCAGAGTAGTAGCACACTACTGTCATTCCTACCTCACAGTGCCCAGATCCTCATGGAGGTTGCATGTTCTTCATGTATTTACATAGATTGGTTGGTATCAGAGAGTGCCAGTTAATTAACTCGCTCAAAAAACTTTGTCATCAGATCTTTTATTGCAACATCCTCAGGAAGGGCGTCTCAGCATGAGCTATAAAATTCAACAACTGATTTGTGGTGTCTCAATCCATTTCATCATGGTATGATTTTATTACACACTGTCATTTTCAGTTTCTTACTCATTTTATCATGCGTACACAGTACACGCCACGGGAAGCAATTCTGAGTGTTGATTGGCTCTGTGCACTGAACCTGAGATGGCATCAACATGCAGATGGCTTGGCTCTTTCAAAAAATGTAAGATCGTTATACAAAACGCAATGCAGTGTAAGCGGTTCATTTCAGATTTTTGTTATTTGTACAAAGTACAAAGAAACTCTTAAGGGGACCCTTCACCACTACACTGCCACCCTGACTCTTATTCAGTAGTCTATGTAAAATAACAACACAACAAAAAATGTAGGTGCCATTTAGAAAAAAATAATCTTATGATATGAGCGTGCCTCTGCTTGTTGAACAAGCCTTGACAGAACATAACCACTGAGGAAACAGAGTTCCAGAGAAACAACTAGGTTAGTATGCAGCCTAAAGCTTCTGAAATTAGGTGAATTTGAACTCCACACATGAAGCCCAGACAAGTGAGCAAGAAATGTATCCTTACCTCAACAAAATAGTACCAAGAGTCTGTAACAAAATGTGTTATTTCTAGTTTACTTTAGTTGTCACAAATATGCCTGGCAAATATGGAAGGTACATTGTCTTAAATTGAAAACTTTTGCCTTGCTTCAAAATGAACATATTAGGTAGGTTTAAAGGCTTCTGTTTTCATGTTTGACTCTGGTATTCTTAACTTCCGTTACAAAGCACAAGTGCAAGCTGTTTTTTTAATGAAATTATAAAACAATGCTTCATTTTAGAACACATATCCGATGAGAAATTGATATATATCATGAAGCTGAAAAAATAACATCAACTTAAAAAATGCAACTTATCCCTTAAGACAGAACTGTGGTTCAAATTCCTAAGTCAGTAAGGATTACAACATTTAGAGATCTTTAGTTTGATTATGTATTTGAACTATTTGGGTGTCATTTAATATTCTAATGGCTAATATTCTAATGTCAAATTTGTAACCTTTTTAAAAAGCAACCTGGATAAAAGGGAAGACAGCATCTCCAGAACAGACCAAAACATTTCAAGTTATGTACCCTATGATGGGAATGACGGGAAAGGAATCTCACAATTAAAAATTCAGAAAAGGAATGTAGCTGTTTATAAAATACTTTCTACATCAATATCCACTAAACACACCATAATTCAACTTAAATGCATTCATTGTTCATATAAAGCTAAAATTTACCTAGTGCAAGATTCAACCTGTGAACAATGTCATCATGTTCCCTTGTTGGTAGGTGTCATGTTTTGGTAATGTACATTTAAACCATTTTGGGCAAGATGTTTAGTACCTCTCTCTGATAGCCATGTACTTTAAAAATCTCCAAACACCTTAACAACAATATCTGAAGTAATGTAATTGAATAAAGATGTACTATGAAAAACTGGTTGTAATATCCTATACCACATGACAAGCACAAAGACCTATTTTGCCCAAATGGCAGAATCCTGATCCACCTTCATTAATTCAGTGAAGGAAACATTTCAAACTGAAAAAAATCAAACTCCATTTCTGAGAATCTGTTCTAAATCTTTTCAGAATTTGTGAAGAATTTATTAATGTAATCCAAAGTAAGCATGCTCGTTTTATGCTGTGCTGAACATTTTTTTTTTTTTTGCTGTTTTGTCTTATATGTAGAATAATTTTAAATGGAGCTCTCTTGTATAGCTCTTTCAGTCCAAATGGAGGGTGAGTATTGACTTTCTTGGATTGTATTAGAAACATACTATTGTACTTGTATTCTTTTTATTTTATTGGTATGGATTTTGTTATTATGTTTTGTTCAACAAATGAAACAAAAATAAAAAAAGTATGCCTCTTTCATGCTAAGTATATAAAATATACCTAGTCTGAATACAGCACAGCAAAAAAGCAGACACTTCTGTCTAGTGAACATAGTGAATAAACCAAGATGGTCATCTTGAACTATGGAACTGTTCTTTACAATGTTTATGTTTCATTGGTTTAGATGTCATGTATTGGTTAACCTGATTGCTTTGGTTAACTTAATTGTACACATTAAAAATGTTCAAAAAAAAAAATCCTAGATCTGGTAATGTTTAAGTCACAGACAACAGAACGGACTTTAACTGCATTAGGACTTTCCTCTTTGACTAACACTCTTATTTTTAATTTTCATAAATTTGCTTTTCACATTGGAAGATGCTTAGTTGCATTGTTTTGTTACTTACAATTACTGTTATAGTGGGGGGCACAAAAAACACTGATTACATGTTATTTATTCTAGCCTCAGAATTAAAAGTTGCCTACCCAAATGTAATTGAGCCCCACAACGCAGATTCAGGCTTAGGCCCTACAATATTCTATTCAGGAAACAATACCAAATAAAATGAAAGCTAAGAAATAAATAATATGAATATGACAATTAACAACCAGTATTTTTTTCTATTGTTTATGTTTTGTTTTATTATTGTTGTTGTTTGGGAATAATTATTTTGCAGATATTTGAGTAATGTCTGTTACGTTCATTATCTAGCATTTATGCTCTGTTATGTTCCTTGTGTTGTGTGGGTGGAACGCCAAAAGGCGAGATCCTCATGACATCCCACCTGAGGGACTGCCCTCCACCTTTATATTTGGGTCTATAAGAACTCTTTACTCAGATTGTCATTGAGAATTGCAGATGTTCATAAGGATTCTTGTTTTGGATTTCAAATACCATTGTTCATTGTATTCTTTTCTCTCTTGAATGACATTTTTTATATTTGGAACTATTTGAAGTATTTCAGTCTTTTATAGCCAGTTTCCCATTTCTGGGCCTGCTAGGCCAGAAGCCTGAAGTTAGCAGTTGGGACTGGCTTCCTGGGGTAAGGCCTTATCTGGGCAGATAAGTAAAGGTCCTGACTTACTAAGTGGAAAATTAGATTCATACAGTAGCAGAGATATATAAAAGAAAAAATAAAGATTCACAGGACAATAAAATAGCCAATCAATAGTTATAAACAAACAAACAAATAAATAAATAATTGTACATTGTGTAGAAATTACACAACTAATTTAAAAAGTATAACTATTTAGTCTGGTAAATCGAGTGGAAGCATTAAATTGCTGATAGCAGCAGGCAAAAGAGATTCTTACAGTACTGTGGTGGAATTAACCTAAGGATGAAAGTGCTTTAAGAAGCTATCTCCAGGGAGGGGTGAAAGGGATTTTTCATGATGGCATTCAATTTTGCCACCAACCTTTTTTCCGCAATAGGTTCTAGTGTGTCCACGGTTGGCCATGTGATGGAAGAGCCCTTCCTGATCACTTTGTTCATGCCAAGTGAGTGTTTTGAGTTACAGCATTGAACAATGCACTGGCTACTAAGGACTGAAAGAACATCTCCAGCAGTTTGCTGCATACATCGAAAGCCATATATAAAATGTGTTGCTGGTGATCATGATTAAAACCTTTGAATGCCAGTGTTCTGATCGGTGATGTTAAAAATTTTGGTGGAAAGTCTTGCATGATTTCTTACAATCTATGCATCTTTTTTTTAAGAATACTAGGGGGCTCTGTCCCCTGCTTGCTTCGCTCGCCAACCCCTGTGCAGGCCCTAAGCACTAGTTATTTCCTGGATCTGCCGCTTGCAATGAATCGTGCTGTGCTTTTGGATAAACATGAATATCAATTCTGTCTCTGATATCTCCATCTTTCAAAACTACTATCGCTGACAATTTGTCACACTCTGGTTCATTATATATGCAAGTGTGATCTTTCGGATTCATATAGAATACCAAGAAAACTTCTTTGTCCGTGTTTTTCAGATAAATTTTGTGTAAAGTGTGATACTTTTGAATATATGGATTTGTATCCATTATTGGCTGTAGAATTTCTATTACGTCCGATTGTTTAACTCTTTCGATTCTATGTTGCATCACTTCTCCGTGATCATAAATATAAATCTGACCGAATTGTGGTTTCTTTGAAATTAAACTAGTAGTATCTTTAATTGTTGCGGGACCACAGATTCTTATAGCGTCCTGAATCGTGTAAATCATCTGAAGGATGCGAACGCGAACAGATTATTGTAGATTTGGATATTTTGCCTGTAGTGTTTGTGGATTTCACTTTCACCAAATAACAAATCTTTAATTTCTCGTGGATACGCCTCTTCATTGGGAAGAAACACTACTTTTCCCTAATGGCAACACAAATTAGAAAATCTACAAGTCTCCGACTTAAACTTTAAAGCCGAAAAATATCTACATACTTCTGTCATATCACCTATGTCCATATATTCGATCTCTTTTCTCTGTTCCA
Organism: Polypterus bichir lapradei; assembly: GCA_026402145.1. NCBI lineage: Eukaryota > Metazoa > Chordata > Cladistia > Polypteriformes > Polypteridae > Polypterus > Polypterus bichir. Next base: position 124,221,470 of record JANRMT010062854.1, on the reverse strand, counting down.
TTATTTCACAGAGTAAAAATTTCCTTTTGTTAGCGCTAATGTGATCTGTCAGTTTTTTGAGTCTTTTGAATTTTAGTACTTTTATAGTCTCTAACCTGCTCTGCATGTGTATTGCACTGACGTTTTCGAACCTCTTTATGACGTTTTACTTTGTCTTCTACTCTTTATTTTTTCTTCTTCTACTGTTTGTCTTTTATTTCCGCCCCTGCTTGGACCTGTTAGGTTTTCAATTCATCTGTTGGCACAAAGTCTCATCTCGCTGGACTTGAAATTATCTCTCTGAGAATATCTCGTCTCATCCCAAGATTTTTTTATATATTGGAGAGATTTGAGACACAAGGATTTTGTAATTTGCCACTTATTTTGGAAATTGCACATATTAGTACAGTTGAAAATGTATTAATGTTTTACTGCAATCCCAGTTTCATTTTATGTGAGTGATGCCATTTTAGACTACTTGTATCAGTAATATCCAACTACTTGTATCAGTCCTATCCATAGTAATTTTACCAAGCCTTCCTTGGAGTGTGCAACATGTGTGACATCATCAAGGCAAACAACTAAAGGTCAACTCGGGCAGTTCCTGGGTATCTAAGTTTACGGATAATACTTTTCAACTGCAAATCTAAAAGACTTTAATTTGACATTCAAATTTAACTTATCTTTGCTGTTGTTCCTGACTTTGAATTATTGATAAACGTTTTGGCTCTTGTGACTAATCTCCCCGACCTTCGTCATCGCTTGTTTATGACTCACACATGTCCTGTAAGCCAGTATAGCCAAATCCCACTGACAATACTACATTCATTTTACTTTGGGTTCTCTATGTGTATTTGATGCCATGACTTTCAGCAACATTCTCAGAAAAGGTATGCTTGTGAGCTCTTAGCGGCAGCACAAGTGTATAACGAAATTCTGTAGATATGGAATAAACAAATGATGGCAGAATAGTAGGATCCAAACCTCACTGCTTGCTGCTGAGTCAACCCCTGTGACTGGATGACCAAAAAAGCTTTTTTATATTTTTTAATTAAATGGCCTCCATTTCTTATTTACATGGCAATGGTAGACATTCAAATTGTACTATCCTACACAAATTCCCCAGTTCAGAAAAAATTCTGCCCAATCATTTTTCTGTAGGTTGGTAAAAAACACAAATTCTTAAATCGAATTTCATTTAATATATGCAAATTCTTTATATATACTGTAAAAAATTCAATACATTTGATCTAAAAGAACCTTTTTTTGTTCAATATATGTGTATTTTCAGAATATTCCCCCACGATTAATCTTCTGCTCAATAGAGTTGTTTTGCCATCTCAAAATAAAAAAGGAAAACAGAAGATGAAGTATACTTTGAACTCAAGTATATCAAAGTGAATACAATTGTGCTTAATTCTATCCAATTTATTCAAGGTATATTTCTCCTAGGGCATACTTAGAGCACCTCACATATTTTCAGATTCAAACAGATTATTAATATAATACCATAAGAGTAACTGTAAGCTTGGAAATCCCAAACTCACATGATAAAATCCCAGTGCATTTAATTTAGTGATATAATTAACTGTGTCATTCAAGTTCTAAAGATGCTAAGACAGCCAAGCTTAATGTTCTCACAAGAAGTACAAAGTTAAATTATAGTATCACAATTCAAATATATCTGTTTATGTCCATCATTTTAAAACATCTTTTTCATGTTTAGTAGAGAAAGGCAAACCTATTTTCAATTTTTTGGAAACTAATCAATCACTGAATGTTAATTATGACCCTATTAATAGCCTGTGAACTTCCATATAGGCATATCTTTAGGTTCAAAAACCTACATTGAGTACAGAGTAAAATATAATTTTTTTATAGCACTGTGTGAAAGGTCCCATATAAAAAATGTGATATGTTACTCACAGTTAATGTTAGGTTTTTGTTGGAAATAACTAAAGCATTCCAGACAGCAACAATTTAAATTTGAACAGTAAAAAAATTTTAATTTCAATTTTTAGTTTTTGTAAAACCCCCACCTTCCACTTGATGGCAGCAAAACTATGCTATCCTTTTTTAGATTTAAGTAGTTATTTCATGTAGTTTTTATGTTTCTGGTACCTAGAACACACTTTACCTTAAATTTAAGTATTTAGTACTTGAACTGCATGTGAAATAATGTCTAATGGAATTTCAGTTTATTCTTGTTCTCAAAAAACAAAAAGCCAGAGATGAACTTCAAGGTAGGCCTCACCACTGGCAACCAGTCCCCAAATTCAAAAAGACCCAAAAATGGAGCATATGCTTTTAAAAACTATATTTCAAAACATCCCCCCAAAGAAGAAGAGAAAAATTGTGAAAAACTGGTTCAAAGACAAAAACTTTAATTATTTATTCTAAAGATTCAAACAAATGTTCTAAATAAATGAAAAGGCTGGTACAAAATTAGGTTTTCCTAATTTAAATAAATTCCTGATTTTGAGAAAGTATCTTAAATAATAGCAGGGGTTCCAAACCAGGAAAACAAATTCACAAAGAGCACAAACCAAAAGTCAGGAACAACTGCAACATTGAAACTGCAGAGTATATGCAGCTTCTCCTTAAAGACTGTTAAGGCTGTCACCAAGCTGTATTATTATGTGTCCACAGCAATTTAGGCTCTACATAAAGGAGACAGGGCCAGAGAACTAACACATTTATTACAATTAAAACAAAATTACAAATTAATTAATAAGCACAATATTAAAAAAATTCCTCCGGGTGCTCCAGTTTCCTCCCACAGTCCAAAGACATGAAGGTTAGGTGCGTTGGTGATTCTAAATTGTCCCTAGTGTGTACTTGGTGTGTGTGTGCCCTGCGGTGGGCTGGCGCCCTGCCCAGGGTTTCTTTCCTGTATTGCGCCCTGTGTTGGCTGGGATTGGCTCCAGCAGACCCCAGTGGCCCTGTAGTTAGGATATAGCGGGCTGGATAATGGATGGATTTTAAAAAAATAAAATTCCAAAAAAAAGTGAAAACAACAAAATAATCAATAACACAATATAAAAAAAATTATAATCACAGCATGACAAAAACATCAAATAAATAAACAAAGAACACACTTGAAACAGGGTAAGGAACCTGGTGGAAATATAAACAACATTATCATCAAAACATTTAAATTACAAAGAAACAATAAAATAAAGAAGAAATAACTATATACTCTGTGTTCTATACACATATTTCCACATAAAATCACATTATCTGTTTAAATCCAAAGTAACAAACAATGAGGCAAATCAGGCAAACAGAAACTGACAATACAGAAGAGCAAAACAAAAATGCCTTTGGAAAACCTTTGGAGTGATTTTCAGTCTTTCAGAAACATTCTATTTAGAAAAGTGCAGTTTTATCATATGGTCTTTCCATATTTATCCTCCTAGATTAGTTAGTAAGTAATGATATACTCTGCTTTTGTCAAAAGGCACCACTTTGACTTATGACTTTCTTAAATTGTAACTTTTGCTCAACTATCTATTACTAGTATTATGATTAGATAGATAGATCTTTATGTCACTAATGTGGACACCCATTTACTTGTAGGACTGCACCCTCTCTACATAGATGCTATTTGGTGTGGCAAAAGTCAATACACAGTTCTTTGGATTTGCTGATGTTAAGATGCTGACAATTCTTATTGCACTAAGAAACAAACTTTTCCACCTGACTCCTGTAGTCTTTCGCATCCTCCTTATCAATACACTCCATAAGTGCAGAGTCATCTGAGAATTTCTGCAAGTGACATAACATGATGCTATATTTATTAATGTAAACTTTTTTCCGTTACACTGATGAAAAGACCTCACCTTGCTAAACTTTTAGAATACGGTGTCTAAAGTAAAATCAGAACACACCATCAAAGAGTAATTGTGATGGCTGTGCTTTAGTTCAAGGGGTTATACTAAAGAACTCTAAATCAATTAACCCATTTTCTGTTTTAGGGGTATGATGGTGGTTTAACTAAGAGTATACAAACAAGATATGAACAATGCAGATTACCATAGTTGCAATGCATAGACCACCTGGAAATGTGGATGTTACAGCTGAAGGAAAAAGAAGAGCCAAAAAGTTATAAAATTATTAGGACTATGTAGTCAAAAATTTGAGGTGTGCCTCTGTGATCTGTAAAGTTTAGTCCAAACACATTATTTTATTAAAAATAGGTAATTGGTGCCATAAATAAATACAGCTGAAATCATGCAAATCAACTTAGAGAGAGAACATGACTGAAAGATGGGACGAGACATGTGGAAAATGACTCCGTCAAAGTTATGATGTGCTTCCAGTTTGGTGATGATCAGTATATGGACAGGGACCATTGTCTGCTGTTTAGAGTTTCCCTGTGAATATACCCATGTTTGGCAAAGGCATGTGCTTGTTTTGGAATCTGAAAAAAGTATAAAGCTTGGGCAACTGCACTAAACCTTAGAGCTCACCTACAGAGGGATGGAAAATATTGCTTCTGCCCGTACCTAGGAAATATGCCTTCTGAGCTCTCTGTCTCTCTCAAAGTACACCAGAGCCAACTGCAGGAACCCCCAACTGCATCATGCTTTCGCCAGGAGCTCTCCTTTGAATATTGAATTATTGTGAGTGTTCAGTCGATATTAAAAGGAAGCTTAGTATATTCTTTCTTTAGTGTTATTGTTTATTTCATCCTCTTAGAATCACCACCATATCACTAAGGAAAAATGTTTTATATACTGTATATATATATCTGGTCAAGAAAGCGTCTAATCCACAAAACGTTATACAAAACTCAAATACTTAGTTCTTAATCTATGTTATCTTTCCCTAACTCTTAATTCATACAATACTTCAAAAAAAGGTTGTGCCTTTGATCCAATAAATGGATACCAAGAACTGTGTTCCACCATTTTTTATAGGTCATATATGATGAGAAAAGCTTTCACATGACCTCCATGTCAAGTGACCAGCAATAGGCCTAGCGATCATGAAGACTATGGCTGCAGCCATGCATAAATAGCTAGAAAATGGCAGTGTTTATCGAACAAACAGAACACAAAATGCTGTCACTAGAACAATGAAACAATAGTTTAAGATAATTATAAAAACAAAGTAAAATGTCCACAAAGTCATAAAAAGGTTTTAAAGCCATGTTATTATAAAAGTGGATTTGCAAGTCCAGCAGCACAGAGGACTATTAAGTAGTAGAGACATACAGCATGTTATGTTCAGATGAATCGTTCTTCACTAGGTACTCCCCAGTTTTGATTGTGATAGCATATCATACAGAGCAATTGCTTGGTTCCAACACTGTACAATTCTGTTTTTTAGCAAGAATGGTTTTCATTAAATTATTACATTTTTGTTGCAGAAAGTAAGGACAATGCCAACTAGTAGTTAATGATTATGAGTGATTACCTTCATCTCTTGTTGTACCTGCTATAGGGCTTGCTAAATAAAAAGAAATGTTATAGAAGATTTTTAAATAAATCCAGCATCCTAAAGTGCTTTAAATATGAAATATTAGAAAGTAAAGAATTCAAGCATCTAATAATAGAGCAGAAACACTCCTGGGAAATGCAGAGTTACTTTACAAAACAACAGCACCTTGGCGCACTTGGCTGTGAGGATTTGCTCATTGACCGGTACTCAGCAACAGATGGACCGCACTACATGCTCTGGAATATAACACGCTATGTTACTGCCAGTTGTCAACACACATGGGATTTGTTGTAGATCGTAAAATTGGCATTCGCTAACCCACTTGGCAAAGGCACAAAGGTTTGCAAAGCTTAGCAGATGGGCAAGCTTTGAGTAGGGGGAAAAACAGCCAATTGAATATTCTGATGTCTGAAACTGTTTTGAGTGGATATTTTTTTTTTCTTTGGAATGGAAAAGCATCTTTAAGAGGTTGTTAACAAGTAAGGGAGTAAAATAATGTGTAAGGTTTAAACAATGATAATTAATTTAAAAAACATTAAAGGCACTTCAAGACCAACTGTAAACATAAGCAACACACAAAAACGTAATGAAATGTTCAGTGGAGTCCTTCTCTATTCTCATAATGGGTATGTTTAAATAATGTTTCGACATAAAGAGCCATTGATTAGCAAAGCTTCAGTTTCCAAGTCAATATTTATACATGGCCAATTAGCAAATACAAACCACGGGAGAGGGATTTCACCATGGAGAGTAATCACTCCCCAGGTCACGGCTGTCTCTTGTACTTTTGAAAAACAAAATGGCAAAGAAAACATAAGGATAAACTGCCATCTCATAAGGCAGCCAAATTTTAAACAAAGGATAATATAACACATTGATCAATCTTAATTCTGTATTGTATCTTAGTTACTGAGTTGAATAACAAAGCATTTTATAAAATAGACAGTTGATATCTGTTTTCAACAGTGACTTTTCTGTAAAGCTTGATCACAAAAGCCATTGATACATCTTTACACAGTTGTTTTGCTTTCTAGAAGTACCAAAAAGCAATCTCCAAAGTAAGTAATCAGATTTTTGTGTCAGAACTGTGAAAGTAGTGGACAGTTCCATTCATCCATCTTTATTATATAGATTTTCTTCATAGTATGTCTATTCCCTGTTTATATACTGTAAATGTTTTTCCAGTCTGTTTTGTGTGAACTACAAAACTAAATAAATTATTGATAAATCTTCATATGATAGTATGTCTTATAGTGAGATGTATTAAAAATGGTACACAGTGCTGTATATAGTGCCTTCTGTAGTGAATGCTTGATGAAGTCAATAATTTAGCACTCCACAAACTGATGAAAAACATAGTATTTAATTCTCAAACCCACTTAATTCCAAATCAGGAGTCATGGAGCAATATTGAATGCAAGGCAGGAACCAATCTGTCTTGGACAAGATGTGAATCCATTGTGGGGTGCCCATGCACACACACAACCATATTGGGTCACCTTCAAATTTTTAGTCAAACTTCCACTCATTTTACCATAGAAATCAGAAGAATGTGGAGATAGCAAAATTACCTAAGACACGGGATTCAAAGCTAGAACGTTGGATTCATATGGCAACATCACTAATTCCTGTGTCACTGTAAACCCCTCAACTGAAAGCATTTTACAATTTTCATACTAAATGTTCATTTCATGGTGAACACTATTACAATACATTTTAAAATAACATTGTCAATCTGTAATGTATAAATCACCCATCACAGAAAACATGATCACAAAGCATTCTAAAAAGCTTTATATATAGTGCCTTATGTTGTATGAATTAGTATAAACATTCAGTAATTAGATAGATAGATAGATAGATAGATAGATAGATAGATAGATAGATAGATAGATAGATAGATAGATAGATAGATAGATTCTTTATTAATCCCAAGGGGTAATTCACATACTCCAGCAGCAGCATACTGATAAAAAAACAATATTAAAGAGTGATAAAAATGCAGGTAAAACAGACAATAACTTTGTATAATGTTAACATTTAATGTTTACCCCCCTGGGTGGAATTGAAGAGTCGCATAGTGTGGGGGAGGAACGATCTCCTCAGTCTGTCAGTGGAGCAGGACAGTGACAGCAGTCTGTCGCTGAAGCTGCTCCTCTGTCTGGATATCATACTGTTTGATACTCAAGCTGTAAAGTCATAATCTCCTGAAACTCCAAATTAGATTAAGTGGCTTAAAGGATGAATTTATTTCCCCTTGGGATTAATAAAGTATCTATCTATCTATCTACCATCTATCTATTGTCAGGCACATGTGCTTAGAGTGCATTTTCAGAGCTTTTGTATAACGTGTGAATAAGGCGCTATATAAAGCGCCCGACCCGGCACAGATTCACACTGAGGCACGTGTAAATTGAACAGAAATCTTTTTATTTTCTCTTCACCCGTGGGCGCACGTCTTCCCCATGTCCCACAGGCCCAACACAGTCCCAAACACTTAAACAGTTCAAACACTCTTCCCCTGTGGGTACGTCTTCCCCGTGAACCCCACAGGTATAACACAGTCCCAAAGCACCTTACTTTACACACAGCAATCCTTCCGCTGGCACCACCACTCCTCTCAGGCAACCTTGTCCTCTTTCTCCCGATTCTCGCTCTTCAGTGGTGGAGGCTGGCCCATTTTATAGCCCACCCGGAAGTGATCCAGGTGCTTGACCACCTGGTCCCAACTGCACCTCCGGGTGGGGCTGATGACTCGTCCAGCCAGGTTCTCGAGTCTCTGCAGCACCCCCTTACCGGCCACCCTAGCTCCCTCCCAGGTTGTGGAGGACTCCATGTCCCATGGAGCCATGCGGGAGACTGGGAAACGAACATCGCCCAGGGAGGCTGCCACCAAGCGTCCCGGGAGAGGTATTGAGCTGTCCATGGTGGCTCCCCCAGAACATATGCAGCAGGGGCGTCCCAGCTGTCCATCACACATGTAATTCACCTACAGAGAGTGAGATGGCGCTGCCACTTACAGTCTCTCCCCTTTCACCTTCAGAATGGAAAACACAAGACTGGAAGAGTTTTGAAGTCAATTCTTCCTTCAAGACTGCTCTTACGTTATGTGCTTTTGTTTATTTTTTTCTGTTATCTGTAGCCTATTAAATAGGGCATGCTGAGAGGGTACTCCAATCCTTCAACAGCATTAACCTACAGTGCGTCCGGAAAGTATTCACAGCGCATCACTTTTTCTACATTTTGTTATGTTACAACATTATTCCAAAATGGATTAAATTAATTTTTTCCTCAGAATTCTACACATAACACCCCATAATGACAACGTGAAAAAAGTGTACTTGAGGTTTTTGCAAATTTATTAAAAATAAAAAAACTGAGAAATCACATGTACATAAGTATTCACAGCCTTTGCTCAATACTTTGTCGATGCACCTTTGGCAGCAATTACAGCCTCAAGTCTTTTAGAATATGATGCCACAAGCTTGGCACACCTATCCTTGGCCAGTTTCGCCCATTCCTCTTTGCAGCACCCCTCAAGCTCCATCAGGTTGGATGGGAAGCGTCGGTGCACAGCCATTTTAAGATCTCTCCAGAGATGCAGTCATCTTTCCCTTTATCCTGACTAGGCTCCCAGTTCCTGCTGCTGAAAAACATCCCCACAGCATGATGCTGCCACCACCATGCTTCACTGTAGGGATGGTATTGGCCTGGTAATGAGCGGTGCCTGGTTTCCTCCAAACATGACACCTGGCATTCACAGCAAAGAGTTCAATCTTTGTCTCATCAGACCAGAGAATTTTGTTTCTCATGGTCTGAGAGTCCTTCAGGTGCCTTTTGGCAAACTACAGACGGGCTGCCATGTGCCTTTTACTAAGGAGTGCCTTCCGTCTGGCCACTCTACCATACAGGCCTGATTGGTGGATTGCTGCAGAGATGGTTGTCCTTCTGGAAGGTTCTCTTCTCTCCACAGAGGACCTCTGGAGCTCTGACAGAGTGACCATCGGGTTCTTGGTCACCTCCCTGACTAAGGCCCTTCTCCTCCGATGGCTCAGTTTAGATGGTCAGCCAGCTCTAGGAAGAGTCCTAGTGGTTTCGAACTTCTTCCACTTACGAATGATGGAGGCCACTGTGCTCACTGGGACCTTCAAAGCAGCAGAAATTTTTTTGTAACCTTCCTTCAGATTTGTGCCTTGAGACAATCCTGTCTCGGGGGTCTACAGACAATTCCTTTGACTTCATGTTTGGTTTGTGCTCTGACATGAACTGTCAACTGTGGGACCTTATATAGACAGGTGTGTGCCTTTCCAAATCATGTCCAATCAACTGAATTTACCATAGGTGGACTCCAATTAAGCTGCAGAAACATCTCAAGGATGATCAGGGGAAACAGGATGCACCTGAGCTCAATTTTGAGCTTCATGGCAAAGGCTGTGAATACTTATGTACATGTGCTTTCTCAATTTTTTTATTTTTAATAAATTTGCAAAAATCTCAAGTAAACTTTTTTCACATTTTCATTATGGGGTGTTGTGTGTAGAATTCTGAGGAAGGGGCTTGAGCCAGTTCACTGCAGAGCCCAGTCATGCACACATACATATGCAAGTACCCAGAGGAAAATCCATACTGGCAAGGGGGAACCATGTAAACTCCACATGAAAGACCTGGGAACAGGACTCGAAAGCAGCATTCCTTACAAAGATATTATATTTTATGAATGATGCGACAGCAGCCATTTTGTGCCGTTACGCTCACCACCCATTAACTACTAGGTGATGAAAAGGTGAGAAAGAGATAGTTAGCCATTTAGAGATGGAGGCTAGAATGACCAGGCCATGATAGATAATTTACCCAGGATATTGGGAAACATCCTACTCTTTATGAAAGATGACCAAGGATCTTTTATGACCATAGGTTTTACATCTCATTCAAAGGGTGGCACAATTTTTTGGAGCATGTTGTCCTTGTCACTGCACTGGGATCTATACTCAAACCACAGGGCAAGTGCCTCCTGCTGTCCTCACCAACACCTCTTCCAGCAGCAACCCAACTTTTTCTTAGATGGTCTCCCATCCAAGTAGAGGCTAGGTCTGAACATTCTTAGCTTCAGGTGGATTACCTCTGTTCCGAAGCGCATGTGGTATGGCCGCTGGCTGTAGTGGTGTGGCCTAAAAGAGTGTTGCTAATGACTTCACCACCATGTCTAATGAATTCAAAGTAAGCTCTTTATAAACACTGTTCTTTATACATACCATGAAAAAGATCACAAAGTGCTCTGTACCATATATCTGTCAATAAGCCTTCATTTTACTCTCTTAGTGATGAGTAATTTAATGCTTTTTAAGAAGTCATCAGTCCGGTCTATATTGGCCCTATTCATAGCTTGCACATTTTCGAAGTTCTGAACAAAGTTTGCAAAATATCTTTATTCTGTATTTTGTCAACATTGTCTGTATATTGTCAACACTATTACAAGTAAAGTTTTATTGAGTAGGTATCACAGAGAGCAGAGCTATTAGCCTTTGTTTGCAAGGAGCCTTTATGTGAGTGTTAAAAAGTTTCTACTCTGCAGATAACATTTTCCCAGCACTTCTGATCAGTTTCTTTTAATATGGTACTTGAGAGTGTCTAATAAAATGAAGTACATTGTGAAATGCACTATATAAAGTAAAGATTGACTGTGAAGCAGTTTGAAACAGAAATAACAGGAAATAAATAAGATCATCCATAAATCAATATTATTTAAATGTGGCCGATTTCACTTCAGATAATGTTTTCCTTTACTCCGTCATCTGCCTTCCTTCACAGATCATTTACTGTTTCACATCTAAATAAGATTCCTATATTTGATACTCTTCTTTCAGTTGAAAGGGGCCAGGTGGGGATGATTTGATTAGGCTTTCTACAGAATAATCTGTTTACCCACAGGAGATTTTCAAATGGATAAACTGGGCATGGGATGTGACTGATAAGAAAAATTCAAAAGGCTGACTAGTTTTAAATGGTCTTTCCAATATTCATTGGATCAGTACATTAGAGTTGGCTGGTTATGTCTGATTTACTTACAAGGAGAGATTAGAAAACCAAGGTTAAAAAATCCAAGTTGCAAAGAGTGCAATGTGATTCGGAACATTGTACTGAAAAAGCAGTTTGCTTGCATCATAGCGTGTACATAGACAAGGTAGCTATTAGTGGAATACCACCCAAAGTATTGAGACTGTTCTTGGCAAAGGGGCCTGTTTCTGACTGACTGCAGTAAGACCACTGAGCTTCACTAGTAGGATTCTGGTTCTGACTTCTCTTTTGTTCTCAGCAGCATTTTCCAGTTTTCCTTCAGCAAATGTTAGATAGCTGATATCATTTAATTTTGGGGAGACTTTCTTTTAAGTAACTCTTTTACTATAAAGAGTCTCAGCTTCCATGAAGAACCTTGTTTTTGTTCCATGTGCCTGGATACCCACAGTTGAGACATCAAAGACCTTTCAGACTGAAGTGTATAGATGTTCCTAATGATTACTCAGATATTACTTGTGTCAATACAAACTAATACAGCTGCATGAAGAGGAGAAACAACTGCTCGAATGGTGTAGGTCTGTCTTGGCAGAATACTCCAAGAAGAAGCTGCTATTAACCTGGAGAGATCAGGCAACTCTTTCTTAGGAAAGAATGAGTTGAATCACAGATTGTCTTGTACTTCAGTACTAGTGATGATTCCATACCAAAACGTTTTTAAAGGTTTACATTCTATTTAATCAAGGCATTGCCAAGTGATAAAGGGCAGATCAAGAGGACTGACATGCCGCTCATTACCCAGCACAGCAAGCCTTTTCCTCAGCTATTTGTGTTGGCTACGTTTTCAAATGCACCTCAAACATTTAATTTATTAGTGTTACTCTTCACTGGGCACTCATTTTATAATAATAATCATCTCAAAAGATGAAGCCTGCAGGCTCCACACCACCGACACATCATCTGAGGAGCCTACCATCCCAACCCGAAGCTAAATGTTGAAGATGTAAACACAGCAATGGCTGCAACTAAACATCAATCTTCTGTGAAATAAGGGTTTAAATTGAAAAGGGTATTTTAAAGTCATGGTAACTAGCAAATACATGTTTGTTTAAAATCAAAATCTGTCCTTAATTCACTTGTCCAAATGCTGAAATATTAATTTAGCTGCTCATAAGTATAGTGGCACACTGACTGACCTGAGCCTTGGTCATTGTCTGTGTGGGTTTTTCTCCAGCCATTCCATTATACCTGAAGATATGCAGGTTCATTTAATTAGTGATTCTGTGTTGGCCAGGTGCAAATGACTGCGTCCTTGAAGGTTCGGAATACACTAACATTGCTTTTAGATTTTTCTTTACATTTGAAACATTTGCAGATTCATTCATTTCCTCAGGAACACACACAATGAGTAACCTTGGAGTTTTTGCTCAATGCCACACACTGCCTATTGAATCATCTGTGTTGAGGATATTTATTAAAAATCTGAATTTCTCCTACATCTTCAGATAAACAGTTCCAGACTTGGTAGTTATGCTGTATTCACAAATTGGACTGTTCAGAACTCCGACTTCAACCACAAACAAGACATTTCTGGCTAACCAGGTTACATTTTTTATTGTATACAATAGACTAAGGTGAAAGGTCAGCATTTCATCAAAAGTTGCTATTGTTTTCTCAGAATGTTCCAACTCATATCTCTGATTTAGTGTGATTTACTGTCTTTCCCACAGCATGTGAATGCAGCATTAGGTTTCAAGGGCCTACAATACATGCATAAAAAATAATTTCTGAAGGTCTAACAAGGCCTATTATTGAAATGTTTGGGTTATGGGAGTTCAGAAAGAATGATGATCATTTTGTCTTGCAATTATTAATAATTAAAGCACTCTGCATTTCTCTCATTATGCTTTTACATTTCCCCTCATTATACACCAGTTTTATTTCCATATTCACAAAATCATTCATTATGTGTACTTCAGATTATCCCTGGGCACTTTTAGGGGCTCGTGTTATGAATCCTGTTTAAACACACATAAGATCAGGGAGTACTGGTACATCTTTGTGGAGCACACATTCCTAGTCAAACTGGAGTGTGTATGGGGGGAGACCGTCATTGTGTGTTTGACTTTGGTTCAGAATTCTGGAGGAAGGCTCTGTGGACTTGACAGTGATGACACACCAGATTAAAGCAATGAGATGCATGTAAAATATTTATGTAGAACAACATATCCATTTTCAAACAGACAGGTCATGGGTGCCAGAGCAAGGCCCAGCTTGTAAGCCCAGGTGTACCACCTGTACTTCAGAACAGGTAAATCACCGTTAGTTAAGTATGTCTGAGCTTGGCCAGTACATGATTGTCAGACCATCCAGGAAAAGCTTGGGTTGCTGGTGGAAGAGGTATTAGTGAGGCCAGCATGGAGTGTTACTCTGTGGTCCAAATGTGGATCTCAATGCTACAGTGCAATGACAGGGACATGTGCTGTAAATTTGCCGCATCCTTCAGATAACATGTAAAACATGAGGTCCTGACTTGTGACATAAAAGATTCCTGGGCATCTTTCGAAATGAGTAGGGTGTACCACGATATACCAGGATTTAGCTGTAATGCCCACCATGGCCTGGTCATTCTGCTCCTCTAATCTTTTCAAGTCTCTATATGTGTATTTAATACCACTTCACTACTTAACAGCTAATGTGTGGTGAGCATACTGCAAGAATGGCTGCCATCGCATCATCTAGGTGGACATTACACTTTACATAGACAGTGGTTTCCCACTATTTAAGTAAAATACTTTGCATGGTGTGAAAACTGCTATATAAATATACGTAATTATTAAGGCTGTATACAATAGGTTCATCAGAAGGCAAAGAAATGCTTACTCATATAGTGCAAATTTAGAGTCATCAATGAGTTGACCACTATATTTTTGGAATGGAAAATCTGACTGTAAGACCCACATTGTCGGGGGGCGGGGGGAACAAACAAACCTCACATTGAAAGCTCTTAGTCTGGGACTCAAACCCAAGATCAGTAGGACTTGTTTGCTAGTACAAATGCTGTTTTGTAGCACCTAATTCAGAAAGAAAATGTAGTCTTCTGCAAATCAGGCAAAAAGCTAATAAATGTGGGTGTGTTTGTTCTTCTTATTTTTTAATTCAAAAATCCATCAGCCCCTTAAGTCCTCCACAACCATGCCAGATCCAGTGTAGCCTCCCAGAACAGAGTCTGCCATTGTACGTGGGTGACAGCGTGGGGGATGTCCTTTGTACAAAGAAAGTGTCTTTCTTATCAGTTGCTAAGGGCAACCAGAAAACTAAGTCAGAGAATGTCCAATTTCTGAGTGCAGGCCACATTGCGATTAAACTCAGATTTAGTGCCAAGATGACCAGCCCATGCATTTGTGGGTCTGAAGTGATAGCTTTAGATCTGGCGTCTCAAGCCTGTACTTTTCATAAGTGATATTGCTTCTCTCTAATAGTGTTATTTTCCATTTTCTGTACATCTTCTGCAGGATTTGGAATTCCTTCATTATTGTTACTGTTGGTTAATCATCCTTGTGTTCACTGCATCCACAGTACTGGAGAGAAAAATGATAGCCAAATACCAGCTAATCAAAAATGAGCACCAAGGGGAAAGGGTCGGGGGAAATTATATGGATGGCGCTCGCTATAAAAGATGATCAATATAATGATGACTTACACTGTGTAAATATGTGTTTAATTAAAAAGAATATTTAAAATGGTTTAATTATAATTAATCCTGCAGCTGCATTAATCCCCTAATTTCTTAAACAAATGACTTGTTTCATTCTGAGTTTAATGAAAGCATAGGGAATGGCCTGTGGTTGGGTATTGGGCAGATTCAAGACATTTTTGCCCCTAAAGCAATAAAATTCAAGTTTTACAACTGATAATATAGCTTTTTTATACATGTTTCGTGTACATATTCATTTATTCAGGCTAATGTACTATGGATATTAGAAATTTTCAGCAGCTTAAGCTGCAGACAATGCTGTTTTAATGCCCATTTTAACATAAATGTCAAACACATTAAAACACCTAAATTTTGTGTGCTGTAGGGTTATTTAGTATGCTGGTACTGAAGAAGTACTGAAAAACCCAATTTTTAAAACAGCACGGGTCCAGCAGTTCAGTGTTTTTGGTAGCAGAAGGTGTTCGGTAGACTAGATTAAGAAAAAACAAATTTCAGCTTGTTAGGATTTCACGGGGGACATCCGGCGCTTTGTAGCACAGTGAATGTTCCAAGAGAGTAGCACAAGGGCACAACACAACAGGGTGGCTGGAGTAAGACAGGGGGGTTTTGGAGTTATCCATTATTTGCTTCATAACAGTTTTGGTAACGGTACTGAAGTCCGAAAGCTGATATTAATACCAGTGTCAAAATTTTTGCTTCGATCGAACACTAGTGTGTTATTAATTGTATTTCAAATCTGCATTCTGAATTTGGTAGTACCTGGGAGAATTTCAAGTCCTTGGGCCTCTAAGCATGACAAGACATTGGGCAAGCATTGATTAAGAACCCCCACAGGCCCTTGGGTGACTTAACTCCTTAAAAGAAAGTTCATCATATGTTTAACAATGCAGCATGCGGACAACTGGTCATTTAATGCAGCACGGTATTCCCCAATCTTGCTTTCGGCATATGGACACTCAATCATTTCATCAAACTCAGATGTTCCCCCTTGGAAATTGGGCACATGGACAATCCAGCATTACATCAAACTGGGTGATGGGGTGGAGGTTTACTGAACAGGATCCTTGCTGTCAGAGGCTGCTGGGCGTGCACACTGAATGCCCAGATAGTACATCTGCCCCGAAATCAAGCCACTCTTACCCATCTTCTGCCAAAAAGAACCTGCAAACCCATTCAGTAAGAGTACATTATTCAATCAAATGCTGAGGTTTATTTGTATTTATAGGACATCAAACACAACCCACTAACTTTATTCTAGTAGCTGAGTAGATAGATAGATAGATAGATTTACGCAATAATAATAATACCAATAAGTTCAGTTTCTGAGCCTCAGCTGGTTTAATTTTCATGAAGGCCTATCTAACCTATAGGTTCTGATCAGGCCATCTGAGGATCTGTGTATGGCTGCTAGGGTGGCTCAGTGGTTTCCAAAACTGCCTCATATCTCCAAAGTATGGGCATTAACTTCCTGCTGGCTCACTCTTTGTGGGTTTTCTTATGCTCTCCTCCTTGATCTCACATGTCAAAGATAGAGTGAGTGAGTGTTGTTCCTGGCTTGATCTTGATGCTGCTGTTGCATCTGGTCAAAACTGTCTATGACCCTGTAATGCATGAATGGATAGACAGTCTCAGTCGATAATGAAAAGCTATAGAGACAGAATTTATGAGTAATTGGATTGATCTAGACAAAGTGAGATTCATGTTATTTTGAAGTGCTGAGTGAAGCTCATATTGCCCTTTGTAAATGGTGTCCAGCTGCCAATGAGGAGCGACAAGTAGATTAGTCATCAAAGGTGACCAAGACAAGGTCAAGTCCCAACAGATGAATTACTGCAGATAAGCTTCTTCAGTGATGATGAGAGAGAGAGGGCAGTAATTGCTATAATCCCAGAACATATAACTGGAAGTTCAAAGGAAATTCTGCAGGGCCAACAGGTGAAACAAACAACTTTTGAAATGTATTATGCCAGGCCAATTACAACAAACAACCATAAAGCATATCTAACCACAGCAAGAAAGAATACGCACATAGAAAATGACTGTGCTTCTATTTAAATCCATTCTCCTGGAACTGTTAAGCCACAGTACTTCCCACCATTCCACATGAGACTCCAAGTCTGGAAATGGCAGAAGAGGCAATCCAAGAACATGTATGGGTCAGAAAGGTCAAAATCTATGGGGGCAATGCAAATGGGAAGCAGCAGAGGGCAGTTTGCAGAAGTGCCCATAAGATGTTATAAGGTCATCAAAGTGACTCTGGGGGACCCCAGAAAAGATATAAATTGTCAGAAGGTGCCTATACATCTAGTGCTAGGAACTGATGGGGAGGCTCATTGATAGGAGGATATTTGAAACTTAAAAAGAGATAAGAAGGGCAAAGAAATTCACTGAGTTGGTCAGCTAGGAAATGCTGCAGTTTTTAACCAGCTCCTACAGGAGAAACTAAGCAGTTTTTTTTTCTTTAATTATTTGCTCATTGATGAGTGCTTCAGCTGCCTGTGCAGTGGGCAGCAGTGCTGCATCATGAACCCACCATCCTGGGTTCATTTCCCATATCTGGTTGTTGTCTATGTGTTACTTTCATGTTCTCCCTATATCCCTGTTTATTTTCCTCTGGGCACACTGCTCCTATCCTCACACATCCATAAAGATATGCTGGTTAGGTTGGATGGGGTATCTAAAGTGTGTCTACATAAGTGGCATCTATGATGGTCTAGGACTGGTCCATGACATGTACCTGGTGCTGCTAAGATATATTCAAACCTCTTGTGACCTTGCTTTGGATTAAATGGGTCTTGGGATGTTATGTTATGACAATGTTTGTTCATTGTTGAGATTCTAATTTTTGTATATTGCCTCTACTGTATATTGTTAGTTGAAATGTTCTCTAGGAGTCAGACCGTCACAAAGTGTAATTTTGTAATTATATATTTGCACATTCTATCAGATTTAGCATGCTTTTATTTAACTGTCTTTAGATAATGTTCAGCCATCATCCCACAGACGTGTAGGTTATTTGGTGACTCATTTGGTGATTCCATATGAGTGAGAGTAGGTATGTGCGACTAAACCCTGTTATGGACTTGTGCCTGGTCCAGGGTTGGCTCTTGTCTTGTTTCCAAAATCTTCCAGAATAAGCTAACATGCCCTGCACCACTGAATTGGATTAAATTGGTTTGCAAATGAATGTTTGGATGAATACTATTAATTCATTTTGTTGCTTCATTCCCAGATGGTATCATGGGGCCATTTCTTAGCACCACGACCTCAGTGACAGGACTGCTTCTGAACGGTCTGCCTCAGTTTTTTCATTCATTCCTCTATTTCCTTAGAGCATGGGAAAGGTGCCATATATAAATGAAATGGATTATTTACTTGGCCAACTTAATTTAATTTTAAAGTTCAATGGAGCTGAAGCTTAAACCAGCAGCATTGGTCCTGGCAGAGCAATGATCAGTCAGAATTTTGCCTAAAATTACTTTTTAAAGTAGTACTTGGTAATAGCCTTTTCCTACGTGCAAACCTGACAGTTTTTTTTTTTTGTTATTTTTTTTTTTAACCGTGAACAATAACAATTCCTGCTTTCATTTAAGCAGGTCCAGGAGGCACATCACCCAGCATAAGATGCCAGACTGTGTCAGGGCACACATTCAAATCCAATATCACACTTCTGTTCTCTGCAATTCAAATCCTCCTGTGTTCAGTGGGAAGAAGTCAAGAAGAAAATGGCAAGGACAACTTGTGTAAATATCTGTCCGCATCCCCCAAGCAGAAAGCAGAAAAGCAGATTTACTGCCTGCTGTCATCATAACAGGGACTCCTCTATAATTTGACAGTGACAGAGGAAAGACAAACCTGCATCAGGCTGATTGGAGCGCTTGCCCATTTTCATTGTGAGGCAGAGCTCTTTTTAGTCACCGACTTATTTGTCAGAATGGACATTTCATAGCAAGACCCCCTGCCATCTCGCTTTCTCTACCTATCTCATACATTATCCCCTTTATTTTTTAACTTCAAACAAGTAATTATAGGTTATAGTAAAAAAAAAACTATATATTTTCTACAATCCTTCCCTTGGAGGATTTTCTTGAAACAAGTCTTATTCAACAGTAGGTTTAATTCCACCCCTTTAATGGTCAGTTATAAACAGGACTGTTCCTGGCATGCAGAGAGAAGGCGGGTGAGATTATGGAAGCTATTACAGTTAGGAAAAGACAACATAATTTGAGCCATAACCAAAGTTCTGACCCAAAGTTTCTGCTGGGTGAAAATTAATCGCTTCATTTTCTGAATCTGTTTATTACATTATAAAGAAATGAAGGCTGAAACTTGCAGTAGCTACATTGACATAGGGGTAGGATCAGCCCAGAGCAGGATAGCTGTCCATTACTGGACAAACTCATGCATGCTCATATGCACTCATTCATTGAATGATCTTCCAAACCTGCTTATTTTGCCACTTTGATGAAGGAATAGGGCCCATACCAGCTGCAAGGTAGGCATTAACATTAAATGGGATGCCAGTGTCTTAGAATACATCTTTCATGTAGTACTTATTCATACTGAGACAATCTAGACATCCATTTAAATCACTGGCATGTCTTTGGGATGTGGGTGAAAATCACAGTCCTCCAAGAAATTTATACAATAAAGGGGATTTAATAAAATAAACACACTGGATTTAATTTGGCTTTTTTGACAGTGATCATCAGTAAAAGACTCTTTAATGTTAAAGTGAGAACAGATTTTTGCCAAGGGGTCTAAATTAATTACAAATATAAAACACAAAAACAACTGATTGTATAAGTATTCACTCCTGTCAAGTCCTCATTTGGTAGATGCACCTTTGGCAGCCATGACAGCCTTGAGTCTCTTCGACTTGTGAAAGACACTAATTTTTCCCCATTCTGCTTTGTAAAACTGCTGAAGCTCTGTCAGGTTGCAGGGGGAATGTGAGTGAACAGCCTTTTTTAAGTCCAGCCACAAATTCTTGGTTTAATTTAGAGCTGGACTCTGTGTCGACCACTCCAGGACATTAACATTGTTATTTTTACGTCATTCCTCTGTACCTTTGGCTTCATGCATGGTGTCATGGTATTGTTAAAAACAACTTTCCCCAAGTGTAGACTTCTTCCAGGCCACATCAGATTTTCTTGTAGCATTCATTTTATCCTCTATCCTAACAATCCTTCTTGGGCCTGCTGCAGAGAAGCTTCCATACAGCATGATGCTGCTACCAAAATGTTTCACCATGAGGATGGTGTGTTTTTGATACTATGCAGTGTTTAGTTTACACCAAACATGGCATTTAATCTGATGGCCATAAAGTGACAGAACATAATTTCAAAGCCACTCATGTGCCTTCTGGCTAACTCTAGCTGAGATGTCACATAATTTTTTTAAAGCGGCTTTGTCTGCCACTCTCCAATAAAGCTGCAACTGGTGTAGCACTTGGAAACAGTTGCTATATACGCAGTCTCGCCAATGTCAGACACTGTAGCTTGTAAATCTTTCAGAGCTGTCATAGGTCATAGGTTGTGTCCTTCACTAGTTTTCTTCTTGCACAATCTCTCAGCTTTTGTGGCAGTCACACATAGGCAGATTTACCGCTGTGCCATACTCTTTCCATTTCCATAATAATTGATTTAACTGGACTCCAAGAGATATTCAGTGATTTGAAACTTTTCTAATCCCTATCCCCTGACTTGTTCTTTATAATCATTTTGTTTGGAGTGTTCCTTTTTGTCTTCATTGTGTAGGTTGGACCACCATACCGACTCACCACGGGCTCTACCTTCCAGGTTTTTGTACATTTATATTACAATCAGCTGAAACCACTTTACGATAGAAAGGTGATCTCCATTGAACTAATTTTATGACTTCTAAATCCAATTGGCTGCACCAGTGATTATTTAGGGGTGTCATATTAAAGGAGGTGAATTTTGCTCAATTTATGCACATTTTACATATGTAACTAATTTAGACTTTTTCTGTTGATCAGTGCCAAAATAGCCAAATTAAATCCACTGTGATTCAATGCTATATAGTGTGAAAATATCTAAGGGTGTGAAAACTTCCTAAAAGCACTGCATATATAAAAATCTTTTCCCAAACAGGATTTTATACCATTCTGTCTCCAAAATCTTTCTGTAATAATAAACCCCTGCAGATAAACTTTCTCATTCAGTCGAAATAAATGAAATACTCTTCTAGGCTATTCTCTGCAAAGATGTGAAAGATCTTTCTTATTGCAGTAAAAACCCTGCAGGAGTACAACCAGTAATTCCCCCATCACAACATATAGATAGTTAGATAGATAATATCAGAAATGTGTACTTGGGAGTTAACTTTAAGGTTCATCTAATGGTGATTGCACCCTGTGTTGAGGGTTCACCTAATGATTCTCCTCTCCTTTCTTCTGCAGACCTGATAACTGGAGTGACATCATTTCCAAGTTTTGGTTCCCTGAGCCCACCTCCTCTGCCTTGCCCGCCTCTACTGTCTCAACTTCAGTTTGAAAAGCTGAAGCCAAATTACACGTTAATTTGTGTTTGTTGTTTTTCTTTTAGTTATACAAGGTTTGCCAAAGGGTACCCCAAACCTTTATCTTTGTTTTATCTTTCATTTGCAGTAGATACATAGATAAGCATAGTGTCACAGTGAATTGCACTGCCACCTCACAGACCTGGATTTAGATCCTGTACCCAGTCACTATCTGTGTAGTCTGCGCATTCTTCATTGTTCCATATGGCTTTTCCACCAGTTATTCCGGTTTTCCTCACATATTCCCAGAGATGTGCAAGTTAGGTTACATCTGGATTTCTAAATAGTGTGTCTATGGGCATGTGCTTGAGTGAATCCTGTGACATGTCCTGTCTTGAGCCCAATTCTGTCAGGACGCTTTTCCAGCCATTGTGATCCTGTTTTAGATTAAGTAGATTTAGGAATTCTATGATGTGTTTTATATAATGATAATTTTCAAAAATTAAAAAAGAAAATAAAGTTTGAGATACAAAGATTAAAACCTGTCAACACAAGGTCTTTTTCATATTTTACTCTTGTGCAATGTGGCATTTCAGCATGAAAACCTCTATGATGTCAAAGAGTAAAATGCAAACCAATTTCTATGAATCCTACTAAATTAGTCATGTAAAAAAGTTAGAAAATGATTGATGCTTTAAATGGCTCTCATTGCCATGACACACGTAAAAAGGCCCCTGGTGTGTAATTCCATTGAAGTTATGTAATTAAAACAATGGAGCCTACCAATGTGCAATTAAGATATTTCCCATGAGTGCAGGGTAAATGCACCTGTTCCTTTCGTTAGTAAAGGTGTATCAAAACCAGTGGCTGTCAGAAAAAAAAAAAATTCTCATAACCCCTTGTCATTGCATGTTTCAAAGTTAATACAGTATGTCACAGTAGGAACTGAAAAGGAAAAAAAGTCAGTTTTCTTGAAAGGGCCAATCAAAATCAGAAGTGTAGCAGCCAAATTTGGGTTTGAGGAACTGAATAACTGTGGAATTGACTGTTTTTAATGAATTTAGAAAGATCTATCAAGCTTTGTTCTATCTTTGATGTTACAGGTGTTTTGTGCTGATTAATATCAACAGATCCCAATTAATTACAAGATAATTCCATGTTGTAACAAAACCAGATGTTTAAAACTCCTGGAGAGAAAGTAGCTGACTGTACTTTGCAACAGGCCTTCATATTGTATGGTGATGGTTCCTCACCAAATGGCAACTGCAGTTCAGATTTTTATTCAAATCCTTCATTTGTGCATTTTTACTGGTCAGGCTGTATTTTCTTCCTGGGTTACGTTGGCACACACAGTGATGCTCAAACTGAAATGTTGTACTGTATGCCTTAATCATTTCAAATTTTAGAGGTGCTTAATCTCTTTTGGGCCTAAATGAGTCAAACCTGCAGTTTGAAGTTGGATCTCACCCTGGTCAAAACACAACCCTGCAACTGGAGCACACTGCAGAACCATTCACAAGCATATTTATCTGCAAATATATTTTCACCTATATTGCTTGTCTGATTGCAACCCTTTTTATAGTATTATGGAAAGCTCACTTTATGTCCTTATGATTATGTCCTTGCAGAAGTCTGTGTTTGAATGTTGTTAAAAGGAATCACCTTTCATTTCCAGATTTCTTTTTTTCCTTGTTGCAGTCCAAACAAACATTCTCCCATTAGAGTTGTCAAGTAACAGTCAAGGGGCTGAAACAAGCAATGAGGGAAATGTGTGCATACATGTGTGCTATGAAAAATATATTTAGCACTAAGCTACTTTAGTGATACTACATTTTCACGTAACATATTAATTAGGGCATGCTCATACTCCCTATATTTATCTACCCTTGAATGAAGCAATGATGGGATTAACTGTCACACTAACGAAATAAATGCCTTGCTTATCATTCCACTGTGTTAAGCTTTGAAATGATAAATTCAGATTTAGACACTGCAATCAGAATTTTCTTTTGCAGCGTCAACTAGTGGCTTCAGGCAAAACTGGTTAAACCTCGAGAATTGTCAATGGTTAATTGTGAGACCTTGACAAAGGCAGGTGACCTGCTTGTGATCCAAATGTCACGTAAAAAACTGCAACCAAGTTCTGTACTAGAAAAGTGACTAGATATGATGGTCTTCACAGAAAGGAACTATACTACTGTAAAATAAAGGTTGTTTGCTGTACGAGGGTAAATCAAAAAGTAAAGGCAATTTGAAAATTACATTGTGACTGCAACAGGTAGAAGCTGATGCAATACAACACGTTCACAATGGCTTATGGGTTGTTTAAACATGCACAGTACAGTACTTTTCCATAAGTCTAGTTGAAGCCAAGGCCAAATGAACATGTACGCTCCGGTACAGGATTCACCCATTGTTGAGCAATGCTCTGTATTGAGATTTCTTTGAGCAAAGGGAGGGAAACCTGCTGAAATTCACAAAAGGATGTTGGCTTGTGCAGATCAGCAAGATGTGTTGGTACCCATCTTGCGCAAACTTTACGATACCCCCTAGTCATCATGCACTATGGGCCGTACAGATCCATAGCTGATATCCAAATGTGCAGCAACAGCGGAAAACGTAATCTATAGGTCTTCTGTGATAATGTCGATGTGGGCTTGTGTGTGTGTGTTCTTGAAGTTCTACTAGACTGAGCGTCAATGGTTACATTTCTTCTTCCCACTTTAAACATTTCTACCTATTCATAAATTTTTCATTGAGTCAGTCTATTTTCATTTTCGTACTGAGCCAGCAGGTGCATATTCGAACGACCCATAAGCCATCATAAGCATGCTGTATTGTGCCAGTTTTAACCTGTTGCAAATACCACATAATTTTTATATTGCTTTTACTTTTTGATTTACCCGTGTAATTTTCAAATTAGAGGCTTTACAGTTGTTTATTTGTTATAATATTTTTACCGAATATGCAATATACTGCTGGTTAGTTAAATTGTCTTGTACACCATGAGCTTTAACTTCACAGGTCCAGGAGACTGGGTTCATACCTCAGGCTATTCACTGCCATTGTGGAGTCTTCCCATTCTCCCTAAGTCTATGTGGGTTTTCCTCTAGGCAATCAGTACCAAAGTCTTGCAGGTAACTTTAATCGGCTAATGTAAATTGTCATGATGGGGCTGAATGTGGGTGTACTATGTGATGTCCTGGTGCACCATTCAGGGTTACCTGCTGCAAGTACCACTTGAATGATTTTGAGCCCCCTACAACCATGAATTAAGCACTTTTGAAAATGGATACATTTGTATTATTTTGATAGATAGATAGATAGATAGATAGATAGATAGATAGATAGATAGATAGATAGATAGATAGA
>JANRMT010062854.1:124152590-124193080 GCA_026402145.1 Polypterus bichir lapradei | reverse complement strand
ATATATTGTGGCAAGCGGCTGGGGATGGCACCCAGCTGGGATGTGCCCGGAAGGACCAGAGGAGGGTTTGTGACCTGGTGGCTTTGGTGACCATGGGAAATGAGCATGGAAGCTCAAACCTAAAGGGGCCCATGGTCACCACCAGGGGGCGCCCAAATGCCGGAGGAGCCGTAGCCCTCAGCACTTTCGCCACACCCGGAAGTGCTGGGGGAAGGAAGACCAGGGACACCCGAAGTGCTTCTGGGTGCGCAGCCGGTACTTCCGCCACACTGGGGAGTGCCGGCAGAAGATTATTAGGAGGCATCTGGAGCACATCCGGGTGATGATAAAAGGGGCTGCCTCCCTCCATTTGGGGCTGGAGTTGGGAGGACGAGAGACAAGGTCTTGGTGGAGAGGCGGCCTGAAGGAAGAAGAGGCATTGTTTGAGGGCGTGGACTTTTGGGGAGTTTGGGGTTGTGTGCTTCACTGTATATAGAATATGTATAATAAACGTGTGTGGGTGTTTGAACCATCGGTGTCCGCCTGTCTGTGTCCGGGCCATCTCTCACAATATATATATATTGTGACGGATGGCTGGGATGCTCCTGCAGCATATGTTCCAGGGGAGCAAGCATGGGAAACACAATATCTCCCCCTGGATGCCAGATAGCAGCCTCCCTGGGTTGCAGTGGTGCCTGGACTCCCACACGGCTTCATAGGAGTTGGAGTTTGGTGCAGCCCTGTTAGGTTCCACAGGCACTGCCAGGGGGTGCTGCAGCAGGAGCTGCTAGCCCCTTTTGGGCACTAGTTTCGCCACATCCAGAAGTGCAGCTGGATGTTGGCAATCAAGCACCTGGAGCACTTCCGGGTGCCTAATAAAAGCAGCTAGCAACCACCACTCATTGGCCAGAGTTGGGTGGGTGAGGACAAAGCTTAGAGGAGGAGTGGTGGTGCCGGAAGAGAGAAGTGTGTGGTGTGTTTTTTAAGGGCTTATTTGTATACTTGGGACTGTGTTGTGCCTGTAGGGATTACGCAGAAGACGTACGTCACAGGTGAAGAACAATAAATGTGTCTTGGTTTTTATATATATATATATATATATTCACATCACACATCAAAAATAGTCACATATTTAATAACAGCACTTTTATAACATAATCTTAGAATGCTTTATACATACATCATTCACTCTGGATTTAATATAATGCCTTTTCATAGCTCTAAGTCTGTAGAGTACATTCAATCAATCCTTTACTATTTACACCTTGCAGAGAATCTACAATGAGGTATTATGAAACATAAATTTTTCACATTTTAGAAAACTTTAAAGTATTTGAAGAAAACAAAAACATTAATATATTCAAGTGTACATGTTGCATTTTAAATTTTTAACATTTGAATTTAGCTATACTTGTCACATTATGTGTTCTTTTCTCAGCTTATAAATGGAAATACACATTGTAAGACAAAATTTAAATTGATTTCATTTAAATTTATTACTTTCATGACAACTATGCCAAAGGTTTCTATTACTGTGTACTGTATATGTTACCTAATTTAAATATTTGAATGCAGCATATTATCTTAATATTATTAATTATTATTAATTATGTTATCTTTTTTTGCAAAGTGACTTTACTAAACATTTTCTCAATCTTTATTTTATATAGCTTCACACATTAATAGCACAGATTATTAAAAAATGTTGACATTTACAACAGCATATCAAAATAAATAAACCTAGAGTAGACAGGGCATGTTCATTTTTTGGGGATTTTTTTTTTTTTGTGCAGTCTTCTGCAGCACAGTGAACACTAAAGAGAATTGTGTGAATGGGACAACTCAAGGCACAAACTGCTGTCCTACAAAAATGTAGGTCTGCCACTGTGCACAACTACCGTATATACTCACGTATAATTCGGGTCTTGAAACCCGAAAAATCGATCATAAAATCATACGCCGACTTATACGCCCGTTCAAAAATGCAACACTTAATTTTTTTTTTTTACATCTTCTTGCCTTCTCCAATCTCGCATCAGTTTCTCAGACGCATCAAATTTTGTTGCAGCAGAGCAGTTACCAATTTCTTTCGCTACTTCAACAATGTTTAATTTAAAACCAGCTTCATATTTTCTTCTGATCAAACGCTCCATCATAGGTAAGGGATGCTGTTATGATAGAGGTGTATGAGAGTGTGAGAAACAAAAAACACAATATAGTTCAAACGTTGCTTTGGAAAAGTTCAGGTATTACTGTGTGGTCACATAGGTACAATACATTGAAAACAAAGGCAGTGTGCTCCGGGATTACTCCCTCATGTGGGTGTTAGCATATATTCTCTTGAAACAATAGCGTGAGTTTTCTGCATTCGACTTATACAACCGACATTATAAAATACCAGAAATTATACAGTAAACTCAAGTCCCTACTTATCCATGGGAGAACTTATCCACGAGTATATACGGTACTAACAATCATTTGGAGTAGACTGAAAAGTGGTGCAGTGAATTGCACTCACACCTCTTTCCTCATCTCTTGATTGCAAATAGAGCCACTTAATCCAGTTCAGGGTCAAGGGTTGGAGGATATCAAGGTGGAATTGGACAACTGGAGAATGAAGGCTGGACAGGGAACCAGTCCATCAAAGGGTGCCTAACATACACACCCAAGGGTGAGTTTAGAATCAATTCGTACATCTTTTGATATGTAAAAGTTCATTATTTTTAGTATTCAGATTTAAACCACATAGACTCTGGAAGAATGTAGATGATCAAAACAGATGGCTACCTTGCAAGAAATCTGTACCCACAACAGTAGTCTGTCAGACAGCAGCACTAACCACTCTAGCACCATGCCACTTCAAGAGGAAACAAGGCAGGCAGTTTGGTGTAGCAGTTAAGACTTTGGACTTCAAACCTTGAGTTTGAGGTTGTTGGTTCAGATCCTGCTGCTGATACTGTGTGACCATGAGCAAGTCACCTCACCTGTTTGTGCTTCAATTGGAAAAACAAAAAAGAAATGTAACCAGTTCTATCTCAAAATGTTGTAAGTCACCTTGGATAAAGTCATCAGGTAAAGAAAAACGTAAATAATATTACAAGAAAAGAAACACAAATATTTACAAGGACATGTCATTTGGTCCTTCATACCTCCAGAAGTCATATATTCTACACAGAGAGTCTGGCAGAATACACTCCAAGATTTGACATTGTACCACACTATTAAGATGACTACCACACTGTATTTATGGACAACATTCTGTGCTTAAGAATTTGGATTCTCTTTTGCTTTGCAGTCTAAACATTTCCCTTTAAATATTTATTGATATTTATTCTTCCCTCCATCTTTTTTATGCCCATTACACCTGAAAGGTTTTTGATAGAGCTGTGAAGTTTAAAAAAAAGACTGTGCTTTCCACTGTAATTCATCAATTTTCTCTTTATTTTTTAACTTACGGGTAAACCTTGAAAACTTACAGATTATAAGACGTTAACACTATTGAATACTAAGTGTGCGCAACCTGTCTGTAGTTGTACGCTCTACTTCTTTTCCAAGTTGTATGGATTTCTCCTTCATATAAAGAGCATGTTTGTGTTAACCAGGGTGTTCAAATTCTGCTATGCTAATTTTGCTTATTCCCTATGTTAAATGTATTGATTAGTATTCTGTTGCATTGTGTGTGTGTTGTGGGTGGACCCCCAAGAGGTCCTGCCCAGTACCATCAAGGGACTGTCCTTAGCCATATAAAGGCAAGGGATGACCCACAGTATCTTGTGGTTCATTGAATGTGCTTTTGGTGTGATAAGTTTATACTGTGATGTCTGAACTTTTCCATTATTTGTCATTTACTAGATGTTTGACCTTATGCTCTGTGTTAGGCTTCATGTTCTGAAATTGGATTTCCTATTGCCTTTTCTGGTATCAAATTCAATTGTCAAAAACAGAGTCAGCAACCAAAAATCTAAGTCAAAATAAACAAAGCAAAGCTTTACGATAACTGTAGATATGTAGCTGTCACTAACATTCATTCTTGTCCATTTTATCTGAATTCCATTCCACACTTGGCTGAATGCTGCTGCTGCTGCTGCCATTGCATAGAGCCAGAGCATGATGACAAGAGGCATAGCAGCCATGAACATTATGGCTTATGATCCTACAACAATTTAAAAATTGTGGTGAAATGACATCATTTTCATAACAGTAAAAACTAGTAAACAATGATAATAATAGCTCAAAAGCTTCATCAAATGACTTTGAATGCTTCCCAAGGAACCTACAACACAATATCTCTGTATTATAATAAGCTGTTTTTGGAAACTGATGGCTTACTACAATAAAACAGGAGTCATAACAGGGGTATATGAGCAATAGTGAGGAAATGGACTCTTCAGCATGTAGAATATTTTTAATAGAGAAAAAGCAGAAATACAGGAGAGGTTATTGTTGGCTCTTTTATGCAAATAAAAATAAGAATGAGATGAGTGAATGACATTACCAACTGGCTCTTCTTACAGATGAGGTGAATGCTGAAGTACAATAGATGGTGGAGAAGACTAACATCAGTAATGTGAAAAGAAACACGAATAGCCATCCATTACCAGTCCTGAAAAAAGTTGAACTGGTAGTCAATAGTGACTTACTATATATAAAGTTGCCATCCATCATAAATAATACATAGGAATATTAACTTGCAATAGTGAAAACATGGCCATGCCATTTATTTACAGACAAGAGTAGAATATTTATAAATATGAAATTGCCAACTGTGGATAGGCATTTGTGTACGATGGGTTATCTGTTTTCAAATAACATTCCTTACAATTAAATCAAGTTTTACAAAAATAGGTTCAAAACAAATCAACCCTCACACCTGAGAAAGAGAGCTAGACCAGCAGAGTAAAACATTAAGCTAGTAACAATAAGTAAATAGATAAATTAATAAATGAATAAAGATAAATGGAGTAAAAGAGGGGAGAGAACCTGCTTCCTCAATTTAAATGCTTATTCTAAAATATTATTGATTAGATCCTGCCAGGTTTTGAAAAAAATTTTGTATAGATCCTCTAAGTGAGAATTTGATTTTTTCCAGTTTCAAATAGTAGATAACATCAGTTACCCACTGACTTAGAATAGGAGAGTTAGGATTCTTCCAGTTGAACAAGATAAGTTTACGTGCCAATAGTGTAGTAAAGGCAATTATAGTTTGTTTGTCCTTCTCCACTTTAAGGACGTGAAGTTTCTATCCACATATTGGCTGACATAAAGGAATGCTTGGTGAGCATTTCATGAGTAAGTCACGATGCAATCTATGAATACATGATTTCTGATGACAATAAAAAGAAATAAAGGCAAAAATACACATGAAGTTGGCATCAATGGATAAATAACTGGCATTATACAGTAAGTTCATTAAAAGATGGCAACATTCATGATGTCACTATTGATAAATAGGAGTACTGCCAGCAAAATGAGTGTACAGAAAGAAGTATACAGTAGTTGTCATTATTTCAGTTCATAATGCATGAAGACTGATGAAAAGGACACACATCAATACATCTTTGTGGAATAGATGGTTGTCATAGAAAACAAACAGAGAAGATGTTTGAATTTGACTCTTTTGAATGCCTAGTTACTGATGACTATATTTTAAGGAGCTACAATATAGACTCTTACAGTATATCCCTAGAAATACATCATTGATCCTGCAAATGACAAAAACATATTTAGGAACACATTTCTTTGCTCTTAGCTACCCACCAGAAATATAATCTCCTTTGGTCAATAATTTGGACTAAAGATAGAATTGAATTCAGCTCACCAAATGTAATCTTAATCATTACATTTGGAGTATTTAGTTAATACAATGGTATATGATGATTGAATGTTAATGATAAAAAAGGAAATATCTGACTTGGAGTACAAATAAAATTGACAATGACAAATTAAATGAAATGCGCACATTGATGCTACCTGTGTATTAAACTTTACATTAAACTTCCACAATTAGTTCTATCCTGACAACATCCCTCTAAAGTGTTTTCATTTAGAGAATACTGATAACAATATGCTCATCCCCCTTTCCTTCTTTTTCCTATGTTCTTCCAAATATTGTCCATCTCAAAGCCTTAAATCATAACAAGACTATTCAGTTGGTTAGCAAGATTGCTTCATTAACTGTCATACTGCATACTGTTTCAGCTGCAATTTATTCCTTTTTCAAACTATTTAATTTACTGGTGCATTGTACTTTATTACCTTTCAGCTTTAGGTAATAAAGCTGTACCAATGGTAAAATGATCAGTGCTCAGCCCACCATTCATGATCCATGGAGAAGAATACATCACATGTAATCTTTACAGTATGTGGCCACTTTAACAATATCTTTCATTCTTTTTTTTTAGAAAAAGCGCTCTGCTATACATGAATCTGTCAACAACAAGCAGTTGACTGTGGGAAAATGCGCAAGGTGAAATCGGTGTGATTGTCAATAGCAAAAGGAATAAAGGTGCGATCAGTGAATAGAAAGTTGTCGATTTAGGGGAAAGGATAAAGTGGTTCTCAGAATGTGAGGCTGATGTTGATCAATTAATATTTGTTTTCATGATCCATGGACAAGAATATAGCACATGTAATCCTGATGTGGCCAGAAAGAGAAACTGATTGTTTTGAATGATAAAAAAGAAGAGATAAGCAGCTGTCTTCAGTAGTGGAAAGAGATGGGTGAGAAGATTCCTTTATTGATTCAGATGAGTGGGCTCTCATCAATAAAACAACAAATAGGAGGAGGGGATTGTCCTTTGAAATAAAAACAGAAGATTAAGGACATTGCATTGGTCAGCGAGAAAGAAGGATGAATTGCTTGTCATCTCGTGATGCACAGGATAGAATGATGAGGTTGTTATTAATGATGCAGAGAGTGGGTTGAGGTCATTGTCATCAAAAATGCATGGTGAAGGACAAGGTGATTCTCTTTGGCAATTTGGGGAGAAGAGGTTGTGACATAAAGAAATGGGTGAATAGGGTGTCATTGCGTTCTACAGCAGAGTAATGAGGATGCTTTCATTAGCAAGAAAATCACAAGAAAATGAATGTTGTTGCTTCTGATACAAAAGGGGATAAAAAGAAAGTCTTTTTAATCATGGTGAGAACACGTCCTGATCAGTGACAAAAGTGAAGGATGACAAGCCTGTCTTCTATGAACAGTGAGAAAGCTCAAAAGGGCCTTTTCTTCAGTAGGAAAACATCTGATATCACTGAATCCAAGTTCATTTTAAGAATTACATCTGACAAATTGATCTAAGTCAGCTGCAAGATTACTTAAATCATATGTGCTTTGTGCTGTTGAGATCTAATTTGGTCCATCAGTACTGTTAGATAAAAAAACAAACCTAGTAAGATATGTTGTTTAAATAACAAGGCAATAGATCACAAGAGAAACTTAAAAATAACAGTCTAGCTCCCCACATAACCTTCTCCCTCTTGTCTTTGGCATCTTTCACTCACAGTCATTTATTCACTCCTGCTTGTGTTGACAGAGTACTTGATTTCTTAATCTATATGGTGGCTAGCTATGGTTTATATCTTGTTATGATATTTTTAATAGTGGCCACTATGGAATCCTTAATGTCCTTCAAAGGACCAAATCCAACTATCACTTTCTAGTGTCTACACGTTATGGATGAACCATAGTTTATTTTTTCTAGAAATTAAAGGGTTGGTTCCTGGAAAATTAAAGGGAAGCTTCTAAGGCTTCATAGTTTCTGGGTCTGCCCATTATATTCTGGACATGCACCCCATTTTGTATGCTTATCAAATGCCCCAACTCAACTGATTAATCCACTTTGGGCTTGGTTAGTCAGAATCAAGTGGTATTGACTTTACATTTCTTCTGTTGCAAAATTTTCATGTGTATTTGAGGAGGATTCCTCTTATTGACTGACATCTCTGGAAAAAATAAACCATGTGCCATTAATCAAAGAGTGAAAGAAAAAGAGAGAGAAAGAGCGAGACAGGATCTCGGATTCTCTTGCGTTGACAACATTGCTTTCGCCAAGCTTACATCTGTCAGCTATTTAATCAGAATTTCACAGAGCAGGCTGGCTTTCATAAGGCATAATTAATCATGAAATAGGCAATGGATGTCAGATTAAATGGCCCCTGCTCTCTTCATGGGCATAGCTTGTCATTACCCCCCTCTGCCCTTTTTTTTTTTGCTAGATTAAATAATTCAAGGTAGGCTTTTCCATGTAATGACTACAACCAGAATTCAGCATTGTGAAGCACAGACATGTTTGTCAGGTTGATAGCATGCTGAAGCCAAGAAAAGAAAAGCTTTGATGTTCAATATATATGAGGGAAAAAAGTCATTCGAACTCCTCTATATTTTACCCTAACAGTGTCCCAGATATTTGAAATGTTATACTAAATCTGAACATTTTTTCAGTTGGTGTCATTGAAACAAGGTATTTGTAGGTTTCTTGGCTATGACATTTGATTCCAAGTTTTATGGATTTGTGGGTTCTTCTTATTGAATATGTTCATAGATACCCTTTAGAAAAGTAAAAACATATTAAGTTATTTTGTGGGTATGTCTGTGCCCTACCAGTGTTAAATCTTAACTCGCCCTTATCACTTCTGTGAGTAAATCGGGCTTCCATGCAAGTATGAAAAGCAGTGGATCAAAGTGTTGGTTTAGATGACAGTATAACAATAGACAACTTGAAAGGGAGTTGGGAGTTATCTTGAAATGCATGAAAATGAATGAATAAATGAATGACCTTTGGATTTACTTGGTCTAGACAGAGAGGTAAACATAATTCTAACCTCTGAAAAAGAGCAAGGAACATCATTTGAAATAGTTACTTGTAAAAGGATTGAACGATTGATTGATTAACTGACTAAAATGTTATGCGAATTTGGGTGTGTTGATGGCTTAACAAAAATGAGAGTGGACAATTCTGCTATCCCGGGGTTGCTTTTTAGTGACAGGTTTATCCTTTTTTATTTTGATTCATAATGTCAAAGCACAAATAAAGGCATAATTGATTTTTTTGTGGAAATAAAATTATATAGAAAGCAAATCATATTGATATTGATTGATTGACTGATTGTGTGAAAGCAACACCAATTGCAGACTGTTCAAGGTAAACTGACAAAATATCAGAAAATCTGAGATATCAGTAAAGTCTAAAGAGCTGAAAGTGCAACTTGGATTTACTGGATCTACAGTAGATGTACTGAAACCTGATACAAATCACTTGAATTGAGAATCTGGTAAAAGCCCACAAATATTCTTTTTAGCAGCAGATCAGAATAAGCAGCAATTATCTGAATGTTTGTACAATAATAGTGATCTGGGAGTGAGAAATGAAAGACTGCACAACACATGGTAGTATCAGTACAGGAGCTAAAAAAATGGCAGTTAAAAAATAAAGAAATTATGTTGTAACAATCCAGGGACAGTGGAAAGGATTTACCACTCAGGCAGTCCTGACAGTAGAAGGCCTTTGAAACTACTGTCTCCTTCCTTGTCCTTTACTTCTTCACTGCTCTTCCTAGGCTGCTTGACATGTTCTCAGCTAACCTAGTCCACTACCTGCACATTGACACCACTGGCTCTGCCTCACACTACATATTTTAGGTCAGAACCAACACCTTCTGCTACACTTTAGCCGACTCTGTGAACAGATCCAATACAAGGATCCTACCAAAGACTCACTGGTTGCATGCCAATGTGCTTTATTAGTGGAGAAGTGCCTCCGAAGTGCTTGTAGGTAAGTGCTGTCTATTCATGTACCATTTACGCTCTGTTTTGGATCCTGTATGCCATTTTTTTAGGTAGCTCTTGTTATATTTTTGGATTGTATTCCATTCTGCTGGCTATCTTGTTTTTTCTTGGAAGCGCTGCAGCTTTGTCCCCATTGTCCCCATTGCCTGAGTAATTTTTCCTGTCATTACTGGGCATGTCTCAAAAGGTTATAACCTGCAGGCAATTGCAGAGGCAGGTGCCCATTTCACTTTGTCTTTATCCATGCTGTTTATTAAACCTTTGAGAACTCCTTGCTTTTTAATGAATCTTTTAGGTTTCATTCCTCTGACCTTGCTTTTCGATCTCCGAGTTGAAACTTTTTTTCTACTTTCTTCTTACTATCTCTCTCCTGGTTTGCCCTTTACATCTTTTTTTCAGTTCTCTGGTATTATATCTCAGTGCCTTCTGATAGTCCATGGACTTGAGAGCAACATGTCTCTCTCGGGTAGACATTACCAAAGCTAAAGTTTACCACTGAAGTTTTACAGAAAGTTCTGGAGTACAGGGTGTGAAGTAGATTTACACTTCTTTCATTCCTCAAAGAACTGGGGACTTTTAATGAATGCTGTGATATCGCACTACACACATTTCAGAGCTTGTATCATGTTAAATATTACTGGGAACAAAACCTCAACAAAATCCATGCAAAAGTGGATATAGTTTTATTAACTGTCCAAAGGAGCTTTAGGATAGCATACAGTCCAGCATTAGAATATCTCAGGTGTTTCACAGTCTTATAGTATTCACTGTGAGCAATGATAATAGATCAAGAAAAGTCATCATTTTGCTGTCTGGAGCTTTATAAGTCGGTATCACATTTCTGAAGATGATTCTTTATTGACAGGAAGCTAATGTGGATAAATCAGTTAGGGAAGACGTGGCAGCCAAGTACACAATCTGTTAAGTGTTGATGAGCAACAAGTGGAGGCTATAATGAATTTAGCTAAGGTGAAAGCATGGTATTACTCCAGTGAATTTGTCTGCTGTTACTGATCAAGCAAAAACTGAGATAAGGAAATGAGTTGAAATTAACCAACATAACTTAATGTGTGTTTGGGTAGTTGTAAAACAGAAGTTATAACTTAGAACATTAGAGTAAAAGCAATTTGACAAACAAGAAGAGACCATTCAGTCCATCAAGCTTGTTTTAACTTAAAAATCCTCCCTAAAAATTAGTATTAAAAGTGAATGGGAAAGGTGGGACTCAAAGTAATTTTATGAAAGGATTGTGATGCAGAGTGGGATGAAGGAAGATAAATGAAAAGGAAGATGACTTACTGAGAAATACAATCCCAATTCCAGAGAATTTGAGGCAGTTTGAAAATGCTAATAAAAACAAAAAGGAGTGTTTTCTAAATTCAGTTTGACTTTTATTTAAAAAAAATAGTATTAGGATAAAGTTTTTCGTGTTATACCATACCAAATGCATTACATTTTCAACATATACATTTATTCTGAAATTGACGGCCGTAACACGTTCCAAAAAAAGTTTGGGTGGGGTAGTTTAGGACTAATAACAATGTTGGAATAACAAGATGATGTGAAACAGGTGTGGCAATCGTGTTATACTACATAAGAAGCCTCTAAAAAGGCCTAGTACTTCAAGAGCAAGGATGGGTTGAGGCTTGCCAATTTACCAACAGATTTGTCAACAAATAATTAAGCAATTTGAGAACATTGTTTCTCAAAGAGATTGGTAGGACTTTCAACATTTCATCCTCTGAAGTGCAGAAAATAATTAAAGAGTTTTAAGGAATGTCGATGTGTGGACAAAGCAAAAAAAAAAAAAAAGCACTTCTGAATGTGCTTGTTGACTGATCAGTGCAAGTCAGAAAACCACTTCTAAATGATCTCAGATTCCTCATGTGTCTATAATGGATATCATAACATGGGAGCTCAGGATACCATTCACCTCTGCAAGTTAAGGCTCTACTGTGCAAAGCAGAAGCCATGTGTCAACAATGCTCAGAAGCACCACTAACTTCTCCAGGCTCAGTCTTGTCTTAGATGTAACACAGTGAAATTGGGTTTTGCAGTCTGATTAGTCAACACCTCAGTTTTTGGAAAAAAAAAAACCATCTTGTTCTCCAGACCAAAAAGATAATTCACCATCCAAATCAAGCATCAGGTCCAAAAGCCAGTTTCTGTCATAATGTGAGGGGGGTCTGGCAATGTCCATGGCATGGGTCAGCTCCAAATTTGTAGGGGCACTATTAATGCAGAAATGATATGTGTTCATTTTGGAGTAATATATGCTGCCATCCAGATGCCACCTTTTCTACGGACATCATTGCATTATTTAAACCACATTCTGCCAGGATTACAAGTACATGGCTGTATAATTAGAAAGTACTAAGGTACTTGAAGGTACTATATTAGCTTACATGCAGTCCTAACCTGCCTCTGACTGAGAATGTGTGGCGCAATATGAATTGCAAAATTATGGTAATGAAGGCCCATAGAACTGTTCAGCTGAGCACCTACGCAATAAATGAATGGGGCAGAACTCCACTTGCTAAACTTGGCCAACTTGTGTCTTCAGTTGACAAATACTTAATCAATGCTATTAAAAGAAATGATGATGTTACACAGTAGTAAACTCTCAAATGTCCCAACTTTTTTGGAGCGTCAAGAGATTTCAGTGTACATAAAAAAAAATTAAAATAACAAGGTAAAACATCAAATAATGTGTTGTGGTAATGTTTTCAATATAGTACAAGGAGAACTTTACATGCTCCTTTTTGTTTCTTTTAGCATTTTCCATACAGTCCAAACATTTTTGTAATTAGGGTAAGTTAAGGAAAGGGTTGAACGACAGACATGTGGTTCAGAATGCACTGGCACTAATCGCTATACAGTGCATCTGGAAAGTATTCACAGCGCATCACTTTTTCCACATTTTGTTATGTTACAGCCTTATTCCAAAATGGATTAAGTTCATTTTTTTCCTCAGAATTCTACACACAACAAACACCCCATAATGACAATGTGAAAAAAGTTTACTTGAGGTTTTTGCAAATTTATTAAAAATAAAAAAACTGAGAAATCACATGTACATAAGTATTCACAGCCTTTGCTCAATACTTTGTTGGTGCACCTTTGGCAGCAATTACAGCCTCAAGTCTTTTTGAATATGATGCCACAAGCTTGGCACACCTATCCTTGGCCAGTTTCGCCCATTCCTTTTTGCAGCACCTCTCAAGCTCCATCAGGTTGGATGGGAAGCGTCGGTGCACAGCCATTTTAAGATCTCTCCAGAGATGTTCAATTGGATTCAAGTCTGGGTTCTGGCTGGGTCACTCAAGGACATTCACAGAGCTGTCCTAAAGCCACTCCTTTGATATCTTGGCTGTGTGCTTAGGGTCGTTGTCTTCCTGAAAGATGAACCGTCGCCCCAGTCTGAGGTCAAGAACGCTCTGGAGCAGGTTTTCATCCAGGATGTCTCAGTACATTGCTGCAGTCATCTTTTCCTTTATCCTGACTACTCTCCCAGTTCCTGCCGCTGAAAAACATCCCCACAGCATGATGCTGCCACCACCATGCTTCACTGTAGGGATGGTATTGGCCTGGAGATGAGCAGTGCCTGGTTTCCTCCAAATGTGATGCCTGGCATTCACACCAAAGAGTTCAATCTTTGTCTCATCAGACCAGAGAATTTTGTTTCTCATGGTGTGAGAGTCCTTCAGGTGCCTTTTGGCAAACTCCAGGTGGACTGCCATGTGACTTTTACTAAGGAGTGGCTTCCGTCTGGCCACTCTACCAAACAGGCCTGATTAGTGGATTGCTGCAGAGATGGTTGTCCTTCTGGAAGGTTTTCCTGTCTCCACAGAGGACCTCTGGAGCTCTGACAGAGTGATCATTGGGTTCTTGGTCACCTCCCTGACTAAGGCCCTTCTCCCCCGATCGCTCAGTTTAGATGGCCGGCCAGCTCTAGGAAGAGTCCTGGTGGTTTCGAACTTCTTCCACTTATGGATGATGGAGGCCACTGTGTTCATTGGGACCTACAAAGCAGCAGAAATTTTTTTGTAACCTTCCCCAGATTTGTGCCTCGAGACAATCCTGTCTCGGAGGTCTACAGACAATTCCTTTGTCTTCATGCTTGGTTTGTGCTCTGACATGAACTGTCAACTGTGGGACCTTATATAGACAGGTGTGTGCCTTTCCAAATCATGTTCAATCAACTGAATTTACCACAGGTGGACTCCAATTAAGCTGCAGAAATATCTCAAGGATGATCAGGGGAAACAGTATGTACCTAAGCTCAATTTTGAGTAATAAGTGTGAATACTTATATATATGGGCTTTCTCAAATTTTTTATTTTTAATAAATTTGCAAAAATCTCAAGTAAACTTTTTTCCCGTTGTCATGATAGGGTGTTGTGTGTAGAATTCTGAGGAAAAAAATGAATTAAATCCATTTTGGAATAAGGCTGTAACATAACAAAATGTGGAAAAAGTGATGCGCTGTGAATACTTTCTGGATGCACTGTATATACGTATATAAAAATCCAACATCTGTCTGACCGTCTGTGTGTCTGTCCGCTTTTCACGAGAGAAAGCCATTTTTTTTTCTATAGTTTGCTTGAACATTCTGGTTGATTTTGCAACTTCTGTCATAGCACTAAGTAGCATAGTTTGCTTGCGGTACCGCTTTATCTGCACAAATCTGAGAGAGACACAGTGGACGAAGGGGAGGGGGGCAGGGACTTCCTCACTCACGCACCAGCCTCGAGTACTATCTTACCTCTGCTTAGCTAGCGAATGAGAGAACTACTTAACGGATTTAGATCAGCTTTTGTTCTATAATTTGTTTGAACATTCTGGTTGATTTGGCATAGTTTGCTTGCAGGAGTTATATATTTGCACTTATCTGAGACAGGGGCTGAGGGCTGAGGGG
Organism: Polypterus bichir lapradei; assembly: GCA_026402145.1. NCBI lineage: Eukaryota > Metazoa > Chordata > Cladistia > Polypteriformes > Polypteridae > Polypterus > Polypterus bichir. The sequence continues at coordinate 124,178,396 of JANRMT010062854.1, read as the reverse complement.
TGGGGGAAGCATGACGTCAGGAGTAGGGAGTCGGGCAGGGCGAGGTTGGAGTCATGGGGGATGGCTAGTTAGTTATAACATAATTAATGTTTAATTTAATCAAATCTTATACAAAATGGGTGACCCATTAAAATAGATGTTAAACTATCCACCAAAAAGAAACCCAAACATATTACTAATTTATTAAAACCCCTAAAATATTAGAATACAAAAAATAAAGTATAGATAAAGGCAAGGAAATAAGAGAGATAGGCACAGATATTTAATAATATTTTCAAATACAATGTTATAAAAAATACTTTAATAACATTAATTAAATTAAATTACATTTTATCGAAAAGTATCCCTATTTGATTGTATATTAAATATTCTTTTCCAATCCTAGGTTTCTAATAATTTAATGAAAGTAGCAGTAAAACAGAGTGCTTCCTGATAGTACTGACAGTATGAGATTGAGAGGCAGTTTTTTTTTTACTTGAATGACTGAGTGAGTGTGAGTAAATAATGAACTTACTGGTTATTTGTTTATTTGATCAGTATTCTGCCTTGGACAGGAAAAAAGAGTGAAAGGATTTGGAAAGGTGATGGGAACATCAAATAATGTGGTCAGAAAGACAATGCTAGGAAATCAAAATGAAAGCAAAACAAAAAGTTAGAAACATTACCAAAAATCAAATCGAAGTATTTTAGTCCTGAAAAGGTTTTCAAGTAAACTATAAAATTATCTTTATAGAAAATCCAGGAACATTGACAAAGGGAGGAGCACTTTACATCCTTGAGTACCTTCTGGTTAACAAGGTCATGAAGCAACTTCCAGGTGTCAAGTGAAGACAATGAGATTGCATTGTTATATACAAAACAGCCACCTTGTATACAAATAATCCTTATATATAATTTGATACTATCCGTATGTATGATGTTCGCAGAAATACCTCGAGCAGTCACAAGAGCAGCGGCTGCGTGAAGGATGCGTAGGAAGCGAAGTCACATTACTGACGCGGAACGTAGACTTGCTAATGCGACCACACGTACGCAATGAGCACAACAACCGGATGAGCAGCGTATGGTTACAAATGCTACTAACGCTCAAAGAAATCGTGCAAATCGGACAAAAAGGACAGATGAAGAACATGCGCTACTGAATGCTACTAACGCGGACAGACATCGTGCCAGCTGTGCACAAGCGACTGAAGAAGCTGGGTTGAAAGAAATCGAGCAGCCCGTGCCTTGCGGCGGCCGAAAAGGTCTATTTTAACCATAAATCATTGCCATGATAACAAAATCATTTCAAGGACTTAACAAAACAAATAATTCTTTGCAGAGAAAGTATGGATTTCACAAACATTAAATTTGTAGCCCGATTCGATCGGGCTTCCAGTCGCTAGTATTAAAATAAACATGTACCTCAAAATGGCCACAGTTGTAGTAAACAAAATGGTGGTCAAAAAGCAATAATGACCCATTGAATTGATTTCAAACCACAAAATATACAATAATAATGTATTCCACCAGTCCCAAATCTAATATTCCTGCAAAATGTGGAAAAATTCTTTACAAAGACTACTGACTGAATGAGTGAGTAGATAATGTATTACCTGCATGATTGATGACTTATGTGAGTATAAATATTAACGAATAATAATGATTGAGTGTGTAACTGAAAGATCAATTCACTTGATTGGCTGAATGATTAAGTAAGTGAGTGTTTTCCTAATTACTGTATAATCATTTGATTGTGTTAGAAATATGTAGATAGTAAGTGAATAAGTAAGGAAATATGATAAAAAGTGCAAGTGAATATACCATGATTGCTTATGTGATTTGAACATATGAGTGAGCAAGTGAGTGACGAGTATGCAGACAACCGGGTGCTTGAGTAAGTGAGCAATTGACTTGATTGATGTATTCTGTAAAAGAGTGAGTATTGAGTAATTTCTGATTGTTTTAAAAATGTGAGTCAGAAAATAAGAAACATATATGAGTGAGTGAAAATACAAATGAATGATTTGTAAGTATCTGAAAGAGCAATGGAGTGAGAGATTGAGCTAGTGGATTATGGAGTCCTGAGTGAGCGTCTACCTAATTTCATGTTGGAATAATCGATCATTTTAAATATGTGAAGTAATAAATGACTAACTACAAAAATAATAAGCATAAAATGAATGAAACAAGTGTTTGAATGCAGACATGACTCAGTGTGAAAGTGAAAAATAAATATAAGTAAACCGCATTTACATATTTGGCTGACACCTTTATCTAAGGCGGCTTACAATATTTCTTTTAGTTTTCCAATGGGAGCACAGGCAGGTAAAGTGACTAGCTCATGGTCTCACCCACTGTCACCCACAACCTCAGGGTTTCAAGTCCAAAGCCTTAAACTATACCCTATAATTGAGTGTTTGAGTGATTGATACAAAATGTGTGTAAATAAGTGGTTGAGAATGCTTATATAAAAGCTTTTTAATAGGCTGTATTGAAAATGTGAATAGCCATCAGTGACTGTGTGAGTAAAAATGAAGAAGTAAGCAGGTGAACGCACAATTTATTGTAAATCCAATACATGAAAGTTTAAATAAATGTGCTAAATGAGTGAGTGATTGGCTAATAGAATGAGTTGTTGGTTGATAGATGGTTGTTTGCTTGCTTAACTGAAAAACTAACTGAGACCATCAGTGACAGAAAGACAGAAGTGGCTGTTGGATTGCATTTTCCAGTGTTTTCCTTTTACCACCCTCTACTGTACTCTGGCCTCTATAGACAGCTCTTCATAGATTTATTTAGATTTATAGGATCGTCATTATCATGTGTACAGAGCCGAGTGAAATTCTTACTTGCATGTGCTAATCAACAGTACCATGATTAGTAAGTTTCATGAAGCTGTTCTGAAGATATTTTTCAAATTGTGCTTTTTCTTATTGTTATAGACTTTGAGCCACACATTTTCAGCTTTCCTGCAAACAATATGCATTTTACACCTGTCTAAGCGTGCTTAGATTTTACTACTAAGAGATTCATTACAGCTACACTGCATTTTGTATGTGCTGGGTTGTGAATAAATTAGCCCCAGGATAAGAAATGATTTAAAAAAAGTTTAAGGTATGAGCTGTCAAAATAGCTCTTTAATTGCTGGGAATTGAATGCCTTGGTTACTAAAAGATTCACATTCATCATTTATTTCTGAAGTCTTTTTCCCTCTTTACAGTTGAAATGACAAGGATTTCTGCACTTAATAGAATGTGGCGGATAAAGTAGCCTTCAAAGTCATAAGATAGAACATACCAGTCTTTCAAATGCTGAGCTGACTGCATTTGCAACACAGATAAAGCTTAAGGAATTTTATTTTGGTTTTTCTGTGTGGGTGTGTGTACTTTACACTAGAGACTAGCAGTTTCATATACTGTATTTTTAGCTTTATTTCAGTTTTAAAATATATCACTACCACATGTATATTACATAGGAGTGCTGATTAAGCATAGAGAAACACTCATATGACTGTCACAACATCTAATCTGGTGTTATGTGCTGTAAAGCCATCAAAACATAATGCACAGGTCTAAAGGGTTTTAAGAACAGGAATGCTGGAGTCTTGTGAGAAAAATACAAACTGTAATTTGCTTAAACTAAATAAGTCTCAAAAAATTGTTTTTATTATTAACTTATTAATATATGTATTAACAAAACCAATTTATTCACAAGAATAAGAATGATGGAAAGCCCTGTTCTTTATTTGCCAAAGATAATGTAATCTTTGTGCTGAGTACAGTTACATCAGCTGTCATTCATCTGCCTTGCTACAGGGAAGCCGGCAATTATTTGTTGAACTGACAGTTTGGGATGACTGAGTGCATTTTATTTATTTCTTTGCAGTGTGAGTGTCACAGCACTATATGTATACTTATGTGTGTGTCTACATATTTCAAAATACAGGGTTTTTTTGTGTGTTTACTGCTCAAAGCTGTTAGAGGTGGTTTTGCTTTTCTAAATAGGTCAAAGGATAAAAAATTAAGTGGGCATGAGTGTGCGTGTTTGTCTGCTGGGGGGGAGGCGTGGTGGTTCATTGCATTCCCATACATACATTCCAGCTTATAATAAGGAAGCAGTGATGCTTCTACATACTCGTTTTAACGAGATGGCTTGGGGAATGGTTATTCTCAAGAGGGTTGTGTGGCTTTCTTCTTTAAGGATCTCGGCTTGAGGAATAAAAAAAAAAATCATCAAAATCTCAAGCTGCTGAAGAGAACCAGACTTGTTAACTTCAACAAAACCATCCCCCTGTGTATTGCATGGCATCTTGAAGGACAGAAGATGCAGTGCATGCACACACACATATGCTCTTTATCTACAGTGAGTATAAAAAGTCTACGAGCCCCTGTTAAAATGGCAAGTTTTTGTGATGTAAGAAAAATGAAACCAAGATAAATCATGTCAGACCTTTTTTCCACTTGATTGTTAAATTGCAACCCATATAAAGAAGATGAAAACATATCAAGTAAAAATAAAAATCAAAAAAATTACAAAAAAGCTGGTTGCATAAGTGTGCACACCCGATCATAATTAAGAACATGACTGCGATTAGAATCAACCAATCACATTCAATCTCATGTTAAACAGTAATTAGTATACACCTGCACTTAATTAATTGCCTCCAAGTAAAGTTATGTTGTTCCTGTAGGATTACCCTGACTCTTCTGGGTTGCATTCTACTGCAAAAGCTATGTTAAGCAAAAGAGCTTACGTGATCTCATCATTGCAAAGGTATCAATCAGGCAAGGGGTAAAAAAGGATATCTATTGTGTTTTACGTACCATGAAGCACAGTGGGGACAATCATCAACAAGTGGAGAAAATACTGTATGGCACAACACAAATACTAATAAGAACAGGACATTCCTCCAAAATTGATGAGAAGACCAAAGATAAAACTGTTCAGGGAGGCTGTCAAGAGCCCTACAGCAACTTTAAAGGAGCTGCAGGACTTTCTAGCAAGTACTGATTGCTCCAATACACATGACATCAATCTCCTGTATTCTTTATATGCCATGGTTATGGGGTAGGAGAGCAAGACAGAAGCCTGTTCTCAAGCCCACCTAAATTTTGCAAAAAAGGTACATCCTGTCATCCAAAACCAGGCGGAAAAGTGTGTTATGGTCTGATGAGACTTGTTGACCTGCTCCCGAAAGTATGTTTCACTCTATAAATGAAACAGCACATCACCAAAAGAACACCATACCAAGCATGATGGGGACAGCATCATGCTTTGGCACTCTTGTTTTCAGCCAGAACTGGGGCTTTAATCAAGGTGGAGGGAATCATGAATAGCTCCAAATACCAGATGATTTAAGTTTAAAACCTTCAGGCATCTATATATACGGTAACATATATGTATCAATAGATAGATAGAACATTTCTAGCTAAACTGTTATCCCAGTTAGTATTCCATTTCCCTAGTGTTCATCGGTTATTTTCTCTAAGGTCTCTTAGGTTTCTGAAAAATTACAAAAGAAGAACATCAAGCTTTATTACTCTCTCATTTTCCATTTGCTTTCTGCCACTTTACAGATATAATAAAATCAAACAATCAATGTACTTGAAAGACTTCTGGACAGCATCCCAGTTCACCTTCTGGCACTCATTACCTATTTGTTTCCTTTTGAAGGCTTACTTTAACTCCTACACAAACACACATGCACAAACACATTAAAGACTGTGCATATTGCAATAGACCATAAAAGTAGATGCATATCTATCTATCTATCTATCTATCTATCTATCTATCTATCTATCTATTTACTCCCACCTGGGGATAAATAAATTTGTTATCTATCTATCATTTGCCGATCACTATCTATCTTTTCATCTATTAGCATCTATCTATTATTTGTGTTTCTTCTTTCAGTGATGACTATTTCATGTTTGGTGAAATATCATTTTAATACTGTCCTTTGGTGGTTGTACTTTATGATAAAGTAATATGTTCACAGACCTTAATTTTGTGTGATTTATGATGTAATTGTTCAGATTAAATTTTATTATCACTGATGTTGGTAGTCACTCTGGTCTGTCATAGCTCCTTCCATATGGCACCAATGACCTTTTCTCTACCTTGTTCGTTGCCCGTACATTCAGGCTTCCAGCTCTGTCCTCACATTGCTCAGCTGCGGTCCTGCTCTATACATTCATGCATACATACACTCATGCATACATACTGTATACTGAATATGAACAGAGAAACCACAAAATTGCAAAAGTCAAAAATAAACCTTGATATGGGGTCATGTGTATTTGGACTCACCTAGGAAATTCATTCATTTCATACTGGCTCGATTCAATAATTTGAAGGTTTATCCAGCTCAGATTTTCAAATAGCACACTACCAGAACAAAGATCCCTAGCAAGTGTCTACTCAATAAAGGTGCTGCTATCCCTGTGATAGTAGCATTCCTTAGTGACTTCCCATTACGGTATAAGTTCTCTGATCCATTGTATGTGTCTAGCATTGTTACACCATCTTCCTTCCCAGAAGATCAGTGTAAAAATGATGCAATTTCCCCAGGCGCTGTGATTGCTATTCCAATAACTCATTGTGATAGCTGAGCAGTCTGTATATGATTGGGATTGCTATGCAGTGCCCAGGTTGTTATAGAGAAAAAAACAATAATTTATTGCCATCAGATTTTTTTCTCATATGACTAAACTTCCCTTAAGATCTGTGGAATATTATTTTATTTCCTTTTGACCTCCTATGTGGGTTAACAAAAATATTTCTCAAGGATGCAACACAAAAAAATGTCCGTGGGAGGGGGGCGTCAGTTTTATAATACATTTAGTATTTCACACTTCTGAGCAAAATGAGTTTCTGCATATTTTGAGCTGACAGGTGCCTAGCTGAATTTTCCTAAGCGAGAGAGAGAGAGAGAGAGAGTGTGTGTTTATGCTGTATATAGCACCTCGTGAAAGTATTCAGCTTCCCTCAAAATTTCTCATCACAACCTCTAGTGATGGATTGTAAACTGTTAAATAACCAATAATGAATTCACATTTATTAAGCTGAATATTTTTTTCAAAATTAAATAAATGAACTATAATTCACCTAACAGACAAGCATGACATGGTCTTTCAGGGAGCACTTTGAGAATGAAAAACTTTGTGTGTAAAAGACTATGCTAAGTCACATCATAAAAAATATGCATTCACAGATGGTCATTACATTCAGTGTTTAAACAAAGAAGCAAGGAGAGATTAACACTATTAATAGCAAATAGATGGGGAGAAAGAAGATAGACTTTAATAATTTTGTGCTGTGGCCCTTTGCTTATTTACTTATAGGAACATTAGAACACTCTAGACAAGAACAGGCCATTCAGCCCAACAAAACTCACCAGTCCTATCGACTTATTTCTTCAAAAAAAACATCAAGTTGAGTTTTGAAAGTCCCCAACGTCTTACAGTCTACCACACTACTTGGTAGTTTATTCCAATTGTCTATCGTTCTTTGTGTAGAGAAAAACTTCCTAATGTTTGTGTGAAATTTACCCTTAACAAGTTTCCAACTGTGTCTCCATGTTCTTGATGAACTCATTTTAAAATAATAGTCTCGATCCACTGTACTAATTCCTTTCATAATTTTAAACACTTCAATCATGTCACCTCTTAATTGTCTTTTGCTTAAACTGTATAGGCTCAGCTCTTTTAATCTTTCCTCATAATTCAACCCCTGTAGCCCTGGAATCAGCCTAGTTGCTCTTCTCTTGACCTTTTCTAGCACTGCTATGTACTTTTTGTAGCCTGGAGACCAAAACTGCAGACAGTACTCAAGATGAGGACTCACCAGTGCATTATAAAGGTTGAGCATAACCTCCTTGGACTTGTACTCCACACATTGTGCAATATAACCTCACATTCTGTTAGCCTTCTTAATGGCTTCTGAACACTGTTGGGAAGTCGATAGCTTAGAGTCCACTATGACTCCTAAATCCTTCTTATAAGGTGAACTCTCAATTTTTCAACTGTCCATTATGTATTCAAACCTAACATTTTTACTTCCTATGTGTAATACTTTACATTTACTGACATTAAATTTCATCTACCACAAATCTGCCCAAGCCTGTATGCTATCCAAGTCCTTCTGTAATGATATAATGGATTCCAAATTATCTGATAATCCACCTATCTTGGTATCATCTGCAAACTTAACCAGCTCGTTACTTACAGTATATTCCTATCTAAATCATTTATATATATTAAAAATAGCAATGGCCCTAGCACTGACCCCTGTGGATCACCACACTTAACATCGTCCAGTTCTGATGAGGTTCCTTGCACCATCACCCTCTGCTTCCCATGTCTGAGCCAATTCTGCACCCATTTAAAAACATCACCCTGAACTCCCACTTCTTTTAATTTGATGCCCAACCTCTCATGTGGCACCTTATCAAATGCTTTCTGAAAGTCTAGATAAATAATACCATAAGCTCCACTTTGATCATATCCTTTTGTTGCCTCCTCATAGAATTCCAGAATGTTAGTAAAACACGACCTCCCTCTTCTGAACCCATGCTGACCGTTCAGAATAACTCCTTTGCCATGTATTGCTCAATCTTATCCTTAATAATTCCTTCCATTAATTTTCCTGTGATGCATGTTAAGCTTACTGGCCTATAATTGCTTGGATCTGCCCTGTCACCCTTTTTATATAATGGGATGATATTTGCCATTTTCCAGTCCTTTGGAATCTCTCCAGTGCACAGTGACTTCCTAAAAATATGTGTCAAGGGTTTATATATGTACTCACTAGCCTCCTTAAGAACACGAGGATAAATATTATCTGGTCCTGGTGATTTGTTTGATTTCATCTTATTTAATCTGAGCAGCACTTCTCCCTCTACAATTTCCAAATCCCTCAGTACCTCCTTAGTAGTCGCATTTACCACTGGGAGGTTATCCACTTGTTCGCTTGTGAACACCTCAGAAAAATGTAAGTTTAGGACATCCACTATTTCACTGTCGGTAGGAGTTGATAACAAGAAGAAATATGAGGTGTCAAGGTGTATTTAAATTCTTACTGCATGGTTACAAGTACCATAACAGCCTGTGGGTATAGAAATGCTCAAGAAGAGAATTGCTCTAGTGTTCATCACAATGATATGAAAGATTCCTATTTATAGCAGATTTAAGGTAAAGATGAATTACTGGCATTCAGTCAAATTTTAGACATACAGTAAATAACGTACAATAACCTTGGAAACACAGTTTTTCATGTGTAGTCACTGCATAACCATTTTACACAGAAGATAATGCACAATTACAAATACAGAAACTTGTAAGAGAAACAGCAATGGATTTTCTCTTCCTTTTACACATAATCACAGTCTGATCCCCGTTAATTCACAAATGAGACCCAAAAGGTATGGGATTACAGCAATGGTGGCTCTCTGCTCCATCCCACCATGAATGGTCTGTAAACTTTTAAACCCAACTGAGCTGCCTGAAAAAAATGACCAATGGGCAAAGTGAGACTATGAAGCAGATGCCACCCTAATCCAGATTCCAAGCCTGAACTACAGAGGCAAAGAGCCAACAAGTTCGCTATGCAGTGTACACCTTGAAAATTTCTTTGAAGAGCAAAGGCACATTAAAAGAAGAGCATTGCAATTTTTCTACCATAAGCTGATTCCTAACCAGCCTGCCAGCACATTTTCCACTCTCCTCTTCTTTCCTCTTGCCATCTGAAACCATTCATCTCCAGTGTTTATTCCATTATGCAGATCGAGAATATAAAATGATATTTTCAGGGCGTTTAGCTCTGCCAAGCTTGTGACACATTAGCATTAATATCACAAATATTCAAATAACTTTATTTAACATGCCATTGGCTGGCACAGAGAAAAATTCACGGACCACTGGCTGAATGTGCTTTCCTACTTCTAACTGCAGATTCATCATTCCTGAATTTCTTTATGCATAATTCTGCATATAATCGTAAGGAAGGTTCTCCCGGGGAGTGCAAGCTTTCACTTTTCTACAATGACTACATTTGAACAAATCAAATGTAATAACATCCAGCAAATAATTTAACACAAATTAAGAAGTTGACATTATTGATGACCAGCATCCTTTGAAAAAGAAAAAAAGAGCCAAAAAAAAAAAAAAAAAATAGATAAAAAACGAGACTCTTAAAGATCTCGACTTAATTAGGGTCCCGTATTCAGAGCTGTCAGGCATAGCCTTAGTGGGTGTGCAGTCAATATTGATCCTCATGATATCCGAGATGGAAAAGACAGAGGATTTCTCATCAATAAACACCACCAAAAGACAATAAATTAGAGAAAATGTTCAGTAAAAGTAACAACACAGATCATTTGTGTTCAGTTTTGTTCTTTTAAAATGCTGCTGCATGTTTCTTGTTTGGATTATTCCTACAATGGAGCATTCCAGTCATTACCACAAGTCTAAGTCCCTGGGGATGGACTGCTGCTCATTCAAACTTATCTTGATTGACACCATTACATTTTTCCTATAGGCTGTGCTGATGGCAGAAACAGAAAGCAGAATTGTAACTGGTGTTAATGAATTGTGGAAGTCATTGGTATGAAGATGAATGCAAAGAAGACAAACAGCATTAAGTAACAAGAAGTCAGACAGTGCCAAGGATCAAGACCAAGTTAATAGAGAAGACATGGAATGAGTTAGAACTATTAAATACTTGGGTCATACAATTACAGAGGGTGGTGAATGTGAAGCAGAAATTGACAAAAGAGCTAAAATAGCATTCAACAGCATGAAAAAGATTCTTACAGGAAAGTCCATTAGTTAAAATAACAAGAAAAAGATTAATCAAACGTTACATACACTCATCTTTATTATATGGAATGCGAAACTTGGACACTCAAGCAAGAAGGAAGAAACAAGAAGCATCTGAAATCTGGATGTATGGAAGGTTTATGATGATACCTTGGACAGTGAAAATGAGTAATGAAGAAGTTCTAAATCTGTTGAATACAAGAAGGTATATAAGGCCCATGACCAAGAAGAAAAAAGTTGCATATTTTGACCATCTGGTAAGACAGGACAACATGCAGACGCAAATGCTTGAAAGACACATAGATGGTAAATGAAGCTGAGAAAGAATAGAGTGGTCCATGAACATCCAAGAATCAATTGCCACCAACAAATATGAAAAATTCAATTGTGAGGAAAGGTCAGCACTGAACAACCATAACTGCTACATAACCTTCATGTGGAAAATAACTCTGAATAGTGATGATAATAGGCTGCCAGAGCAGAGTCTCTTCTCACTGCTGGTTTACATTGAATTCTGATTTCAATATGTGAACAGTACTTTGGAATGCTTTGCATTTGTTTCTCAGAGCTGTATAAAAAGTACACTCATAAATGGTATACCTAGACTATACTAGTGCAACATAACACATGCCCAGAAATGTGCAGTACATCATGTAAAATGGCATGGTGTTGAACGGCCTCAGTGTTAAAGAGTAATAGAACAGGCAGCAAATTCTGACAAAGACCAACAGTGTTTTAAACCTCTTGGTGTTGTTAACACTCTAGTACTGTCAATCCAGTCACATAACATTCAGAATAATTTGTACTTGAGGTTGAAATCCTTCATTATTAAGGTGTGATTAATACATTCTGTCTTAACACTGGCTAATGGAGAAATAAAATTAGAGAAGGATTTACCAAGATGGAGACATAAAAGGTCACCCATGCTTTACGTATAAAATGTGACAACAGAGACCTACACAAACTCATCAAAGTATTCATGACAAGACGAACATGACTGTTACTGCAATTAGACAGCATTTATCGCATTTACTGTAAAATTGAAGGTTTCCTGATGTTTTTGACACTTTACGAAATTTTACTCTGTCTATTATAGATGGGCACCCCTTTCAGGATTGGTTCCTGGTTTCTTCTCTTTGCTGCTATGAAAGTATTGGCCTCACCCTTGACATGTTATTGGATTATGGAAGTCTGAAAATGTAATGTAAGTTATTTATTTTTTCAATCAGATCATCTTTCAGCTACCTTTATATCTACAAATTTTATATAATATTAGAAAATTAGAGAAAAAAATTGATAAGAATGGACCGTTCAGTCCAACAAAGCTTGGCAATCCTATCTACTTAATTCCTCCAAAATAGCATCAAGTCTAGGTTAAGTCCTTCTGTCTACCACCTTGCTTGGTGTCATTGGTCTGTGTGAAGAAAAACTTCCTAATATTTGAGTGAAATTCACCCTTAACGAGTTTTCAACAATGTCCCCGTGTTCTTGATGAACTCATTTTAAAGTTACAGTCTCAATCCACTGTGCAAATTTCTTCCATAATTTTAAACACTTCATTCATGTCACCTCTTAATCTCATTTTGCCTAAGCTGAAAGGGCTCAGCTCCTTTAACCTTTCCTTATAACTAATACACTCCATCTTGGAATTAACCTAGTCACTCTTCGTAGGACTTTCTTTAATGCTGCTTTTTCTGTTTTGTAGCTCGGAGACCAAAACTGTACACAGTACTCAAGATGAGGCCTCACCAGTGTGTTACAAAGCTGGACTGTAACCTCCTTGGACTTGTACTTCACACACCATGTTATACAGCATAATATTCTGTTAGCCTTCTTAATGGCTTCTGAACATTGCCTGGCAATTGATAGTGTTGAGTTCATCATTACTTTTATATCCTTCACATAAACAGTACTTTCAATTTTCAGACCTCCAAATGTGCATTCAAATCTAAAATTTTTACTTCCTATGTGTAATACTTTCCATTAACTTATTCTAAATTTTGTCTGCCACAGATCTGCCCAAGCCTGTATGTTGTCCAAGACCCCCTGTAATGATTCAACCGATTCCAGATTATCTGCAAATCCTCCTAACTTGATGTCATCTGTGAACTTAACCAGGTTGTTACTTATATTCCTTTCCAAATCATTTATATATACTAAAATAGCAGTGGTCCTGGCACTGACCCCTGCACAAAACCACTCTTAACATCAGTCAATTCTGATAAGGTTTCTTGCACCACAAGACATTGCTTTGTATGTTTTAGTCAATTTTGCACTCATCTACCCAATGCTTATGTGGGGCCATATCAAAAGCTTTCTGTAATCAAGATAAATAATGTCATATGCACCTCCCTGATTATATTCTATTGTTGCTTCCTCATATAATTCCAGCATAATAGTGAAACATGACTTTTCTGGTCTGAACCCATTCTGACGGTTCCTTAACGCTCCTGTTCTATTGATGTGATACACGATTCTTCAAAACATGAATTGTACAGACTTAAACTTACACTTCAAATTTAAGTCACTAATCAACCTAACAGATGTGGGAGAAAACCATAATGCCTGGAGAAAAACCTTCTTGGACACAATAAGAAGACTCACAGACAGTGGACCAGAGAACATTTCAAACCAAGACTCTGGAGGTTATGACGTTAAAGCATCAGGGATTGTGCCACAAAAGAAAAATAATGTAAGTCTGTTACAGAATGGGAGTATATTTTATGGGTGCACAGGGAAAAAGAGTGGGTGCTGCACTGCCACTGACCCATTATCTGCTTCCACCCTTAAAGCAGAGGAGAACACCAATGAAGACAACCACTGACATCAATTCAGCTCCACCTCCAACTCCATCTTTAAAATTGTAGGAAAAGAAGTCAGCATCATTTAAAGGCCCGCAACAATGGAGGGATTTTCCAACTGGGACCCCTTTATAATAATGGTAATAATTCTATACATAGTGTGTTGGAAGCCAATTCAACCACCACTAATATGCAGCATCCACCTGGATGATGTGATGGAAGCCAAATTGCGCTAGTACACTCACCACACTTTAGCTGTTAGGTAGTGAAGGCTTAAGAGGTAGTTAGCCAATTACAAACAGGGAACGAATAAAAGGCCGTGGTGGGCAATTTAGTTTGTACATTGGGATAAACTCTACTCTTTATGATGGATGCCCAGAGATGTTTAATGACTACAGAGTCAGGACCTCAGTTTTACATCTCATTTACAATTTTTACAGTACAGTGTCACTTGTCACTGTACTGTGGCATTGGGATCTACACACAGACCACAGGGTCAGCACCCCTTGATGGCCTCAGCAACACCTCTTCCAGCAGCAACCCAAGCTTTTCCTGGTTTGTCTTCCCATCCAAGTATTGGCCGAGCCAAAATTGCTTAACTTCAGGTGGATTACCTGTTCTGAAGTGCAGGTGGTAAGCTTATATGTCTTTTTATTACTAAAATGTCAAAATATTTCAAATTAATTTGACATTTTATTTATAATAACTAGGGGGCTTCACCCTCTGCTCGCTTCACTCGGCAACCCCTCCCCCCAGCCAGCACTACGCGCCGTTGTAAAGGAGGGGGCTGAATGCACCCCAAGGAGACGTGGCCGCTACTCCGAAACCCCTCTTAAACAGTGATACAATGGGAAACAAATTGTTTTTTTTACCTCCTCTTTGCGCAATCAGCTGATGGATTGCTGCTGCTGCAGTGTCGCGTGATCTGCATTTCGTGTGCCGCTTCGAACGTTTAAAAGCCTGTACAGTAGCTGTCCTTTTGTCTCACTGCCTTGTCTCTCTTCTCCCCAGACATCCTCAAACACTATTCAATCTCTTTTCGCTGTTTTGTTATTTCACCGAGTAATATTTTCCGTTTGTTTGCACTAATCCAATCTTTACTCTTTTTTTTTTGAGACTTTTGAATTTTCCTACTTTCATTGTCTCTAACCTGCTCTGCATGTGTATCACCAAAGGTTGTAAGTATGACATGACCTGACCGTCTGGCAGGACGTGAAAGTGTCTCTCTGTCTCTCTTCAAAAGATCTCTCTTCAAAAGATCACGTCTCGTCGCAGGAAAGAAGTTTCGTCTCATCACAAGATTTTTTTTTAAAATAGAGAGATAAGATTTGGGTAATTTCACAATAAATGTTGCTGGAACAAACTGCATGACCCTGACCCTTTATTCTTACTATAAGAATCTTATTGTTATAAAGCAAATGAAACCAATAAGAACAGCTGTCAGTCCTGAGTTGAGTTTAGAACTGGGTGGCAAAAGAGAGGTTGGGAGAGTCCAAATTGAGCTAACACTCCACCACACTTACTGTAGATAAAGTGTATAAAGATTTTTGGAAGGTTACACTTAGATCTTCTGTCATTCTGCTCATCTTATCCTTATCTGGGCTTGTGTCTAACAACATCAAAATCGTATTGTATGCCTTTGTCCGACTAAAGGGTGCCTACCCATCATGCCATGCAGTTCCAATTCACTGACACCTGGCTTCCCAACTTGTCACCAGCAGCTGTTTTCACACTGAGTTGGCCTGAGACATTTGGATCTGAGGTGACAGAGCTGGCAGTGATGCATAGTGGATTCAGCATCTGAGACAGAGCTGCCATCGCACCTAGAAGTGTGCTATCACACCTTAAAAGTGTGTTACTGCCTTTGAAGGAAACATGGGCACATCTTTGCATTGAGAGAAAAATGTGCATAATGTTCACTAATCAGGCAGGAAGAAGCCATCTATCTTACTTGAAGCAGTAAAATTAAGCTTAATTTATCTTGTAAACTGTTACTTTCCTGGCTCTCAATTTCAAAGAATGAAGATGCTCAGCAGGCAGTAGAAAAGGTGAAATGGCACATGCTCCTGTGTCTGTTTCTGTCTTAGTCAGAATCATAAGAAATCAGAAGTTAAATAAATGCACTTCCTATGATCATTTGGGATGGATATCAGCTTATGGATTAAGGTTTCATTTTTATTTTTAGCTTTTAGTGAGTCTGTCAGTTATTTTCATTCAATGCAGTTTGTTTCACAAATCTGGCAAACACAATCACAAAACACTACACAAAAATCAGTCAGGTTTGAAGACGTCTACATAACACTGCATAATTCAGTACTTCACAGATTTAAATGATACAATGTCTTTTATCATGGGCACTGTCTACAATGAAGTATACAAAGTAAAAATAAGCTTTTATGTGAATCTTTTCAGACATGTAATGTGAAAAATGGCCAGGCTGTTTCTGTCATACTCAGTCTTTTTGATATTTTGATCAGCATTACAGTATATAAACTCATCAATGGAATGGTGATGCAGTATTAGCGCTGCTGCTTTCTCCTGGTTGTTCTCCCCGTGTCAGCTCTGATTTCCTCCCAGTGTCCAAAGAAATTCATGTTGGGTGAACAGGCAAAGCTAAATTGGCCCAAGTGTGCGGATGGGTGATTGTGTGCATTTGCCAAGTGATGGGCTTGCATCCTGTCCAGGGTCTGTTCCTGCCTTCACCACCCATATGAGCCTGGACTGGATTAAGGGGGTAAAAAAATGACATTCTATAAAAGCTCATTATGAATCAGCCTATTCATTTTATACTGTAGCACCTTTCCTCATGAGCAGTGTCCAACAGTATATTTCAATCAAGAAACCTTTATTTTATATAGTGCCTTTTCTATTGCATGAATTTAAATACAGACGCACAGTATGTGCTTCTTTTCAGTATGAAGACAGACAGATTACGTGATGTACGACTAAGTCAGGGATGGAGATTGAAGCTCTCTGAGGGAGAATGGTGTGGATTGCTTCTAAATTCATTTCTTGCCACCTTCCCACTATGAATTTCACTCTTTTTTTACACCACTAGATCAAAGTGTCTGCCAAAGCAATCATCCATCCATTTTATGAACTATGAGTCAATCCCAGAAGCATCAGGAGCCTGGTAAACTCATAGAATCAATTCATCTCACAAGCACTTGATGTGAAGTCCTAGGAGAAATCCCACACAGACATAGAGAAAACATGAATTCCTCATGGACAGAGCCGAGCTGCTAACTGATCACAGATTCCTGGAGCTGTGAAGTACAAACCATGCTGCCCACTAAAAAATCAATTATTCTTTACTTTAGATGATGCCATTTATAGTGAGCCAAACACAATAACAAGTCCATTTTAAAATCAACCAGTCAACCTTTACTGGTAATGCAGTAATATATTCATGGAGACTTTTAGTTATTTTCTTCTGTAATCCACACCTAGCTTCTAGTTTTAAAACCTCAAATCAGCACACCAGAGGTGACGAGTTGCATGTGAAGGACATGCTTGTCCTTCCATTAACAGAAGTATGTGCTCACTCTCCTTCAGTTTCCTCAAATAGAAATCTAATTAGGGAAGGGAAGTTCTTGCTGAAAAATTTACGGAGTGGAGAACTAACAGCACAGAGTCACAGAAAGAATAAGGTATAAAAATCTAAAGGCAACAAAATGAACAAAATAAAGAGTCCCACTGGAACATTTCTGGCACCTGAAGGCAGTGACACTAATAAGATCCATGGAGTCCTTTTCCCATGCGGCCAGGTCCTTCATCTGCAATGTGTTCCTGAAATTCATTGCATTTCCTTTAAAAAAAAAAAAAAAACCTGCCTGCCACTCAGCCACATATTCATTCCGCCACCTCGCTTTCCGGCCGTTCTCTGCTGCATAGACATTGTTTATGTGTTCCAAAGTTATCAGACAAATAACCCCCCACCCCTCCACCCCAACACCATGAACAAGTAACTTGCCAACAGCCTCCCCGGGTCCTCGTTTCTAATTAGCCCCTGGCGCTTTTTGCAGTGCAGAGAATAATAGATAGAGATGCCATGAGAATGAAGGGAAGGAAACACAAAGCGCCTGCTTCAATGGCCCAAGCAGATGGCCCTAGCTCCCTTCAATTTGCCACTGCAGTAGTTGTTGGCAAAATACAAAGCTAAGGACATAGGGGACCATTGGCAGCCATCAGAGGTGACAGGCCTCCCTCAGTGCTAATTCAACAGCAAGGAGACACTGTTGCCAAACTGCGGATGGCAAAATGTGAAAAAATACGCACACCCGCACTCATACAAGCGAGATGCTTTAACAGTTGCTTTTACGGACGGCTTCAAAAGAATGTCTCGAGGATTAAAAGATTTCAATGTGCCGCAGATGCGGCTGAATTCTTTGGAAATGAACATTGGATCATTTCCAATCTGCCATAAGAGCAAAAACGGTGGGGGAATGAAGGAAAATTTGCACCCCAGTCCTTTTCAGATTTAAATTGAAATGATGTTCCTGGGAATATTGATGGGATGATATCTTGGCGCCTGCTGTCGCCTCGATAGGCACCGACGGCCCGTGACCCTAGATAGGATAAAGTGGGTAATGAAAATGGATGGGTAGATGAAATTAGGCGGGCTAGGAAAGGATAATAAATAAGGCACAGTCTGCTTTTCTGTCACATAGGTTAGAAATTGCACCGTGGCCTCCTCTAATTGATTTTTATCTCTCCAAACAGGCAGGCGCATGCCGAACAGTCTGATGCCCCACTGATATGAGCACAGGTGTCATTACAGTGTGACAGGTGCCAGTTGGTGATGTTGCTAAGATAAATTATTAAGATCAAATGTAATCTCTTTTAATTTTCTGCTGCTAGAGGCAGACAAGTTTGAAATTTCAGTTTGTGAATGTAGGGTGGCTCTTGCTGCTCCTAGTTACTGCTGCACATTTTAGTCGCACATTTCATTTTGTAATCATAATCTATTTTGTGCCTACTGTCTTGTCCATAGGCATTTCAGTCTAAGCTAAGTGGAAATGTAGGCTCTTGTGATAGCTTGAATTAAAGATGATTATGGCCTTTGAAAAATGTTTTATGATAATGTTCAAAATGAATGGCACTGTATAAGCATTTCATAAAGCTAACTGCCTTATAAAGCATTGTATTTTTGGTCCACTAAGAATATTCTGGATACCTCCATTGTTCTGAGGTACCTCATAGTGTTTGCATCAAGATTTTTAAGTGAGCTTCTCTCCTAAACTTTATCATGCTGCTCTGAGAAATGCTTTTAGCAACATTTTATATTTTTAACAACAAATCCTTCATACTGTAAAATGAATATTGGTGTCCACACTTGAGTGAAAAAAAATAAATATTGTGATGACGTGAATGTGACTGATTCTTAGCCATCATTGAAAATCAGCATCAAGGTTACAATTAACTGAATCAATCATGTATGCAGTTTCTTCTCTATTTTGCAATCAGTTTTGCTTCCTGATGCAATCATGACATGCCCTGTTAGCCCTGTGAAATTTGTGGAGAAAGACAGAGAGAGAGGGTGAAATGAATGAGCAGCATCCTTGAATCGACACTTAGAACATTGTCAGCAATCAGTAAGACATCACAGCAAAGGCAACACGTGTGAGTGTGCTAAACTTTTGGGTGCCTGCCAGTTTTTATTGCTGTTATTTCATGTTTATGTTGCCCTACTCAGCTATAAGCAAGGGTCAAAACACTAAAGATCATGGATCAGCCACTTGGCTCTTCTTGCAAATCAAACTTTAAGGTTGGTCAAAACATGAAATTATTGTCTGAAGATGATTGTTTTTTTAAAAAGGGATTTCCGATTTGTTTCTTTCCTTTACAGAGCGTTCAACCTTAAATAGATAGCCACTGTTAGAACACATGCCATCCAGCAGTACATAACATTATATCAATCATTATACATTATAACAGCACCCTTAATGTAACTGAAATAGTGGGCAATAATGAACAAACAAATATAACTCAAAAGATGCTTCAATTATTTCTTAAAACCTGGTATGTCCATATTTTAGGACCAGGCAGGACATTTTTTTTTTTTTAAGTATAGATTCTTTCTATAGAATAACTTAATTTGCTATATATTGTTAATGATAGAAGAGCAAAGCATGTCACTACTGATACTGACTCTCGTGTTAAAAATGTCTGATAACTTACAGAGAAGATATTCTATTGAGTTGCTAAGACAAAGAGAAAAAAAATGAAACCAGCATGTTTGTGGAAAAACTATAGTAGAATCGACATGGGTTTACTTTGATCCAATGTCCTTCTACAACTCAAATGAGCATCTGCTTACAATAATCTAGCTCTTATTGAGCAGAAAAAACACCACAGAGCTGGCAATAGAAAATAATAAAAACACAGAAAGAAAAATATTAGGCAAGACAACCAAAAATTACAATCGTAAGGAAAAAACATTTCCTACAAACGTGCCAAAATGTCAAGTGGACAACATCTGGTTTTCTAATATGATCAGAAAAGCCAATGCATTTTATGGTGAACTAGACTGTCATAATGACACATACAAGTGAATGAGTGGCCTGGCAAAATGCGCATAGGCTTGCATCTGACAATGGAAATAACCTGATATCCCAATGTTAGCATTACAATTCTGACTGTGAGGCTACCCATGGGGTAGTATGCTTGAAAGTTTTGAATGGTTTTCATTATAAAATGTTATTATTGGTTGCGTCTCTGTAAGTTTGTGAGCTCTTGAATGTATAGTAAATGGAGCATAATGGTAAAAAGAAGAAAGTTTTCTGAAAATTTAATTGCTTTAGAAAGGCAGGAATCCATAAAGGAAAAATGCTCTCACTACAAAAACTGAACATGTTGAGAAGCAAGCTGTCGTTCTGTCATGAATTTAATTGCAAGTGCATCTCAGAGAATGTTCTCAAAATCAGTCAATTATCCTGCTTGGCAGACTTTCTCCATTTTGACTTTCACTATTGACTTTATCACCACAAAAAGCTGCAAATATGCTTGTGATAAATCACATCAAGCCGTAAGGGTTTTTTTCAAATAGCAGAGAGCACATAGCTGCATGTGATGCTGCGGATGCTGTATGGCTTTCTTCAAAGACGGGAAAGATAAATCATGAGTGCTACATTTTCCTCCTGAGTAACTATATTTAGTGTCTTTTTTCCCTTCTCTCTGTTTTTATCTGTTTTTTTTATCATCTTTGGGAAATAAAAGTCGGCTCTATGCAAGTAACTTGGCCAAACTCAGTTTAAAGAACTGAGTGGCCAATCATTAATAATTTAATATCAACCAAATACTCACTACACTCTGAAAAAGGCAACTGAAAGAAGTTAATGGAGTTTAAAACGATCATTAAGACATGCACAAACATGAAAAAAGTAAATGAAACACAGTAGACACAAACTCTCTTAATAAAATTCAGGATTGAGAAGAGCCTCAGCTTATCCCCACAGCACTGGACAGAAGGCAGGGGCATGGATGGGGCACCAGTTCATTGCAGGGCACATTTTCACACACACAAACAAGCAGTCATTTCTAAGTCCGCAGTCAACATATCACAGAAGTTGCTGCCATGTGGGGGGAAAAAATAACACCAAGACATGTCAACTGCATAAAAGAAAAGGACACTGTGGGGCACTGTATTTGTGAGGCAGAGACACCATTATTAAAAACTTACTTACTTTAAATATAAAATAAATACTACTAAAAATCTAACTAATATTATTTAACATGCTGATTGGTAGGTATGTATTATACCAGATCTTATTATTATTCTCCTGAGAAGAGCTGTTTAGAAAAGCATACTCTTTGAGTCCTATTTGAAGTTCAAAGTCAAATTAAAATGTAATGTCATTTGTACATACATATT
This sequence comes from Polypterus bichir lapradei, assembly GCA_026402145.1. Taxonomy (NCBI): domain Eukaryota; kingdom Metazoa; phylum Chordata; class Cladistia; order Polypteriformes; family Polypteridae; genus Polypterus; species Polypterus bichir. The sequence goes on along the minus strand of JANRMT010062854.1, from coordinate 124,156,923 downwards.
ACAATAAAATTTTTAATTGTATTGTGCTGTTGGAAGTAGAGGAAGATTTCATGAGACAGATTTGGAGACAAAGCTCAAAACTGGAAGATCAAAAAAGCACCAAGAGACAAATTTTCAGGACTAGAAATCTTATAGCAAGGGTCAAAATCAGAAAACATGATAAGAAGAAATTAAAGAGGTACAATTTACTATACAAAAGGTTATTTTCAACCCATAAAAGTGTACGAGGTAACACTTTAACAGTTGTCTTTTTAACCCGTTGTTTCATTGAATGCCAGGTTAACAACCCCCATGACTCCACCTCTAACAACAGCCACATCTACCTAACAATGGTTGGACAAAATATCTTTTGTTTGAAACAAAAAATAGCATCAAAGACATTAAATAAATATATTCATTATGAGAAAAGTGCAGTAAATCAAAATTCTGATGAACAAATTGATATCCCTAGTTGTGAGTTTTAAATAAGTAAATATCCCAAAGGAAAACGTATAAAAATATTATAAAAAGACAAATCACAGTAACTTAAATATCTCTTACAGACAAGTAGCAGTCTACCATCCACAGACAAAGTATACAACATCAAACGAGAGATATATGAAGTCACATCAGGTACACTCACATAGTTCTGTAGTCTTGTGACACGTGGATAAAACTCTTTCTGGAGCTAGTGGTGCCATTGGCCCTGTATCCATTTGGGATGGAGAAAGGTGATTGTGCAGGATGCCTGAGTTTTTTAATATTGCTGTTTGCCTTAGATATACATGCTGAAGGGAGCTGTATATGACTACATGTATGACCTACATAGCCTGCAGTGCCTTGTGCTCCTAATCTGAGCAGACACTGTACCAAGACATGATGCAGCCAGTGAGGATGGACTCCACTGTGCATTTATAGGAACTGATAAGCAAAGATGGAGACATCTGGGATTTCGTCAGACATCCAAGAAAGCAAAGGAGTTTTAGAGCCCTTTTGATGCTGAAGCTACTAACCTTCTCCACAATATCCTCACAGAGAATGGTTTGCCTCCTGTTTCCTCAATTTACTCCTTTGGTTTTGCCGTCAGGGACTGGCGTCTTGGAGGTGTCATCAGCAAAGTTAGCGATGGAGATATTGCTGTATCTGGCTACACAGTTGTAAGTGATAAAAGAATAAAGAAGGGGTCTCAGTACACGCCCTATGGAGTGCCAGTGCTTGGGATCAATGTGAAGGAAGTGATGTTGCCAATCAGTACATGATAGTGGTGGCACTAAGCCCCATGTCTACCTCCAATTAGATGCACTTTGGTGGCTCAGTATTATCGACTGGAGGAAGCTTGGATTTCACCCTGAAGTTCCATAAATAATACTCTATAAATCTACTTGTTATAAATGTATTCATTATTTTATTTGCGTACGTTATTCTCTATCATTTTACAACATCTGTCATTCATTTTGGGGCGTTTCTTAAGTCCTAGAATCTGAATGTGATTTTAGTTTTCTAAATTAAAGGTTACTTTTGCTTTTATTATTCATTTTTGCCTGTTTTTCTTTTGTGGCGGACGGCTAAACGCCTGGAAGGACCCGGAGAGGGACTATACCTCCCCTGGGCCACGAGAGGGCAGCTGCCCTGGTTTGTATGGGCCACGGGAACATAACATAGAAGCTCAACCCTACTGGGGCTTGTGGTCACCACAGGGGGGGCCCTGCAGGATTGTGGAGCCCTGGACGTCAGCAGCTAGTGCTGATGGAAGGAATTCCAGGGACATCTAGAGTGCTTCCGAGTGCTCATTCGGCATTTCTGCTACACCAGGAAGTGCCACCAGAAGATCATCAAGGAGCACCTGGAACACATCCGGGTGCTTATAAAAGAGGCCAGCTTTCTCCACTCAGAAGCTGGATTTGGGAGGAGGAAGATGAAGCTTGGGAGGAGAGGAGGGAAGGCAACAGGAATAAGAAAATTGAAGGAAAGAAGGGACTGAGTGTGGGCTGAGTAAAGCATTGTGCTGGGTGGTGCTAAAGGAAACTAATAAATATTGTGTGTTTTTGGACATTTGGTGTCTGTCTGTCTGTGCCTGGGGGCTGTCTTATCACACTTTATTCACAGTCACTGCTATTTCCACATCCCGTAGTTAGGGCAGCCTCTCATGCTTGTTAGGGACATCTCCTCAGAGATTGTGACCTTTGGTTTAGGATGTGACAGGTTTAAAATGCCCTTTGGAAGCACCTCGCTATTTGAGTTTGCAGATTCAAAACAACCTTTTTTGCCTCGAAATTGTATTCGTTTTTTGCTTCTCTGGTTTTGACTTAGCTCGAAATTCTGACTCTCGGTGTGGCTTTTGTATCAGTGCATCTGATTTCTCCATTTTAGATTTTTTTTGATTTTGCCATTTTCTTCCGGTTACTACTACTACTTAAATATTCTTGCTAATTTGCCTAGCATTATGCAATTATGCATGTATATGTATCCTATTGCTATATAGTAGTATAGAAATGGAAGCTCCTTGTGGTATTGCTGATGGGTTTTACACACAGAAATTATAAGCTTGTGAGCTGCATTCTATTGTATATTCCTGTGTTTCTTATATACAAGTATATATACAAGTAGAATAAGCAAGCTGCTAACAGGATTATGCCATTTGTGAGTGAGCAAAATTAGAAAGACAATTTTACTAAACCCTGCATCCATCAGCCAAGACGAAGAATCTTTACTTTGACAGATGATTCTAATTTATATAATGTTTTATATATTCACACATATCTTGCATGAGGTGAGTTGTCAGAATCTCTTTATAAAGTGATAGTTTGATCTCTTCTCAGCAGAATGTGTAGTGTACTTGGTAAAGGAGTCCAGGTCTCTTATACAATGTGTATAAAATATTATTTTACAAGTGCATTGGTCTAATGAGGCTGTCATTTTATTAATGAAAGTTCTTTCTGACACACTACAAGAGCAGAGAGCAGATGTTGTAGCTGAGTGCTCATTTTTTTTTCTTTTTGTCTTTTGAAGACAAGACTCACATCTTGACACAGTGGGTGTTGAGAAACCGAGTCCTGACCTCCATGCTGTATCCTTAAATCCTTTATTTCTAAATGTGATGGTCTGCACGAGGCGATCAATTTACTTTGATATATCTTTGAAACTAATGCTACCAAAAAATAGCATTTAAGAAACTTAAGCTACACACAATCTGAGCTTAGTAAGGAATTAAAGGTAAATTGACCACTTGAACAATATTTATATTAAAGAAAATATTTAAAATTGAATATGAAATGAAAAAGATTGTACATTTTAAATTAAAACTTTCATTCATTATACATCTTTTTTTTTCTCTAACTAGTGTAATATTTTCTTTTATCTGTCTTAATTTAGATAAGGTTTAGATCTAGATAATCTATCTGTAAGAAAATATCCAAAACCATACTGTTGGAAAAGAAGTGAATATTTGTAACAATTAACATAATACACAATTCACAAACACACGTAATCAAATTGAGGGTCTTTCAGGTCCATAGTGTGTCCCAGCAGCATGGAGCACATGGCAGATTCCAACCAGTCCCTTGTAAGACCAACTCACAGACACAGAGACATCGGAATAAAAGTGGTGCACCCATAAAAAGCCTTATGCCACTGTACGGCAAATGTGCAAACTCCACACAGGAACTGCTCAGGCTGGGACTGGAATCCAGAATGTAAGATATACAAGACAGGGGACAGCAGGCAGCCTTAATCAATGCAATGCCATATGACTCAGTCTAGTAGATTCTTATGCATGACGAAAAAGAGAGAGCTATTATATTGAGAGCTATTATATTGATATATATATATATAGTATTCGAAAATTTATTATAAAAAAGAAATAAATGATAAAATAAAAAAATTATAATAAAATTAAGGAAATATAGGAAAACAATACTACAGAGAGGCAATATCATATTCACAAAAATATGCATAGTATGATGTCCTCCAGCAATAAATAAATGAACAAAGAAATAAAACAACATAAAAGAACTAGCTGCATAAAAATTCCTAGCTAGCAGTAGCTACTGCAATTCTGGGATTTCACCAATAATTTTTATCTTACTTAAGTTCAAGGCATTACTTAGAGATTTTTGAGCACAGATACCAGCATGTTCTTTTTTGGCTGAATGTTGCCAAAATGGATTTGTTTTTTTTATAGGCAAACTTCTTGCAATGTGCTTTTGAATTGATCATTGATTGAATAAGGATATTATGTAATGTGTAAATCTGTGTTAGTATGTTATTTCAAAATGACCCACTTTCTGATTTTGAATAGATAGATAGATAGATAGATAGATAGATAGATAGATAGATAGATAGATAGATAGATAGA
>JANRMT010062854.1:124122478-124140753 GCA_026402145.1 Polypterus bichir lapradei | reverse complement strand
TTATTATTATTATTATTATTATTATTATTATTATTATTATTATTATTATTATTATTATTAGGAAATGCCAAACGTTACATATGTATATGGTCATCATGCGCACTATTATAAATGCCTTTTGTTCTATACTCTTGCTTTAAAAAAGAGATCTTCAGATTTATACTTTGATTTTAGGTAATGAAACATAAAATGTAAAGAATGTAGAACACATAGAGAAGAGTAGTCCTAACATGGTATGCAACCTCAGGAAACTTATTAAAGGACTTTAAAGATGTATAGATCTCTAAATAGGAACACAAGTGAAATAAAAATGGATTGCTTATCCATGTCATAGAAAATATAGTTCACACATCTTTAAAAAATGTGAATTTATCTCAGATCTTCAGTTGAGTACATGTTGAGAAATAAAGTGACTGGGATGGCCTATAATCATCATCATCATCGTAGGACAGTACAGATATGCAGAAGATAGTGCTACTGTTGAAAAATCCAGCTCCCTAGATTTGTATTCTTTGCCTTTACTTGTGTTCTGCGTTGGCCTGGGTGTTTCTCTGGGTATTCTGGTTTTCCTCCAGCATTCCTAAAGATGTGTATATTAGGTTAAATACTAATTCCTATAATGAGTGTGAGAGGGTCCTTTCATGGACTGGTCTCTGATGTTGCTAAGATAGGCTTCAGTCCCCTGTAACCCAAAATTGGAATAAATGGTAGTAAGATTATTATACAGACGGATTCAGAAAGTTTTTTGACACCTTCATTTTCTGCACAAGTGCATAAATTTTCCATTGTTGCCTATCAATCTACTCTCTATAACCTATAATGATGAAATGAAAATATAGTTTCAGAAAAGTTTTCATGTTTATTAAAAATCAAAAACTGAAAACTCTCATTCATATTAAGTATTCAGACACTTTGCTGTGGCACTCCAAATTGTGGTGAGGTGCATCCTGTTTGCATTAATTCTTCTGTAGATTTGAATAGAACTTGATTGGGGTCCTTCTATGGCAAACCGAATTGATTGGACATTGTTTAGAAAGTCACACACCTGTGTATATAGGATTCCACAATTCACACTCCATGTCAGGACAAAAATCAAACCATGAAGTCCAAGGAGCTTTCTTAAGACCTCTATGATCAAATTGTGCTATGGCACAAATCAGGGCAAGGGTGTAAAGCCATTTCTAAAGCTCTGAGCCTTCCCAAAAGGCCTTGATAGATGTAATATGGTAAAGGTTTAGAACCTCCAGAAGTCTTCCCAGAGTTTTCTTTTGGGCCAATCTAAGTAACCTGGCAAGAAGAACCATGGTCAGGCTGAGAACCCAATGGTTACTCTAACAGAGCTTTAGAAGTTTTTTGCTGAGATAGGAGAACCTATCAGAAAAACAACCATGTCGGGAGCAATCAAGCCTTTATGGTAGACTTTGTCAAAAGGTATTTTAATTTTACAGACTCTGAGAACATGAAGAAAAAGATTATCTGATCTGATGATGCAAAAAATTGACCTTTTTGGGTAGAACTCCAAATACTATGACTGGTGAATACCAGGCACTGCTCGGTACTTGCCTAATACAATTGCTATGGTGAAGCATAGTGGTGGCAGCATTATGCTGTGGAGGTGCTTCTCAGTGGCAGGTACACAGACACTAGTCAGTAATGAGGAAGAATGAATATAGACATGCATGTCATCAAAGATGTGCAGGGTTGGATTAATTTATAACTCCAACTTTGCCCAGTGTCAGTGTGAATGTGGGTGCATGTATGGGTGTAATCTATGATGGGGCTGAAAACTTTCTTAGGCCTGTTGTTGCCTGACAAGACCCTAAATAGGATTAAACAGGTTTGGGAGGGTTGTGTGGCAAATGAAGACTTCCATAAAATGATTTATTATATTTGCAAAATTCCACTGAGATGGAGAATGCAGTGACATGGTGCTTAAAGCTGCTGCTTTAAAACTCTAGTACACTAATTTTGAATTCCAGCCCAGTTCTACACATGTCTGCATAGATTTCTTCCTGCATCCCAAAACCAAGTATGGTTAGACTGAATCATAAACATTTTCATTAATCTACATGCTATTGTCAAGAGGCATATTTCCTTGGAAGACTCTAAAGTGTCGTAACGTGAGCATGTGTGCCTACCTATGGACTGGCACCTCTTCCTGAGTTGATTTCTGTGTAGCCAGCACTGAATTGATTATTTTTTAATTAACAATGAAAACATTATATTAAAATGCCAATGTAAACTCAGTTTAGGGTTTTTAAAGTTTGTGGTGGATTGCCGGCATTTTACTCCGGCCCGCACCCCCAGGCCGCCAGGAGGAGCTCTCCTGACAGCATGATCATGCCCCGAGTTCCAGCAGGGCACCATGAACTATGTAGTGTTTGTACACAGCCCTGCTGGATACCTTGGGGGCCACCAGGCGTCGCTGTAGGGGGGCTCGTAGGCTCGCATGTGCCCTATAACCCGGGAGTACGTCATAGTCATGTGACGGGAAGAAACGATGTGCTCCTGGGGTGAAGAAAAGGACTGTTTGCCCTGACCCGGAAGGAATAAGGAACTGTGGACTGATTGGGCAGGAACACCTCCGGGTCAGGGTGTATAAAAGGACTGTGGGAAAGCCCAGACAGTGAGCTGAGCTGGGAGGTAGGAGGGCAAAGTGTCTGGGCGAGGAGGAAGGAGTATTAGTGGGAGATTTATTGTGGTTTATGAGTGTAGAGTGGAGGGTGCTTTGTGCACTGTATAATAATAAAGAAATAATAGTTATTATACTTTCACCTGGTGTTCAGAGTGGTACCTGAGGGTGTTAGAGGGGGACCACACCTCTATCTGCTACAAGTTACATGATATAACAATATTTCAGACTTCCATTAAAACAAATTCAGCTACAGAATGTATTTACCTTTTCTGAAATCCTGCATGCACAGTTCTTTTACAAACCTACCTCAGAAAAGCATGCACTGAATTTTAACAACAGATTTCTTTCTAACTTTCTAAGTATAAGTAAAGAGACAGCAGACAAGTCATAAAAAAACAAGCATCCATAAATACAAGCTTCAACAAATGAAAGAACCCTATTTCTATGCTGAAAGCTTTTTTAAGTGAGAGCATGGCATGATGGGTAGGTTTGTAATGCTCCAGCACTTTAGCACAACTGTTGCCTTGATAAATGTCTGCCTCGGTTCAAGCTGATTCGATGTGCACTGAGGTGAAATGAGAAGCAGCCTGAAGCGGCCGCTGTCCTCCTCTCGTAAATGTACAGTGTGTCAGGTAAGAGGCACTCTTGTGGATTTGCCGTTGCCACTTAAACGCTCCAGTTCTGCTCTGCTGACAGCTATTTTGACACCTGACTGCCTGGAGCCCTGCCACCTGAAACGGAACTCTCTCGCCCCTACAGCTCCAGCCTGGCTCACTGCACACGCCTCCTGCAAGTCACACTGTGGCCAATTCAGTTTGGGCCACCTTGCGCTACTGCTGTGCAGAGACCAGCATCGTCTGCTTCAGCTGCCCTCCCTTCCTCCCTATTCTCTGCCTCCATTCTCATCCAACTGTACTAATCTATTCGCTACAGCCCTGATAGAATGAAAAATAAAAAAATGCCTCTCAAGCCTGGGAGCCAAGATAAGATAAGACCACTAACAAATGATCATTCTCCCAAACAGATTTCTGCTCTTTGGGTACACATCGGTAAAATATCCAGCAAGCAGCTGGCAACAGGCTTTTAGCCAAAAAACAAAAAAAAAAAACAAAAACAAAAAAAAAAACAAATCTAACCAAGGGGAGTTAAACCAAATGAATTTTATTTCTTTTGTGTGTCTGCCCTGAAACACACAAGAAAGGATCACTAAATGGATACACAGAATGCAAAGCCTTACCCATTTAGAGCAGGGAACATGGGGAGCTCAGCAATATAATGGTTGCCAGCTATAAGGACTTTTCCCAGTAGTGGCCTCAACTAATCACTTTACCAGTAAGCTCTGAATTCAGAGGGGCTTTAGAAGAGGAAATGTTTTTAAATGTTTTGGCTATACAGTAAAGAAGTGCAGCTAGATGGATAATAATACCTCACTATTACCTGTTAATTTTCAAAATACAGTACCATCTTTCCTTTGTTCTCATAGTTGCTTATGGGAAGCAATATATCCCAGTATTATAAAAAAATAATAATAATACTTTCAAATGTAATTCCCAAAAACATGATAGGCACATGGGAGGCATAAGCCTTACTGGAGAAAGACCTGATTAAAGGTGGTTGTGCTTCAAGCTGTTAGGGTAGACTCTGGTCTCTTCAGACCCTGATTTGCATTAAGTAGCTTTGTGAATGTTTTGAATATAAAATAAAGAAGCAAAGAATATAAGAATGGCAGGAAACGCAAGGTGCCATAGACAACTTACACGGTACTGTTCATTTTCCTCTAAACCCTACACAGCACTATGGAGCTCCAAGGGAAAAAGTCAGTGAATTTGTTTCTGTCGTGATTGACGTTTTTCATTAATTTTGTCCTAGATTCTCTTATGCAAATTATATTGCACATGTTTTTTTTTTGTTTTTTTTGGGGAGGGGAGTTTCAAACACAGAAAAATTATTCTTGACATTAGATTTTTTCTTTTAATTTTTTAACATTAGTCTCAAACCCATTTTATTTTGTTGGAGTAAAGGTCAACTGAGTCATTCCTTAGTATGTGAGACTGGATAAAAACTACTACTGTTGTGTCATTCAAGCGTCCCAAAGCACATAAGTAGCATAAAGTTCCAAAAATGCACACTGGAGTGGGAAATCCTGTCAAAAACCCTGGCTGGTAACACAGAGGGCCATGTAGAATCTTAATAAAATGAAAATTAATTTTTAACAAAAATGCTCTGCAATAACATGAAGCTCTGTGGAGCATAAAAAAGGCAATCCAGTGCAAACATAGTCTCAATACAGTAATCCAAGGCAAGATGAAAACACAGCAAAAGGTCAAAAATCCAGGAAACACAATACACATAAGATGGGACACAAAAACACTCACTGTCTCTTTTGGTTTATAGTCATTCTGGTGTGTGTTCAGAACAAAGTGTGCGTGCATATTTATTTATTGATTAATTGGTTTATTTAAAAAGCTTCTGCAAAAAGCCAAATTACCCCCTAGGGATAAATAAAGTTCTAAAGATCTATTTAGGTGGTCATGCCTCTTGGGGAACCACCCACAAAACAAAATGAACACATCAACAGTTACATAGATAATAATAGTAATAATAACAATAATACATTTTACTTATATAATGCCTTTCCAATGATCAAGGCATTTCACAAGAAAGAACAGCAGGGTATATTTAGCTTTGGATACAAATATTTTCTGCTTAAAACACTAAAACAGATAAATACAGGATATAAAAAAACATTAAGTAAAATAAGTCAATAAACCAGAGTAAAAAACTAAATTCAATACTAGAAGGAGAGCCTGAACAAATAATATCATTTGTTATATAACACACACAAATTATCCTGAGCATCTGCACAGAGAGGTGAACTGAAAGGAAGGGCAGAAAGTTAGGTTAAGATAAAAGCCTTCCTGAGCAGATAAGTTGTTTTAAAAGAATGAATTGAGTCAGCTGATAGAGTGCAGGTTAGTGCAGAGTCAGAGGACCTTAGTGGGTGAAAAGGAGTGATGGAGAAGGTCACTAATGAAGTCTGGTGCAAGGCCATTTAAAGCTTTGTAGGTTAATAATATTTTATATTCAATCCTGTAAGACACAGGGAGCCAGTGAAGGTGAAGCAGGATGGGTGTGATGTGCTCACTGTTGGTGGTTTGTGTAAGGACTCTGGCAGCAGAGTTTTGGAACAACTGGAAGTGTGATAAAAGATGAGAAGCAGCACCTGCCAGTATGGAATCACAGTAGTCAATGTGGGATGTGATAAAAGCGTGGACAAGTTTCTCAGCATTAGAAAAGGAGAGGAATGAATAAACACTGGATATGTTATGGAGGTGGAAGTAAAAAGCTAAGGTAAATAACAATATTGACTTAATCCAAAGAATCAACATTTAACAAAACAGACATTAAAGAAGAATTTGAACTCTAGCCAATCATAGCTGAAACTACTTTCTGTCTGCTATCTTCATGTTTCTTTTGGTACTTGACTTCTTCCACATTTCTTTTTGACTTTGATTACTGATTAGCATTTTAGGTTCTATTCATCATGTTTCCGACTTCTAGTTTTGACCTATGCCCCATTTCTTAAACTACACCTTTTCTCCAAGTCTTTTCACTTTAAAAATAACTTTCTCTGATTTCTTCCAGTCAATAAAATTTTAAACAAGACATTAACCCATATTCTTCAAATATAAGATAAAGGTGACTTTCTACAGAGCTGAAATAATCCAAGAAGGGTTGTGAGTGCCTGGTCCTGGATTGGTTGAATTGTTTACTTCTTAATTATTTGAGACTACTGCCAGTGTGGTTGAGCCTCCAATTAAAACTCATACTCAGGTACCGCTGCTAATTGTACCACAGTCATTTAAGAATTACGGTATATTCAATGGAGTTTGTCTCATCCGTTACAGAAGATGGACATATGAAGGGGAACTGCGTTAGCAGCTTTGCTATTTTTTCTCTATTTTTTAAACAACCTGAGGGGGCTCAATTATAGTATATGCAAGCATATACAGTATAAGCATAAGTGGCAGAAAAAGGACTCAGAAAGAAATGGAAAAGACAACCAAAGCTTCATCCATGCCTTAACTGGCATCAAGTTCAAGTTCAAGCTCAAGCTCAATGTATGGCCTGCCAGAGACTGACCTGGAACAGATAGGCAAAAGCATAGAAGAATCTTAACTCGCCTCTTTTAAGTCAGTGGGTAACTGATGTTATATATTATTTGAAATTGGAAAAAATCAAATTCTCACTTCTGTGAGGATCTGTGCAAAACATTTAAAAAACCTGGAAGGATGAAAATTCAATTGTAGAACACACAAATATCCGCATTTTCCTTCATTCAAGTCTTACTTTGTTGGCCTAGCTCTCTTTCTCATCGGTAGGGGGTTGATCTGATGTGAACTTATTTTTTTTTAATTTTGACTTGTTTGTTTGGAATGTTATTTGCTTTTAATGCATTCAATAAAATGTTTTTTTAAATAATTTTATTCAATGATTACTTAGTGTTTAGAATAAATTTTTCTTATGCTTAATAATTTTTGACATTTTGTTGACATCATTGCGACACCATATTGTGTGTTTTCTTTGTGGGAGTTGCCATTCTCTTAACAAATTTCATGGTGGCAGCCATATTGTTTATTCATACTGTGCCTATTGCCATTTATGTGATAAGGAAGTTGCATCGCATATAATGTCATCCTGTCTCACCTGTTTAAGATGGAGGAATGCAGTACTTTGCATCCAAATCTTTAGGATGTGCCAAACAAGATGCAGTTTGTCAGAAATTTGTTAAGGAAAGAACATTACACATGTTTTAAACTTTTTGTTTTATGTTCTGATTTTGATGACTGATTCCTTTTACCTTATTTTGGTAGTTGACCTCCACTTGGCTATGGAGCACTCCCTTGGTTTGTCTCTAAATCTTGTTGTTTCCTTTCCTGGGTAATTTAAACCTTTCATTAAGCCTTCAGACTACCATTTTCCAAAGGCAAATTTTGACTCTGTTCTTTGATAAGGCATTGCCTTGTATCCCTTTTCAAGTGTTCAAGTGCCAGACTTCTTTGAGGTCTTGCTTTCTGTCTTTCTGGTGTCAGCTTGTGATTTTGTCAGCAGATCATAGAGTTTTGAATTGACATGTTTCTTATTCTTGGAATTCAGGCTCTGAATTTAGGGTTTCAAATTTTGTTCTTTTTGTATGATTTTACTTTTGCCAAAGCTGTAAGAATTTGTGACTTTTATTTAATTAGAATATAATGTTTCCCTTCTTTTCCCAGTATTACGTTCCTTTCCAGTTTTGCTTATTTCCACTAGATTTTAATAGTATTATTCTGAATGTATTAGTTCATTGTTTATTGCTGTCTAATTTTGTGTTAATAATTTATTATTTAACGGATAAGTTCAGGAGTGATTAATTAGGGGATGTAAGGGTTTTAAGGTTGAATTGTTGTATTTTTGCATTTGCTTATGGTGCTCCCCAGTAAAACCTCCTAAATTGTTTAAAAGGAAGCCTATGAATTTGGATGACATGAAAATGGGAATCTAATAATATGGTTTTTCACGATGCAGTGTTACTTTTAAACGAGACTTTGGGAACCAGGTTAAATAGTTACTAACTGTATAGAAGAGTATAGAAGAGGAAGGTGAATTAGTAGTGCAGCCATAGAGGTCATAGAAAGTGAGGGGCAGTGTTAAGTGTACAACAGGCATGTCATCCTACCAAGCTGAATAAGGATCAGCATGCTTTAAGGAACAGCATACCCAAGAAACAGATAAACTTTTGTCATTTACTGCTTTATTGCCACTTTGTATAAGTCACTGTGATCACCTCTCTCTTGCATAGCTTGTAATAAAAGCCATCTACTTTAAATTTGGATATTCTCTTTTAGGTGAAAGTGTCACCAATTTCAGGTTACACATTTGATAAAAGACGTGTGAGGTCTTTGTTTTCTTTTTCAAGTATAATTATTCTTAGTCCTCATTGGCTTCTAGCTCACTGCCACTTTCCCTACCCTGCTACTGAGCAGACAGACGGGCAGATGACTTCTCTCCTTCTTTTGTTGTCTCTCTTTGCTGTGGTGCAATAAATGCCAGCATCTCCTCTTCCTGCTCAGACTCTCTCATTGTTCATTTTCTCAATTTGTACTCCACACACACCTTCTCTGCTTTTGTCTTTCCCTCATTCTCTCTGAAGCTTTCTAATAAAACACGTAGAAATGATTCACTAAGTGCTCTTAAATCTGTCTTTTAAAAGCAACCATTATGGGTCTAATGTTCCTGAATGACACTGTTGCCTTAGACAAGCTGATCTCTTCTCTGAAAAAAAAAACAAAACACCACTGAAAAAAGATGGCATTCAACACAGCTCCCCCTCTCCACCCCCCAAACACCTTCAGAACTTTGCAAACCACCAGCCTGTCACTGTAACTCACCACTGCTGAACTGTGTGTCTTTCTGAATGCAGCCTTTCCATTACGGTCATGCCTTCCCTGCTATTAAGTTTGTGTTAACGTATATCATAATAAAGACCAAGTGACTCGCCATTAGTGCAAGATGGTACAGATTTGCCATATAAGTTTTAATACTATGGTGTGTTATATCCTTGTTTTTTGTCCATATGAAAAACACAAGTTTTTGTGACTCCAATTTAATCTCCTTTAGGAGCCAGAACCTTTCCCATCATCACTGGGTACAAGGCAGGAAGCAGCCTTAGATATCTAGTTACACTATACTTACCTCATTTAGGAATGGAGAAAGAAAGTGTGTAGAATACAAAGTGTCAATGGTATAATAGTAGAACGCCTCTATAGAGCAATGGATATATTTATATAAACAGTACATAATACATAGAATATAGTAATAGACAACATGAGTTGGTTGGTTGGCTGGCATCCAGGGCAGGATGCATGACTTTTTACCTGGCTGGGAGACCTTTTTAATGGAAGGGACAGGCATCCCAAATAGATTGTTTAGTGGTACTTTTCCTGATTGGGAGGCCATGAATGGACAGGAGGAGATTGTTTGCCTGGGCCAGGTGCTTTCCCAGTAAATTGGGAGATGACACCCCCCTGATGTGCATTACATTCAGATACCCACAGGGCTGCATGGGAATTGTAATTTTGTTTGGCAGCCCTGTTGGGGTCCTCATGTACCACTAAGGGGAGCTGCTAGGGACTGGCTTTCCTGTCACAGGGAGGTTCCGTCTGACCCAGAAGTCCTTCCTGGATGTAGTGTGATAGTACCGTAAGTACTCCTGGGTCTGGTGTAAAGGAGGCTGCTCTGCTTTAGAGTAAGAGTCAGAGTTGGGAGAGTAGTCAGAATAAGCTCACCTGGGAGGATTGGAGAAGGGAAGAGTTGTGTCTCTGGAGTTGTTGATGGAAGAAAGAAATCTGTATATGGTATTTGTGACAATAAGTCAGTTTATTTGCATCTGTGTCTGTGCTGTTGTGTCTGGGGTATAGGGTACTGCAATGCCCTCTCATGGTAAACTATACAGGATGAGCCAAAATGACAGTATGTTAACATTTGAATGGCAGAAACAATTTATTTACAAAACATACTTCATATGTGCAAGATGATTTACAGGAATGTCTCAACCTGCTTGCCATCGTGTTAAACACATGTACCATATGTGGCACATAAATTTTCCACAATAATACTATACTATACAATGTATACTAGCTATGCTACATATCTAAGATGAGTTGAAATCTAAGTATTCAACATAGACCTCAGTGTTAACATTTGCAGAGCACCATGCCATTTGGTATGGAATTTGTAAAAGCAGTGTTCATGTTTGAGAAGCACCATCTTTTTGGAATGACAGAGACATAGCAACCGGATGGACACACAGGCACTTATCCTTGAGATAGATAGTGTGGCGAGTGGCTGGGGGTGGTACCCAGCCAGGACACCCAGGAGGACCAGAGGAGGGCTTACGTCTCCTCCACACCACATGGGGGCGACTGCCCTGGTGGCTTTGGGGACCACAGGAACAGAGCTTAGACGCTCAACCCTATAGGGGCCCGTGGTCGCCAGGGGGCGCCCCAATGCCTGAGGAGCTCTGGCCCTCAGCACTTCCGTCACACCCGGAAGTGCTGAGGGGGAGAAGACCAGGGACACCCGGAGTGCTTCCGGTGCGCAGCCGGTACTTCGACCACACTGGGGAGTGCCAGCGGAAGCTAATCGGGAGGCACCTGGAGCACATCCAGGTGAGGATAAAAGAGGCCGCCTCCCTCCATTCGATGGCTGGAGTTGGGAGGACGAGAGACGAGGTCTTGGTGGAGAGGAGCGGAGGAGGCCTGAAGGAAGAAGAGGCATTGTGAGGCCTGGACTTTTGGGGAGTTTGGGGTTGTGTTGCACCTTTGTAAATATTAACAATTGTAAATAAACGTGTATGAGTGATTATACAATGTCTGCCTGTCTGTGTCTGGGCTATCTTCCACAATAGTTATAGCTAAACATATATTTAGATATAAATATATAAAATTGTAAATGCAAGTGATATGCTTGTATGCTAAATATCTTTCTATGAAATATTAAGTGCAAATGTTAAATTCCAGTTGTCTGTCAATATACAGCCAATATCTAGCTTTTATGACAATAGTTTCACTTATACGGTACATTAAATACCAAGGTTAAATTTCAAATATTCATCTTATATGGCAAATATCTCAGTTGTACATCTAATATACAAGTTATATGGCAAATGTCTTGCATATATAGCAAAGATTTAACTTAAATGGCAAATGACTAAATTATATGTCATATACCCACATTAAATTTTAAATAGGCAATTTAAATGGCAAATATACTTCTTTGAAGGCAAATGCCTCAGTATTATGTCAAATGTCAAGTTTAAGTTACAAATATCCATCTTATATGAGAAATTTCTCACTTTTATCTCACTTTTATTTGTAATTTTCAAGTCATAAAGCAAATATTTGTTGTACATGTCTAATTTATATTTTATAATATCTAGCTAATAAGTAAAATATTAGTTGTTTGAGCCTTCAGTCCTATATAAATATCAAGGATCAAATTAACTTGTTAAATGTCATGTCTTTAAGTTAATAATAGTTGCCAGGTAGCTGCCAGCAAGGTCTGTTAAGTCAATGCCTTTGGGTAAAAAGAAGATGTAAATAAGCAAGGTAAAATGTGAATTGCAAATGTTTAATCTAAAAGAAGAGGTAAAAGTAATAATCTGCACTTTTATTCATGGCAGTTATGTCACCTTTCTTTAGCAACAGCATCCTTTTTACATAAGACATTCCAGAAGAATGTTTGCACAAATCACAACAAAGTTTGCTGTTTTCTTATTTGCTTAGAGGATTAGCTAGGGTGGGTGGCACGGTGGCGCTTCCCAGGTCCTCCCTGTGTGGAGTTTGCATGATCTCCCTGTGTCTGTGTGGGTTTGCTCCGGGTACTCCGGTTTCCTCCCGCAGTCCAGAGACATGCAGGTTAGGTGAATTGGCGATTCTAAATTGTCCCTAGTGTGTGCTTGGTGTGTGTGTGTGCGCCCTTCAGTGGGCTGGTGCCCTGCCTGAGGTTTGTTTCCTGCCTTGCGTCCTGTGTTGGCTGGGATTGGCACCAGCAGACCCCTGTGACCGTGTATTTAGGATATAGCGGGTTGGATAATGGATGGAAGGATGGATGGATTAGCTAGGGTAATTGAATGTGCAATTGTAGCTGGGGTTAAGAGTAGGGCCTTAATATACATAATATAGCCAAATGTAACAAAGATGAAATTGTACATTGTGCATTTTAAACATTTTATAGAAATCAAGCCAATCAAATCCACAGCTTTATCTTCACGAACATACTTTTATTAATATGCCATTTCAAAGCTGGTTAAGGTTACAGCTTGATTAGAATTACTCAATACACTTGTAATCTTTGCTTTCCTAATGCTTATATGTAGTCTCGTCTTCTAGAGTGCTGATATTGATTCTCTTCACCATAATACCCTAATCCTTTGATTCCCAAAATCCCTGCCTACATCAAAGCAAACAAGTCAAAACATGAAACATTGATTCAGTACTTTTATATATATCATCATGGGTTACCCCACCTGGTCTACAAGGGGACAGTAAAATCTATGATGATCTAAGTTAAATATTTATGTGTATTGAGGACATTCTAACCATAATTCAGGAAGTCTTTACCCAGACAGTCCCTCTGGATATCCGAACAATATCCATCTCTCCGCTGATGTGCAAGGGTGCCAGATCCAGCAAAACTTCCCAGCCCAATGAAAGCTTGAAACCACTTAATGGCATTACATGCCAACCTAATGAATTAGGTATTTTCCCTTTAACCATAACATGCAATATTAAATTGAATAGCAAGGTTTATGGTCCCCCTTGGAGTTTTAAGTGCAATGGATACACAAATATATCATCAAAAAGGAGTGAGGTGCAGAGAGAATTGTCTGGACCTTAATATCAGCAAAACCAAAACCGAAAGCAGAAGTGTGTCAAGAAATGCTACTGGGGCTCCTTTATTTCAGCAGCAATACGCCTGCATAATGCCTCACTGTGACTGGGACTGCCAGGACAAATGTTTTATTTCTTTTTAAAAGTTCCTTCCCTTTTAGTCATTCTATTGTCTGTTCAGACCATAGTGTTGATATGTTTATTTATTTATGTATTTATGTATGTATGTATGTATGTATGTATTGTGGAGACTAGCCCTGACACAGACAGGCAGACACGTCAATGTCACCCAACACAAGTTTATTACTCATATTTACAGTGCCACACAACCCCAAAGTCTCCAAAGTCCTGGCCACAACACAATGCCTTTCCTGCTTCAGGCCGCCTCATTGCCTCTCCACCAAGACCTTGTCTCTTGACCTCCTGACTCCAGCCATCATATGAAGGGAGGCGGCCCCTTTTATAATCACCCGGATGTACTCCAGGTGTTTCCCGGCAATCTTCCACCGACACGCCCCAGTGTGGCGGAAGTGCCAGTTGCATCCCCGGAAGCACTCCGGGTGTCCCTGCTCCTCTTCCCCCCAGCACTTCTGGGTGTGGCAGAAGTGCTGAGGTCCAGGGCTCCAAAGGCATAGGGGCGCCCCCTGGCGGTGACAACGGGCCCTTACAGGGTTGAGATTCAAAGCTCTGTACCCGTGGCCCCCAAAGGTACCAGGGTGGTCGCCCCCACATGGTCTGGGGAAGGTGTAAGCCCTCCTCCGATCCTCCAGGGCATCCCAGCCGGGTCACCCACCCCCCCCCCCCCCGCCATCTCCGACAGTATGTATGTATTTATTTATTTAAAGAGCTTCTCTAAAAAGCCAAATTTCCTCCAAAAAATGCTCTATCTATCTATCTATCTATCTATCTATCTATCTATCTATCTATCTATCTATCTATCTATCTATAACAGAATTTTATTAATATGCATAGTGTAGTATTCTCAATACTGTACACATGCACATACATATTTACAGTTAGGTCCATAAATATTTGGACAGAGACAACTTTTTTCTAATTTTGGTTCTGTACATTACCACAATGAATTTTAAATGAAACAACTCAGATGCAGTTGAAGTGCAGAGTTTCAGCTTTAATTCAGTGGGTTGAACAAAAAGATTGCATAAAAATGTGAGGCAACTAAAGCATTTTTTTAACACAATCCCTTTATTTCAGGGGCTCAAAAGTATTTGGACAATTGACTCAAAGGCTATTTCATGGGCAGGTGTGGGCAAGTCCGTCGTTATGTCATTATCAATTAAGCAGATAAAAGGCCTGGAGTTGATTTGAGGTGTGCCGGTATTTATCAAAAATATTAACAAAAGCAACAATACATATTTTTAAGAGGAGAAAAAAAGCTCTCATAATAAGATGTTCTCCCTCAAGGGCAATTGTTTCAGATAAAGAAAAAAAGTGTTTGGAAAGAAGTCTGATTTGATTTATCGATTACTGCTGATGGCTATTTATCAATGTTATCTCCTCTCAACAGGGGTGTTGAAAGTGCTGTGAAGATCAAATCATATCTTATAATAATGTTGGGTGATCTTATAACTTATGGAGTGCTCCATAAATTTTGAACTCAGCTGAGCCAACTACGGAAGAAAACCCAGCTGGATGAAATTTAACTCCTTGTTTCCCAGTGTTGTTTTTCCCATATTTTAGATTAGAGCTGTCAGAAGACTGAATGGTTTCTAGAATGCATTCAATATAATTAAATTTTTCAAAATAGTTAATTAAGGGTAAACTATTTGTATTTATAAAATACAAATGACATTCAAAATCACAGTCTTTAAAGCTCTATGCATCTTAATTTCTACTTAAGTCAAAAGTAAAAATATAAGCATTAAAAGCACTATTTACAGTACTGTACCCCAGACATATTTAATAGCAAACATACTGTATGAGTGAACCACACTATTTCTGTGATGACATTTTTAAAAAGTAAAAGCTTTAATGGATTTGACCATATGCAGGCTATACATCCACTGTGCACCATCTGGTGTTGCTGTTTAAATCCCTACATTACTGAATTCATGAAACTTCAAGGGTGTCTGCACTGTCAGGACTGACTTATTGGTACTCAACACAAAAAAGAAATTGAGATGGGGTGAAAAAATGGAGTCTCTCCCCAACCCCTGGACTTCTGCGTTGTGTTTGAGTTTAACAAAAAATGGAGTTTCAACTTGCACTCCTTTAACACGTAGCATCAGTGCTTTGTCTCTTCATTTTCATGACAGCATTGTTATGTATGGAGGCTATACACCACATTTTCAGCATAGAACAAATTGTTTGGACAGTCTAATCTAATGTGAGTTTATGCTTGATTATAAATTCTAAAATGAGATCCCAGTCAGAAAGACCCATGCAAGCCAAAGTGTTGTTTCTTAGTGAGCAGTGGTGTTGCTGTATTTGTTTTCCCAATTTCTAACTGAAAATAGTGCAAATGCATCGCTTTTAGATTCATATAGCTGTTAAAACTGTAAAAAGCTAAACTTTAAAAATTAGAAGTACTCTCCAAATGTTACCAAGTTTTTTCATAGCTGACTCTAAATTTATGCAGAATTTTTCACCAAATTTCTGCATGGAGAAATCTCACATAATGCCTCTATAACAAGTCAGAAAAGGCACATATCATATCCATAGTAGCACTGTTGCAAATGTACAAAATTCCTGATTCTTGCAGTTATGTGAATTATTCTTGTAATGATAATCAGTTACAGTGGAACCTCAGTTCATGAACGTCTTGGAACACGTACAAATCAGTTTACAACCAAAAAGTTCGCCAAACTTTTGCATCTGATCACGACCACAGACTCGGTATAGGAACAAGCCAGTTTCCCTTTCAGTTTGTGTGAGCCGATGATTTCTGCACGTGTTCAGTCTCTCCCTGTGTATTCCTTAGGCTTGTTTTTAAAGAGACAGATCGAGCATTGTTTTAACCTCGTATTTAATGAAAACTTTTTTTCTATTGGATTTTAACCTCCACTTCACTTCTTTTTACAGCAATCGGTTCGTAGCGTGCACTGTTGCAATGTTACTTTTCTTAGTGGCTTATTAAATTACGGATTTTTCAAATGGTTATTTTTTTCCCTGTGCTTAAAACTCATTAAAAAAAAGTGTTTTTAGTGAGCGGTTCGTAGCACTATAGCGCGAACTCTTGCAGTGTTAGTTTTCTCTGTTGTTCAAGGTTTTCTCAGTGTTATTCAATGTTTTTACATTTAGTTTACCATTACGCTGTGCATTCTATGGTATGATTAACTATATTTGTGCTTAAAAATCTTTAAAAAAATATATATTTACATACAGTTCGTACAGTCTGGAATGGATTAATTGTATTTACATACAATCCTATGGGGGAAATTACTTCGGTTCACGACCAAATCGGTTTATGACCAGAATTTTGGAATGAATTATGGTTGTGAACCGAGGTTCCACTGTATATATATATATATATATATATATATATATATATATAGTGGAACCACGGTAGATGGATATAGATAGATAGATAGATATATAGTTTATACCGGCCAACACCCTCAGGCCGCTAGATGGAGTCCTCCCTACAACATGGAGATGCCCCAAATTCCTGCAGGGCATCATGGACAATGGAGTTCGGCTTCACAGCCCTGCTGGATACGGGGAGGGCCTCCAGGGGACGCTGCAGGGAGGCACGAGTGTTTCTATTATAGCCCGGAAGTACTCCCTAGTCACGGGGATGGAAGAAATGAAGTACTTCTGGGCTGAAGAAAAATAAGTGTTTTCATCTGACCCGGAAGTGCTATGGAATCACATGGACTGAAGGACAGAAGCACTTCTGGGTCAAGGACTATAAAAGGACTGTGGGAAACCCAGCAAGCCGAGCCGGAGTTGGGAGGGAGTGTGACAGATCTGCTGGGTGGAGAAGAGGATTGATTATTGTGTATTATTGATTTATTATCATATTATTGAATATTGTGGATGCTGAGGTGCTTTGTGCACAATATAGAAGAAATTAAAAATTACTTCTGATACTTTTACCTGGTGTCTGAACGTGTTGTCTGTGGGTTTCATGGGGCAACAGCGACCCCTACTGTCACTATATATATATATATATATATATATATATATATATTGTGTATTGATAAAATTTTCTATATATATATATATATACAGTATATATATATATATATATATATATAGTGATAAAAGGCGCTATATAGGTGCCTGACCCGAAACAGATGGACACGGAGGCACATATAAAATGAAAACCTTTTTTATTTTCTCTTCAACCTTGGGGCACGTCTTCCCCTTGTCCCACAGCCCAACATAGTCCCAAAGCACAATGAAGACCCACAACACAGTTCTCTCTTCTTCTACCACCACTCCTCCTCAAGCTTAGTCTTCCTCCTCCTGACTCTGGCCCTTGAGTGAAGGTGGCTAGACCTTTTTATAGCCTAGCCAGAAGTGTTCCAGGTGCTTGGCCACCTGGTCCCAATTGCACATTCCTGGTGGGGCTGAAGATTTGTCCAGCCAGGCTGTGGAATCCAGGCAGCTCCCCCAAGCGGCCACCTAAGCTCCCAACCAGGCTGCGGAGGACGCCATCTCCCATGGAGCCCTGCGGGAGGTTGGGAAAACACCATTGGCCAGGGGAGGCTGCCACCAAGCGTTCTAGGGGAGGTATTGAGCTATCCATGGCTGCTCCCCCGGAACATATGCAGCAGGGACGTCCCAGCCGGACATAGGCCCCGGCTGCCTGTCACAATATATATATATATATTGTCACGCATGCGCGAGTAGGAGGCTGCGGACGGACCTGAAACCGCTTCGAAGGACGTTCGCCGGTAGGGAATGGCGGGGTACTAACCTTTCTGCTCTCTCTTCTAGGAAAAATGACGCTCCGCCATCATAACCTGACCGCAGTACGTCCACTTCCGCCCTTCCTCCGCCATCTTCCCTGACGTCAGCAATCCCGTCATCCCTCACGTCTCCTTCCCAGCATTCCTCCACTTCCGGCTCCTCCTATATAAAATGGCCGCCGACGCCTGTGAAGGCGTCATGCGTATGAACGATTTTTGTTTGTATATTTTGACCTGTGAAATTGATTTTTGTTTACAGTATACGGGGCCGGAAACCCCAACCCTTTATGCTGTGTCTTTCATTTCTTTTACAATATATATATATATATATAT
>JANRMT010062854.1:124086424-124122078 GCA_026402145.1 Polypterus bichir lapradei | reverse complement strand
GCGCTACATGGCGCTCAATTAAATATCTATTTTAATAGTTTTTTAATGTATACATCAAAATTAATTTCTCTTCATGGGCAAAGGTAAGGATATTGAACATCTGGAGTGACCTCAAAGTAAGGCCACAGCTGATTGAGAGGGGTAAGTTGAAATTGTTTGGGAATTTAGTTAAAATGCCCACTGGGGAAAAGCAGCAACTGGCCTGCCTTATTACTCCTGATACCATTACAAGCTTCAGGTACGATTCTGCCTATTTTCAGATTTTTTTGATACAATTCAGGGTTATGTGAGGGTGAAACCTATCAAGGCAGTCTTGAGCACATAGCAGGAATTAACCCAGGAAGAGTGTCAGTCTATTGCACCACACACACCACTACACATACCTTTGGGATTTGGAGGAAATCAAAGTACCTGGAGAAAAGTCATTATAGGCAGGGTCTAGGTGGAAAGATATGATATAGCAGCACTAAACGATAACCACGTAAATAACAGCTGGAGTCTTCTTCGTCTTCTTTCGACTGCTCCCGTTAGGGTTTGCCACAGCAGATCATCTTTTTCCATATCTTCTGGTTCTCTACATCTTGTTCTGTTACACCCATCACCGGCATGTCCTCTCTCACCACATCCATAAACCTATGGTTAACCTTTTTCTTTTCCTCTTTCCTGGCAGCTCTATCCTTAACATCTTTTTCCCAATATACCCAGCATCTCTCCACTGCACATGTCCAAATCTACACAATCTCGCCTCTCTGTTTTTGTCTTCAAAAACATCCACTCTGAGCTGACCCTCTAATGTGCTCATTTCTAATCCTTTCCATCATCATCACACCCAATGCAATAAAAAAATATAACATCAAGAGTCTATCTTGTGTAAATAACAACTTCTGTTAACAGCTATAAACAATTCACAATGACCTCCCAGCTTGAAAGTCCTGCTATCATACCATCAGGTCTCATAGAGCAATGGGCTCCAGTTGGATTAGTTTTTACTCTTTTACTCAGTCTTTTTACTTTCTTTTTATTGTTTAAAATTTATTTTATTAGGTTATAGTGACCATTCATTACACCATCTGTTGGAATGAAGAATGAAATGCAATTTATTACCACAAATGCCTGGGAATTGGCGTGTACGTTCTGCTACAGGTGGAAAGCTTTCAGTTTTTAAAGGGGAGTTGGAGATTTTAGCAGAAGAGACAGCAGGGACACAGAACATGGTTTACAGCATACCAAGTGGTTCATGCCCAGCTGTATACGTGGGACAAACGTCAAAAACACTTGCAATACATATACAGGAACATCATAATGCTGTTAGAAGGAAGGACCCCCAGTCTCTGTTTTATACATTACAAGTTCAACCAGACACAAATAAAATTTAAATGGGACTCAGTGCAAGTAAAATTCAAGGCTAATACTAAAAGTGCCAGAGAGCTGGCTGAATCGTGGCTCTCAAATGAAAATGTCATTAACAGACATTTGGACATGAACACAGCATATACAGGCTTGGAAAGAAGGACAACCACATAATAAATAAGACTTTATGACCCATCCACCTCCCCTTCCTTCCTTATTTGCTATATATTGCCTTGAATTCCTGTATGTCTAATCATTTTCCTTTGATGATGACTCCTGACGGGTGTTGAAAGCTTAGGAATAAAAAACTATTTTAAGATACCTGATTCATTTTCTCTGTGGATTACCAGCTACAAACATGCAAACTGTATCACAGACTTTGTTTATATATATATAGTAGACCCCCGCAAAGTTGCGGTTCAGAGTTCGCAGCCTCAGTCATTCGCAGATTTTTCCTTAGAACCTATCTAATAATTGTTAATGGAAACCGCAAATATCTTCCACAATTTTTATGGCGTTTATGCACTGTAGAGAGAACAGGAAGCAACTATACAGGAAAACATTGCTTGGGATGGTGAAAGTAGCCAACAGAATATTAAACTGCAACTCCCAGCAGTCCCTGCAATGGCTCTGATTGGTCTTCTGCTGAGGGTGCTGAGGTTGTTGGGGCAAAAGGATGTCAGCGTGGCTTTCAAAAAGGGGGCCGGTGACCAAAAACAATAAAAAAGTTTTTGTAATTTGTGTTACAAGTTCCTGTCTGTCTGCCTGCCTTCTGTTGGGTTATCTGTACTTATTAATTTTGTCCTGGATTGTTTTGTGCGTCTGGATTGTCTGCCATCTGCCTGTGTACATGAGGACTGTAAGTGGATTAATGGCCAACCTGCAAATAAGGAGCTCTCCTGAACCTGTCCACCTGTCTTCACCATTTCAGGAACTAGCGGAAGAACTATCTTTACATTCCCATTCAACGTGCAGATCTCTGGACTATCTATTTTCATCATTACAATTCATCCGTCTCCGTTTTTCATGAACGTTTTTCATGATTTACTGTCTGTGTTTTGTTTGTGCTTTGTTGTATTTAATATGTAATCGCCGTTAGGGGAACAGGGGTGGTATCGTTGTTCTCATTACTTTCTTTATTTGCTGTTTGATTATCGGTTTGCTTTGTTTTTGTCGCTCTTTGTGAGTGTGTGCGGGTCGGGCCAAGGCTGGGTGCATCCCTGGAATCTCCACCATAAAAATAAATAAATCACCGTCTTCTCGACGGCGTGAATCTTAGCAGCACTGGACCGCTACAGTGTTATTCATTTCTCCTTGCTGCTGATTGACTGTGATGCATCTCCAGCTGAGTGTTCTTGTGTTTTCCATTTTGTTCCTCTTAACCCTTAAACCACCACAACCGGCTATAGTCATTTCCCAGTGTCATTTCCGCGCACGCAGGAGCTGATCAGTCAGTGCCATACATTCGTTGAGCAGCCAGCTCATGACCACTGCCAGCCCCTTGTGAGCAGGGGGGCGTAACACACCCCTAGAAGACATGGACGCTGTTCAAAAATCCCCTCTTAAAAAAACGCTGATAGACTACTTTCACATTGCTCCCTTACTTGCTGGGCTTACTTGCGGCTGCTCTGTCACGTGATATGCTTCTCGCACAACACTATGCATACTTAAAAGCCTGAACAGCACCTGTCCTTTTTAGCTGATTGCTTTGTTTCTCTCTCTCCTCCCCCAGACATATTCTGCTCCTGTTGGGGGTCCCGCTCCCATTTTGCTCCCCTATGATGTTTGTCTATTTTTTAATCGAGAACTAACTGCATACTGAGCTCATTTTACTTCTGAAAGAGACATGTTTGTTTGAAGTGTTTGAATAAAGTTCCTGTCTCTACAATCTCCTGTGTTTCTGTGCAATTCTGTGACACAAGCATGACACCCTGCAGCACTGCAGCCTCACTGTCCCTGGGATTGAGCCGCTGCACTAGACTAGCCTGCAGTCATCAGCACTTATCTCGGTGTGCTTGCATGCAGCCAGTTCAAGTGCAGTTGGCTCAGTGATTTACTGAGTTTCATCCATGGCGTTAGTTGCACTTTGTACATATTGTTCCAGTAGATTTTTTTAATAGTTTTTACATTTCATTAGCAGTGTGTAAAATGATCAGTAATTGTGATGCACTTTGCAAGAAAAAAATGTGTTCCATTAAAATGTAACTTTTTCTTTGTGAATTGTGACATTTACTTAAAGTGCAGCAAAAAAGTATTTGGCATTCAGGGATACATTAACCCCCGAGTATGTGGTGGTTTAAGGGTTAAAGCCCCAAGATGCCACCGAAACGCCCTACACCTTCTAAGGCTTCTGCTAATGAAAACGCGCTTGCATGAATTACCGTACATATAATGGTAACATTGGTATTTTATATTCTAGCACTGCAGGAGACATAGCAGTACAGTATACAGGTTTACCTTTACATTCTTTTTTTTTACGTAATGTATTAAGCTGAGTCTGCGGTGGGCTGGTGCCCTACCCGGGGTTTGTTTCCTGCCTTGTGCCCTGTGTTGGCTGGTATTGGCTTCAGCAGACCCCCGTGACCCTGTAGTTAGGATATAGTGGATTGGATAATAGATGGATGGATTAAGCTGAGTTTGAAATTAAATGAAAGTGTTTTGGAGTCATATTTAGGGTTTAAACTATAAAAATAGGCAGTTTTTTAACCTCATCCAAAATTTGCAATTTTTCACAATTCACGGATGCTCTAGGAACGTAACCCCGTGCATTTTGGGGGTGTACTGCATATATATATATATATATACACATATATGTAGTTGGAGATCTACAAAGGGAAAGAATGAATGACGTATGAAACGTGATTCATTTTCTCCCTTTGTGGATCTCCAACTACAAATATGCAAACCGTATCACAAACCTTCGCTTCCATTCATACACGCACACACACACATATATATATATATATATATATATATATATACACATTGTAACAGTAGAGGGTGCTATCGCTCATCCAAACCCGCAGACAACACGTTCAGACACCAAGTAAAAGTATCACAAATTATTTAATTTCTTCAATACTGTGCACAAAGCACCTCCACCTCCACTATACACAACAACAATAATCCCAATAATAATCAATAATAAATCCACCCAGCAGCTCTGTCACACTCCCTCCCAACTCCGGCTCAGCCTGCAGGGTTTCCCATCATCCTTTATATAGTTAATGACCGGAAGTGCTTCTGTCCTTCAGTCCATGTGAATCCATAGCACTTCCAGGTCAGATGAAATCTTCTTCTTTTATTTCAGCCCAGAAGTACTTCATTTCTTCCGTTCCCGTGACTAGGGAGTACTTCCGGGCTATAATAGAAACAATTGTGCCTCCCTGCAGCGTCCTCTGGCGGCCCCCCACAGTATCCAGCAGGGCTGTGAAGCCGAACTCCATTGTCCATAATGCCTTGCGGGAATTCGGGGCACCTCCATGTTGCAGTGAGGACTCTAGCGGCCTGGGGGTGCTGGCCGGGATAAACTGCCGGCCATCTCTCACAACATATATATACATATATACTGTATATATATATATACTAGCTGTGTAAGCCTGTGCTGTAAAAAGCCTGGGGTCCTAAAAACTATTGAAATCATCAGAAAAAAAACTGAAACATAGAAATGTCAGGTACAGTGGAACCTCGGTTCACGACCATAATTCATTCCAAAACTCT
The DNA here is from genome assembly GCA_026402145.1 of Polypterus bichir lapradei. Lineage (NCBI taxonomy): Eukaryota > Metazoa > Chordata > Cladistia > Polypteriformes > Polypteridae > Polypterus > Polypterus bichir. Next base: position 124,117,008 of record JANRMT010062854.1, on the reverse strand, counting down.
GGTCATAAACCGATTTGGTCGTGAACCGAAGTAATTTCCCCCATAGGATTGTATGTACAGTAAATACAATTAATCCATTCCAGACCGTACAAACTGTATGTAAATATATATTTTTTAAAAGATTTTTAAGCATAAATATAGTTAATTATACCATAGAATGCACAGCGTAATAGTAAACTAAATGTAAAAACATTGAATAACACTGAGAAAACCTTGAATAACAGAGAAAACTAACACTGCAAGAGTTTGCGCTATAGCGCTACGAACCGCTCACTAAAAACAATTTTTTTTAATGAGTTTTAAGTGCAGGGAAAGAAATGAACATTTGAAAAATCCGTAATTTAATAAACCACCAAGAAAAGTAACATTGCAACAATGCACGCTACGAACCGATCGCTGTAAACAGAAGTGAAGTGGAGGTTAAAATCCAATAGAAAAAAAGTCTTCATTAAATACAACAAGGTTAAAACAATGCTTGGATCTGTCTCTTTAAAAACAAGCCTGGTGCATTCTTTAACTGCCTTCACGGCCTTATGCATCCAGCCGTCTCTCTTTCTCTCTCTCTCTCGTGTGTGTGTGTCTCTCTCGTGTGTGCGTGCGTGTGTCTCTCTCTCTCGTGTGCGCGGGTGTGTGTGTCTCTCTCTCGTGTGTGCGTGTGTCTGTGTGTCTCTCTCTCTCTCTGTCTCACTCGCTGCACAGGGAATGCACAGGGATGAACATGTGCGGAAATCATCGGCGCACACAAATCGAAAGGGAAACTGGCTTGTTTGTATACTGAGTCTGTGGTTGTGAACAGATGCAAAAGTTTGGCAAACTTTTTGGTCATAAACCGATTTGTACGTGTTCCGAGACGTTCGTAAACCGAGGTTCCACTGTAATTGAAAGGAACTACTCTGGCCGTCTCTCTCCTAGCAGGAGTTGTTTTGCCGATGTGCTGGCCTTGCTTCTGTAATAGCAGCTAAGCGAGTGACTTTCTTCCGAGGTTTCATTTTGCCAACATGCTGGCCTCTCTTGCGCATCCTCGGAGGTGGGGCCCTTACCCCGACTCCACCTCTCACTTCTGGGACAGACAAACACACACACTTCCATGCATAGATGTTTATATACAAGATAAAAATACACACACACATATATATATTTATATACTGTATACACACAAACAAACAGTATATATATATATATATTTATATACAAACTATATATATAAATATATATATATATATATATATATATATATATATATATATATATATATATATACACATATATATATATAGATATATACACACCTCCCATTGGCACTGATAAGTCCCTGAATTCTGGCTGGTGGTAGTTGGGCCATTCTTCCGTACAAAATGCCTCCAGTTCAGTCAGGTTTGATGGCTTCCATGTGTGGACAGCCTGCTTCATATCTATCCATATATTTTCAATGATGTTCATGTCTGGGGACTGGGATGGCCATTCTAGAACATTGTACTTGTGCCTCTGCATGAATTCCTTGGTATATTTTGAACAGTGCTTTAGATTATTGTCATGTTGAAACATCCAACCCTAGAGCAACTTCAACTTTGTCACTGACTCTTGATCATTCTTCTCAAGAATCTGCTGATAGTGGGAGGAATTCATGCAGCCCTCAACTTTAACAAGGTTTCCAGTACCTGTGCTAGCCACACAGCCCCATAACATAATGGACCCTCCACCAAATATTACAGTAGGCAGCAAGTTCTTCTCCTGGAATGCTGTGTGTTTTTTCACCATGCATAGTGCCTCTGGTTGTGACCAAATAACACTACAGTACCTTAGTCTCATTTGTCCACAGTATTTTTTTCCAAAACATTTCTGCCTTGTCCAGATGTGCTTTTTCATACCCCATGCGACTCTTCTTGCAGTGAGTCCTCAGAAAAGGCTTTTTGTGCATCACCCTTCCACCAAGCTGTTCCCGGTGCAAGGTGTGCTGGACTAAGGAACGAATGTGCAATGACACCATTAGCAGCCAGATGTTCTTGTAGTTCTCTGAAGGTGGTCTGCAGTTTGTCTGTGACCATTCTAACCAGCCTTCAGCTATGCCTTTTTAGATATTTTTCTTGGCACCACATCCTTCCATTTCCTAACTACTGGCCTTCCATTTCCTAACTACTTTTCAGACTGAGGAGACAGACAGTCCAAACCTTTGTGATAATTTCTTGTACCCTTCTCCTAATTCATAATGACTAATTATCTTCATTTTTAGGTCAGTAGGGAGTTCTTTAGAGGTTCCCATGTTGCCACTTTCTAAGAGAGAACCAAGGACAAGCCCAACTAACAATTACCTATGTTAAATAACCTTTTTCATGATTGGTTGCATCGGTCTTTGTAGTTTAAGGTCTAATGAGTTAATCAAAGCAATTAAATGACTACAGGTCTTCAAATTAATGCAATTAAAAGGGTGCCCAAACTTTTGCACATCCCATTTTTTTCATTTTATTTTATTTCATAAACTCAATAATGGTACCTTGGAATGTGACTTACAGTAAAAATAATTAGATCCGTATAAAGAATTTTGCACATAACCTATGCATAGACCTGGATTTGGCACTTTACACCATTAACCATTTGAAAAGAATGGAGGACAAAAGAACTTGGTCAATAGAAGTAGATTAAACATCATATGTTTATTTTCTCAACTTTCTTATTTTTTTCCTAATTGCAAAAGTATACTCACATGAAAAGATCTTATGAAAGAGTGAATATACAAGGGCCAAGCATGCTAGTGACCACATCCATATGGATGAGATATTTTATCTAACTGCAAGTGACAAAGGAAAAAAGGTCTCGCTCCAGGTCAAATATGACTTATACAAATAGAATTATTTTTGACCTTCCCGTGTTTTATTATTGAAAAAAAAATGCCCTTAATGTTTACCGTGCGGTTTTAAGAATGGCCTTTGAGGTCAGCAATCATTTATTGGCTTGTTAGTCCCAGATGCATTTTCTGATTTCTAAGAGCCAAACAGCCTCTGCCTTTCAAACATCAGCAAACAAGTCAGCTTTTCCAGTCCATTAAACAACACTTTAAAAAGCTTTCCTGCCACAAAATAAAATCTAAACTGAATTTAAAAAATGCTAACAAATACCAATAAATTAATAATGGATAGAGCTGGATTGAGGTCATTCACATTAAATAAAATTTAATATTTCAGCTTTCTTTGTTGCATCCATCCATCAATTTCTGGTGTGGGTTTGGAAACTGAAGGCTATGTCAGCTTTTTAATTTTAAATTGTTTGTCTGGAAATACTTTGTGTTGTGTTGATTTTCAGGCAGAATATTTTTAGGCAGCGTATTTAAATAAGTAACCAACTAATCTAGTTGTCAGGATCCGTGCATGTTGATGCCTTTCATCCACTGAATTTCTTGAGTTTTACTTTTATGCTTGTATCTAAAGACCTGTGCCCATATTTATCAAGCATCTCACAGCAGGAAAACAGTCTTATAAAATGTAAGAGTTATGCAAATTCAGTCCTACTCCTAGGTGTAGGCGCAGAAGCATTTTATTAATTTTATAAAATTAGGAAACTATTCCTAGCTTCATCAGGATTTAAGAGACCCCAAGAGCTGAACACTTCATGTGAGGCAATGTAAAAGGAAGCTGCATTCATGCAAATTGACACATCCATAAAGATCATTACCCCAAATGTGGATGAGCATACATATGTGAATCGCAAACGATATCCAAGCAGCAACACACAGGTGGTCATGGGTGTAAACTGCATTATAGTAGCCAGCATATTACCCTGGATGTGTGATTGACAGTGAAATGTCACACGGGATTGCTGAGATCTGCATTCCACAAACATTACACTTCACGAGTCTGGGAAGGTTCAAAAAGGCAGGTGGGGACACCCAAGGTATTGGATAAATACAAGATAAGAAACAGAAGACAAGGGGGTATCATGGAGAGCACGCAACACTGCAAGATGACCTGGAACACTGCAAAAGTCAATCAGACTTCAGAAGTAGTGCAGGAACAGCCACACCTAATTTCAGTGTAACTGTTACTTTACAAGGTGTTTCCTGCTGCCATAACATGATTCTTCTGAAAGTACAGCTGTGGATAATTCATTGTTAAATAAACAATGTGTAGGTTGAAACACAGTCATTAACTGAAACAGAAACATATGTGTAGAAGGATTAAAATGGATGAGGAACAGCCAAACTCTGTTACCAATGCGAGGTTGTTTAAGACAGTTTCATGTCACAGGTCATACACCATGGCAAGACTGAGCACAGCAACAAGACACGAGGTAGTTATACTACATCAGCTAGGTCTCTCCCAGGCACTGGGGTTTCAATATGTGCTATTGAAGCACTTTTGGAGAAGCACAAAGAAATGGGCAACGTTGAGGACTGTAGACGCAATGGTCTACCAAGGAAACTTAGTGCTGCAGATGAAAAACACATTATGCTTACTTCCCTTTGAAATCAGAAGATGTCTAGCAGAGCCATCAGCTCAGAACTGGCAGAAACTTGTGAGACCCAGGTATGCCCATCTACTGTCCTGAAGGAGTCTACACGGAAAAATTGCGGCCAAAAAGCTATACCTCTGACATGGAAACAATCTTTAGCATAAAGAAGAACAAGGAGTCCTGGAAATGTTGGTATGGCACCCTGATCTCAGCATAATTGAGTGTGTCTGGGATTATATGAAAAGAATGAAGGATTTGAGGCAGCCTACATTGACAGAATATCTGTGGTAAGATCTCCAAGATGGTTGGAACAACCTACCCGCCGAGTTTCTTCAAAAACTGTGTGCAAGGGTATCTAGAAGAACTAATGTTGTTTTGAAGGCAAAGGGTGGTCACACCAAGTATTGATTTGATTTCGATTTCTCTTCTGTTCATTCACTTTGCATTGTTAATTGATAAAGATAAACTATTAACACTTCTATTGGTGCATGCATTCTTAGTTTACAGCATTCTTTTGCACAGTACATAGTGAAACTAGTTGGTTACCAGAGGTCGCATTTATAAAACCTTGTGTGGATTTAAGCCTTAAAATAACATGAAAAAACAGGACAATGCACACTGCAAAAAAAAAAAAAAAAATTTATAAAACCTGGCATACATACATTTCTCTTCAATTTACCTTTATAAAGGTCATTTTGTAAATGTGCGTACATGAACGCTCCTCTAACTTTGCCTGGTTGCCATTATATATAGACGATGTTAATCAACTTAATCCATATTCAATCACATTGCTGAAGATTTTCATTGGCTCTTAGAGCAGTCTTCATCATGCACTCCGCAACGTACTGCACCAAGAGCAGCACTATAGGGCCTCTCCTTTGCACTATGGGAGTCAGAAAGGCTTAAGTGCTAGTATCTGAGCAGGTACCCATTGCCACCTGGTACATGAAATGATATAATTGCTGTTACAGTGGATAGTATAGGCCATATGAAAAGCTGAGGGTTCAGGTAGTTACTTCACTTTTGAATACACAATGGGCGGTCGGAAAATCGAGAGTACACCTTATGAGAAGGATTTAGGAGTCATAGTGGATTCTAAGCTATCAACTTCCCGACAGTGTTCAGAAGCCATTAAGAAGGCTAACAGAATGTTAGGATATATAGCACGATGTGTGGAGTACAAGTCCAAGGAGGTTATGCTCAACCTTTATAATGCACTGGTTAGGCCTCATCTTGAGTACTGTGTGCAGTTTTGGTCTCCAGGCTACAAAAAGGACATAGCAGCACTAGAAAAGGTCCAGAGAAGAGCGACTAGGCTGATTCCAGGACTACAGGGGTTGAATTATGAGGAAAGATTAAAAGAGCTGAGCCTTTACAGTTTAAGCAAAAGAAGATTAAGAGGTGACATGATTGAAGTGTTTAAAATTATGAAGGGAATTAGTACAGTGGATCGAGACTTGTATTTTAAAATGAGTTCATCAAGAACACGGGGACACAGTTGGAAACTTGTTAAGGGTAAATTTCGCACAAACATTAGGAAGTTTTTCTTTACACAAAGAACGATAGACACTTGGAATAAGCTACCAAGTAGTGTGGTAGACAGTAAGACGTTAGGGACTTTCAAAACTCGACTTGATGTTTTCTTGGAGGAAACAAGTGGATAGGACTGGCGAGCTTTGTTGGGCTGAATGGCCTGTTCTCGTCTAGAATGTTCTAATGTTCTAATGTTCTAAGAAGCCAGCCACCACATACAACACAATCAACAAGTTGTCTGCCAAAGCTACTTTGCCTTAAAATAATTGAATCATGGGTTGACCCAGACCAATAAGCCATGACGTATGTCAGTGTCATCCTGGCATCACTGATGACTTATGTATTAATGGAATACAACTGCTTGCAGTCAACAAAAGCAGCTTCGTTCTTGCTAATAAGGTTCCCTTATTACAGTATGAGTGCTGCAAAAATGTTCTGATTAAGTTAGGAAAGCTGGACCCTGCTGCTAATTGACTTTTTATGTCAGCAAAAACCTGTTATGATTTATGTTTGTACACTCACATAAAACAAAAAAGTGAATGTAGTGCCTTCTCAGTCGGTTAATGACTTCCAGCACAACAGGCATGATGGACTCAAGCTTGGCTGAGATATTTCTGTCTTCTCGGCCATTTCCCTGAAATCTGACAATATGTAGGCAATATAAACTAATGAAAACATAAAAACGTTCTTCAGTGCAAATACTCAGAATTGACTCTCTTAAAAGGGAGCTAAAATAGAGTCTGTATATCATAATTATCACTTTTAAGGTATAATATGTTTGTTACATCAGCACACATTCAAAAAATGGTTTGAAAATATCAACTATTTTATGAGTCTGTCATCATTTAGCTGGCTTGGCTGCATTTCCCAAGTTGATCGAGGGTACCATCATTTCCCAGTTTCTCTGAAATGCTGTGTACATATAGCTCAGAGCTGCCATAAATATATGCACATTCTCCAGTCTAGTTTTCTTTTATAATGTGTGGAACACTATGTGCGCACAAGCCTCTTTTAGTGCATATGCGAGTTTTATAAATTGGACCCCAGAACTTTTACTTGGTCTCGTTGAAAGTGTTTGCAGGCTTTCATAATGTCACCAGTAGCCCCAAGAATGGTGACAGAAAAATATAACCAGAAGAAGCTTAGACTAACTGAACCCACTGTAGTGAAAAGCAGGCTTTAACTAGTGGAGATCCTCCTCTAAACTGCTGTTAATCAGAGTTCAGCTTCATCTGACATGATCACTGCATCAATGTGTGGATGCAAATTTGGCGGAAATGAAAACAGACTTCTTTCATTAGAAAGCATGTGTTTTAAACAATACATTTTCGGAAAGAGAATCCCATTTTACAGCTTTTTCTGGCTGCCTAGAATAGTCATGATGAACAGTAGTGCCCTCAGCAGAAAGACAGGGTATGCAATCTGTATAAATTAATTGTCATCACTTTCCTTGCCTTTAAAATACAAAATTGGAAACAAAATAAATTAAAAATCAACACCTGAGTGTAGTGTTGATGAAATGACTGGTATGTACAGCATGCCACATTCTTCATGGTAATGCAAGGACAGGGAAGTGCTTAGCAGGTCTCACGCCACATCACTTCTAGCTGCATATTCACAGAGGTAAGCTCTTATTTCTCCATTATTTTGCATAGTGGATGTGCTGGGGAATATGCTTGGTCAACATGAGCAAAAAAAAAAAAAAAAATTACACAAACAAAAGAACAGAAGATCCAAAGCATAATGAGGACCACACATTTTAAAATATTATTATATTATTCAAAATATAATTTTACTAGGGAGCTTTGCCCCCTGCTCGCTTTGCTCACCAATCCCCTGCCCTGTGCTACGCGCTAGCCTCTTTGCAGTCCTGCTGCTCACGTATGGGGATGCGGATGTACAATTTAAACAGATTTTTATTTTCATGAGAATTGTTACATATGCATCAATGCAACGTATAACTGCCTGTGATTGAATTTCGTTTCTTTCTCTCTATTAAATAAAATTACTTTTTCAAATGTTTGGCTCTGTGGTTTGTTAATTGTCTTTGGAAAAGCTATTCTAATCGGAAACTGTTAGTGTTTTAATACAAATGGCATATCAAGATCTCCTTTGTTGTCTAATGTTATCCGCGGAAGATCTACTACATTATCTTTCTTGGATAAATCCTTCTTTCCACAGTAATTCGTGCGGTGGAAGAACGGACGGTGTTAATGGTTGTAGATATTCTTTGTGATATTGTAAGTTGTTGTTTTCATCTTCCACACATTCACCACCAACTGTTTCAGCATAGTCTATTGATATGCATTTAACCAATCTGCCGTGTAACCGTTCAACATTTTTGGCGTTAATTTGTTTGACTTCCTTGTTTCTCAGTGCTAGGATTGCACATATACTCATTTTTTATGTTGATAACCCTTGGTAATGAAATTCTTCAATGAGATTTGGACATAATAGGTCTTCTTTAATTGGGAACTTGAAGTGAGGAAAACGTTAAAATGTATAAGAGCTGAGAGCGCAGGAAGTGTGTCTGACAAAAGCATTCACACAAATGAGAGTTGAGAGGACCATGGCCTTGTTTGAAAATGTTTGAGAGGAGGGCGTGACTTGAAAAAATCACAAGGCAAAAGTCTTGTCTCACAGGACTTGAAAAAATCTCTCTTCCAAAAAGTCTTGTTTCCTAAAAGTCTCGTTGCGTTGAAAGATTTTTTTATATAATAGAGAGATGTTATCCTGATGCTATCTGTGCATAGCTTTGTCAATTCTAAATACACAACAAATGGTAATAAAACAGCAACTGTTAATGAAAATTTAATCTTTACATATTATTTTAGAAATACTGGTCGCCTAAGACGTGAGAACATTACAAACAATGTTGAGCAGACTGTACTTGTTGTATTCCTTGTAAAACTGGTGTGTACTTTATAGTTTTATTATGTTTTTATTGCATTTAACTGCATTTAAATCAAATGGAAATTCTCATGGTTTTTGTTTGTAGAGTGCATTTTACAGTACTTTAGGTATTTTACTAACCATCTGCTATTTATTGTTCATCTATTTTGACTTCTACCATAGATCCCGGAATACAAGCCGAGAATTTCGTCCTAGATTTTTGGCTTGGAGTTTGGGGGTCGGTTTATACAACGAGTATCATTTCAGATTCAAGATTTCAGATTCAAGATTCAAGTAAATAATGACGAAACCACAGAGCCATCTTTCAGATGAAGAAGTAACTTTGCATGCCGGTACTTTAAATAAAGAATTTATTCAAAAAAGTGTTTTAGTTGTTGATTTTATTAATAAAATTTATAATAAATTATCGGGAAGTTTAAAATAAAATTTTTTATTTTGATTTACGATCCACATCTTGCGTTACGAAACGGATGCGGTCACGTGTGTCCGCTTGTGCGATTGTAAACAAGCAACCGAGAGCGTTAGTAGCGTCAGTCGGAGCCCAGATACATGTGTTTGTGGATGTAATTTCAAAACGAAGATGGACATTGTGTGGAAATATCTCCTCCTCCTCCTCCCTTCCTGCAGCCCAAAGATGTCAAATTAAATGGTGAGTACAGTATGAAATTGTTTCTAGAATAGAATGCCTTTTACTGTCACTATACGCATCTACAATGAGATTAAAAGCAGCTCCTTCAGTGCAGAAAAAAGTTCTGTATAGGGCTTGTATGGTTGTTTTTTAGCCTTAGCATAACGCCGTATCTGCGGCCCTGCTTCTGCTTTCTCTGAACATTTTAGCTTTTATTTGCACCCTCTACTGCCTACTGTACACTGTTCACTGATATCCAGCTTCCTATAATCTGTATAAAGAAGAAGAAAGTGCAGAAGTACTTAGAATGCTGGTTAACATTCTTTTTTATTCTAAATACACATAAACAAACCTTTATTTGTCTTCTAAGAATGGATAAATGAATCAGTTATTAAATTTATCTTTATCAGCTGAGGGCAGCATGGTGGTGTATTGATTAGTCCTGCTGTCTCCCAGATCCAGGTTACTGGATTAAATTAAAGCAACCAGTCCCTGTCCATGTGAAATTAGCACTTTCTTTTGGCATTTGTATAGGTCTTCATTCTGTATCAATAAATATGTGTGTGTTGCATTAATTGTCAGTTCCAAATTGGCCGTGTCTGTGTGTGTGTGTGCGTGTGTGAGAGAGTGGAGCCTATGATGGACTGGCACCCTACCTGAGGCTGGTTTCTGATTTATGAATAATTCTACTGGAATAGGCTAGACTATTGGTAGCCTGGATGGGATTAAGTGAGTGGAGAATGTATGTGTATGTGTTTATTAATAGTTTAGATTCTGAAAGTCATTTATACATAAATAGGGTTATAGAGAATTAAATCTGATTATGTAAAGTTGGTGCCTAAGATACAACCACACACTAGACAGGTTGTTGGTAAAACCAACTAGGAATAAAGTATATGACCGCTAACATCCTCAACAACACGGCGATGCTCATCAAAAGGAATATCAATCTTAAAAAATATAATTCCACAAATTTACTAATCCAAATCAGCACACTTCAAACTTAATCATACCTATTAATCATATTTAAAAACTATTGTGAAAATATTACAAACAAAAACCTAAACCTAGCAAACCCACACCTGTACTAATAGGATTCAGAGGAATAAATGACACTTTCCTGCATTTAAAACTTTTTTGGCATCAGTCCCTAGAAAACACTATATGGGTGTCCTGTAGTATTTCAAATTCACCAGTCTCGCTGCTGAATTCAGTAACTATTCCAACAAATGAAATTAAACCCATGCAGTGCCAGGCCATTTTGTTGCATTTCAGGGGAAAACTGCTAACATATTAAACATTTTGAGACCCTAATGTTATTATTTACTGATTTCAAATGCTGCATGGTTATTTCTACCTCGGTTTGGGGTTGTCAGGTTGCTCTACACATCTTTATTAGTAGGGTCATCTGCAATGGGACAAGAAGAACAAGGAGAAGATGTCTCTTCTGTTGAGCTTGCCACGTACAATAATATCCTTTTGTGACACTTAGTGTTGGCATTTCCCAATTCCACCTTGCAATGATGTTTTATGCATAGATGTTACCTTAGGTATAGTTAGGCAATGGCTTGTGGTATCAATTGCTTGCATTGAGCAGTACTTAGTTATTTTTGTTTTCTTATTTTTCAAGTCTTCATCGTCTACTTGCTAACTTTTGAAGAGTTCAAGTATAACAATGCCCAACCATCAACCCATCTGTTGCCTGTAACTTCACATGACGTGACACAGCAACTTCTTATTTTTTAGTTTAACTTAAAAATACACAAATATTTTTTTTTCTGTTTTCAGAAATGAAATATATATTTTTGTGGCTGGCTGTGTGGGGATCTGATGAGAAGGCCCTTTAGGTCTGGAGTCCTTCAAACCTTGCATGCCTTATGTCACTGACTACACTCCAATTTCACACTCTATCAAAAAACTAAGCAGCTTTCCACTATACTGGTGAAGAAAATCTAAGCATTTGCACCTTCTGCACATCATTAATATTTATCACGTGGCTGATTATAAAAAATGTAGAATTTTCCTAAATCATTATATACACTGGAGTCTTGAACATCTCTTTGAAATAGCTCTACTGATCTGCAGTTGATTAGTCCATAAATTGTTTAAAAACGTATTTGAATTAAGGCACCTTCTGTAAAGTTATGGTTCCTGTAAAAAATAAATATATGGTATGAACATACTGGATGGCTTGAGGAATTGATTAGTTCTGCCTTTATTCTACAGTCCTCGGTTTGAATCCTCGTCTCAAGCATTGACTGTGTTAACTTTGATTTGCCAACCACTCCCATAAGTCTATGTGCGTTTTTCTCTGGGTACTCCAGTTTTCTTCTGACATCCCAAATACAGGTTAGGTTCACTGGAAACTCTAAACTAGCCCTGTATTAGTGGGTGGAGGTGTGTGCATGAGTAGGCCCTCTGATGGACTGGTGCCTAATCCAGACTTGGCTGTCACCTTTTGTTCAACGCTGTCAGTGTACAAGCCAGCTCTCCATGAGCTTATTGTAAAATAGATGCATGGATGAGTGTTCTAAACCCTCTTATAATTTTTTTTTGCATCTTGAATTGTAATTTTTGTTTGATTTGAATAAATATTATAACAGCTGTGAGAGACGGCCGGCAGCTTTTCCCGGCTGAAACATCCAGGCTGCTAGATGGAGTCCTCTTCATCCGACCCGGATCAAAAACTATATAAAGGACAATGCGAGACCCAGCGAGCGGAGCCAGAGTTGGGTGGTAGAGTGACAGAGCTGCTGGGAGAGGAGGATTGTGTTATTGTATTTGATTATTGATTTATTGTTTATGGTGGTGTTAATGGTGTCTACTGTGGCACAATATAAAAAAGAAGAAATTAAAATATTTCTAAGTGCTTTTACTTGGTGTCCTGGACATTTGTCTGTGGGGTTCAAGGGGCGACAGTGCCCTCTAGTGTCACAGTGGCATAGCTGGCAGGATTTTCTGGCCGTCTGTTTAGCAGAAAACCAGAGAAGAAAAAATTTTCTGTGCACACAACTCGCAAGACAGCATCATGACACGCAGAACCCGCCATACCCAATCGCCAGTCCATTATGTTGAAGAAAAAGACAAAGCAGACTGAAAACACAAGGGAAATTCAAGCGCTCAACGTTGCCTGCATTCAGGACGAGTGGCTACGCATATTGGGAGGAAGTTCCGGATGATGGCATTTAAGATGAGGTATGTGCCGGGGAAGGAATGGAGTACATTTTCAAAGTAATACACTTTGTTCCGTGCTCATACCTCATAGATCATCCGGAGATTCTGCGGGAGACAGAAGATAATCCCGAAGACGGTAGTGCGCTTTCCACAAACGCTGAAGACTTCCGCCTACCGTTTGCCGGCAAGACACATGTGACCTGCCCTGAGGAATTATGGGAAGGAGAAGGTCCATGTCCTGCTGTGTCCTACTTCGTCCCCAAAATAACGGACTTGGACTTTCCGAAGGGGAAAGGGGAGGTGAGCGAGGCATCGCGCACCCCACATAAAGGTAAAGAGGTCCAAGACATGACTGATCGATTCGGCGCTAAATTAAAACAGGCGGATCACAGTCGGCCATTAGCCGCATTCCGGAACTCCAATTCCCAGGCACCCTTGCAAGACCCAACAGAGCATGCGCCAGAAACGGGAGTGCTCATTTGCTCACGGCCGGGATGATGGCTCGAGCCCACCTCCGGCCAATTCAAGTAATAATATTGATGTGCGGGAACTGGAAAAACTACTCCAGCCTGCACAAAGTTTTTTACAGATCGCAGCTTCAATTAAGAAGCGCCTTTGAAATGGGTTGAAGAGTACCTGCGGCGATCTGGTCAGGAGCTTCCCGAAATGGTTAATTCGGCAGTACAGGTAAGTGTTACCGGTACCATAGAAGAAAGAGGGACGCAGAGTGAAACAGGCCAGCGATTAATTAGTAGCGGGTGCCAAGTAACCTTGAGCCCTACAAAAGAGACCGGAATGATAACTGTGTTCAGTGGAAGGATCAAACAAGCTGGAGCAACGGGATAGTGTTGCCTCCTGGATCGATGCGTTCCTTAAGACATTACGCATAGAGAGACCCAGACTGTGAGAAAGCCCCAGATTAAAAAGTAGATCCCGGAAGAGAAACGGGGGTCTCCTGATATAGTAGAGCGTAGGGTGGTGAGCTCATGTGCAGCTGACGACCCATCCTTGGTTGAAAGAGGGGTGGAGCAAACATTTCCAACTTGTTTCCAGTTTCGCAGGGCGACACTATCGGAGGGAAGGAGGCTGTGCTATGAATGCCGCCGGCCGGGCCATGTGTGGAGAAATTGTCCACGGAGAACCGGGGAGGAATTTAAAGGAAGCCATATGTACAGTGTCTCCCCACGGTTCTCCTGTGATTGCTTTTCGGGGCAAAGCCACAGCCAAGGGCACCTCCTCGAGGAAGACGACTCTCGCGGGGCTGGCCACTGCACCCCACTGTGCTTCACTAAGGGTGCGGAACTGTAAGAAATGGCCGGCAGCTTATCCCGGCCGACACATCCAGGCTAGATGGAGTCCTCCTTGCAGCACAGAGGGGCCCCGGATTCCCGCAGGGCATCAGGGGAGATGGAGTTTGGATTCACAACCCTGCTGGGGACCGTGGGATCCACAGTGTGACGCTGCAGGGAGACACATGGATTTTTATTTTCCCTATAGCCTGGCAGTACTCACAAGTCACGGGGACTGAAAAACAGAAGTACTTCCAGGCTGAAGAAAAATATGAGTCTTCATCCGACCCGAAAGTGCTATTGAATCACATGGACAGAAAGACAGAAGCACTTCCAGGTCAAGAACTATATAAAGGACAATGCGAGACCCAGCAAGCAGAGCCGGAGTTGGGTGGTAGAGTGACGGAACTGCTGAGAGATGAGGATTGTGTTATTGTATTTGATTATTGATTTATTGTTTATGGTGGTGTTATTGGTGTCTACTGTGGCACAATATCGAAAAGAAGAAATTAAAATATTTCTAAGTGCTTTTACTTGGTGTCCTGGACGTTTGTCTGCGGGGTTTGAGGAGCGACAGCGCCCTCTAGTGTCACACAGTGTATCCAGTTGGCGAAGGTGTTGATGGGGTAGGGAGGGCATTGGAAGAGTGGTAATGTGTTCTACAATATATATTTTACTCATGCCTTGAAGCAGTTACTCGAAGGGCACTAAAATGAATTTGAGCTCAAGGGATGACTGGTGAAACAGGGCATTAGGTTGCAGCTGTAAGTGTCACACTATCAAGAGCAGGCGGCATGGGGGCTATCAAAGGTACTGTGAATTAAGGCCAAAGAGTGCAGAGACAGAGCTCTTCAAAGATGACCTGACAAATTTCAAAGAGACTGACATGGTAAATTAAGAATTACATTAAATATAATTGTGCAAAGGTTTTTAAAGTTCCTGTCCTATCAGGGACCCACCTAAAATGAGGAGGTGTGTTGGACAAAAGCTCAACTTACAGAGAGGTAATGTGGTCAGAGGATAGAGGGAGAAAGGGAGCTCAGGAATAGCGTGATATGAGACGTTGGTTGATTGGCAAATGATTGCTAGGGTCATTCTATTTTTTTCATATCTTACTATAAATGTTCCTTTTTAATTGTTCATTTTTGGTTGAATAAGGTGCCATTCTTGATGTAAACTTGTTCTGGACAGAGGTGCTGTGCCACAATGTAAATTGAATATAACTGTAAATTTATATATTAATGATTGATGGCCTTGTGTGTCAAGTGGTCTGCTCCACACACACATGTAATACACTGTTTTTATATCTCGTATTTCATTTAGCCCACATTGGTAGAAGTGCTGTCTGCAATTTGGAATAATCTTCTTCCAGCTTGCATAAATCCTTTCATACTGCGCAGCATGAAAACTCAGTTTAGAAATGGTGAGTTAAAAACCCAGGGTTGGAGTTCTAATGCACACTAGATAGTTGACTAGAAATTGTTCTCTTCTGGCTTGAGTCATTTTTCATATTGATTTAATGAGTCTCAATGTAAATATATAAATGTAGTGAGCTGAGCAGGAGTCCAATAAAGAATTCCATAAAATTGGTGACAGAAATGGAACAAAAGTATCATTTTCTGTTCTTTTTCAGTAACCACTCCTGTAGCCGCTTATATATTTTGGTGGTTTTAAATTTCTATTTCCTGTTTTACTTTCTTTTACATCATGCAGTTTTCAAACAGCCAGTCCAAAAATCATGCAGCTGTCAATAGTGCCAAAAACCAAAACAGCTTCAAAAACTACTAGACACTCATCTCTGTAAATCAGTGTCTGTCATATAATTCATAAATAGTGTCCCTTTTTTTGTTGCAATTCCTGATTTCAATTTAGCTGAATGTGCCAAACGCTTGCTTCTTACATGGAGCTGCATTTGCATAACTTGCAAAAGAATAACTAGAAAACTACCCTTCAGTTCAATGCAAAATTCATAACTGAAAGGAACAATTCTGAGTCACAGCAGGAAATTCAGAATATCTTTAAAAAGTGAAATAGAATAAGAGACTTTGATGTTGACCTGCTAAATCAGTTTCTAATTGAGCCTGGAGGAAACCCAGGTCTATTGCAGTTCTGCTCAGTGAAACTTGGAAGATAACAAGCAATTTCAGGGATGATTTAAAAAGAGGAGAGTGGGCAAATAGATATGCCAGCAAATATATTTAAACATGCTGTACATGCGTATTACAGAGGCAAAGTAAAGACCATAAAGCCCAAGCCAGCTGCCTGCAAATTTGTCCTAACACATGTACTAAGCACCAGTGAAATAAAATCTGACCATAACCTCTACTAAAGACTCATCATTTATGAGCAGATTTTTCTTGTAAAAATGAACCTTTCAGGCACTGTTATAAATCTGCTGAAGTCCAAGGTGCTTGTCAAGGCTAGATCAGTGCAACCTTTGAACAAGATTTTTTTTTTTTATGTGGCAGGTACAGATCTGACCAATGAACAAATCAGTTATTTAATATCTTTGCCACTGGCTTGCCTTCTCATTTCTGCAATTTTGTACCTACATCTGCTTACTCAGTAAAAGGGCAAGGTTTGGAACTCAAACACATGATGCTGGTCATAGATCATGTGCTCTGAAATAAAGTGAAGACAATTGCTAGTCCTCTTACCTCTACACACATTCCCATTGTCTGGCTCATATCCAGCCTTGCAAGTGCAACTTCCAATCGGGACCATCCACTCTCCATCGCCGTTGCAGTACAGTTTAATAGGGACATCGACTTCCTCTGAGTTAGGAATACAGGTCCCCCGAGCAATAACTAATGAAGTGCTTTCAGCCCCTGTCATTGTTTCTGGAAATATGGCAAAGTTCTGCACAATGCTGGGGCATTTTTTATAAAAGACTCGCACTGACAGAAGTGACATACAGGCGCCGTAGTCCTGGAAAGCGAGATAGAAACCGTTTTTTGTGAGTGGGCCAAAGCTACGCACTTCTGTGTTGACTTTCATAAGCCTTCCTCCAAAGTCCACTTGGGAGAAGCTTTCATCTGCTGCGATTGTGTCCACTTTCAGGTAGGGAGCCTCAGTCCAGAAGGCAGTACCCTTGGTAGCTATTACAGAGTCTGTCTCATAATAGTATAAATTGAAAGTCTCCTTGCAGGACCCTGGGACGTTGGGGATGCTGCTACAGTCTCTGACGGTGAAGCGCATCTCCACATAAATGCGTTGAGCTGCGCGACGATCAATGAAGGTCGTCAGAAGCCAATTATTCTGGTTGGACTCAAATACATTGCACACTTGATATGTGCGGATGGTATTCAGGTTTTCATCATAGCCGCTCACCTCCTCCCACTGTAAAAAAAAAGAAAAAGAAAAAAGAATCATGGATGAGACAGAAAAATGAGGTCACTGGCCATTCTTTTCACTTTTCCATTCCTGCCCAGTAAATTCAAACTGCAATCCATTTGCCTGGAGACAGTAGCTTAAAAAAGAGCAAATGGGGTCATCACCTACAAACCTAGCAGCCCACAGATGACTCTCTTATTCTTGTTTTCTTTGAAAATGTGCAGTCAACTTAAATTGAAGGTTCAGTACTTATGCTACGGACTTGATGTAGTAGGCAAGAAAACCCAGAACGAACAAGAATGAATATTTATGCAGGGAAAGCTAAGAGAAAAAACCTACAAGCTTTCGAAAATTTGTCACATCTTTTACACATTAGAAGAATCTTTCAAGTAAGTTAACAGCTGGTGGCTGGCACACAACCAAAAACCTCATTAACAAACATTCCATAATTAACAGGTTCAGGTTGCAGGATGAAAGTGCTGGTATCATGAACCTGTAGAAGTCCACCCACTCCTACCAATTTCAGTAAACATGCATGCCTTCAATTGTATTACTTTGTTGTTTTTCTTTTGTTGCAATTCAAAGTCATTTCATGAAAAAAATGACAACATGTAGCCAAATCATACAAGATGTTCTTCTAAAATGATTGTAATTCAGTGAGGCCATATGCCATAGATGCTTCCCTCAATCATGAAAAGTTTGCTTCACTGTCTGCCTTAGAGGAGTTAAGAACACTGAACTGAAACAGAGAGAGCACACAAGGCAATGTTTTTTATGCAAATTAGCAATGGATTTCTTCATAGCTAAATCTATAATTTGGGGGGAGCTGAAGTGTGATGTGCATCAGCTCCTATGTACAATGGAACCCTTCACCATTGTGCCACACATGACTATTTTATATTGTGTTTGGCTTGGCGTTAAATCAATGTTTTTCAAACACTCATGCTATGCATTCATTTTCGGTAATTTATCAGTTGCATCCCATTGTAAAGCTTCTTGGGGCACTTTGTGAAAATGCTGCACTAAATGAGGTAAAGACTGATCTGATCATGCATTAAAGTATGAAGCATCTTTATTTCTTCACACGTTTTTCAATGCAAAGTAAATATTTAAGCAATAAGCAATTAAAAAACCCAACAGTGCGCAAATTATTAAAAATTGCACGGCCATCTTTCCTTATTTAATAGGAGTAAAAGCTGTTTAATCCCCATACTAAGTAGTTGGAGTTTTTTTTTCCCGTTCCTCTCTCATTATCTTCTTTGGCTTCTAACTTTCTTTTTTTCTGCCGCTTATCGGGCTTCACACATTGCTCACCTGTGTGCAACAGATTTTTTTTTAATTACTACTACCACTTCATTCTGGAAAACCAGATTATCTAGTGAAAGCCCTGAATTACTTTTGCTCTCCTGGGCCAGCCAAAGGTTTTGTTTAATTTTCTTTGTTCTTCATACACTGACTTTCAAACAATCGAAATGATTAACACTAAAAAAATCATAAAAGCTTATCAATGAAGTAGCTAATTAAAAATAATAATAAAAATAATTTATTAATTTCTAGCCAGCTAGGAGACTATGTGGAGACTGGCGTCTGGTGAATGGATGTCAATTGTATTAACTTGGGGATGATCAAAATCCTATAAGGTGATGAGTCTTTCCATTTTTAACATTCTTGTGGTTGTGGACATGCATCAAATGGAAGGTTTTTGAATGGCCTCAACCAATCAGCCTGGAGTGTGAAACATATGGAGCTGTGGGTGTGAGCAATGGTGGAAAGGGCAATAACATTTGTCACAATAGAGAGTGCATGATCCCCTCCCTAACCTCAGAGTGTTTACAAGTGTGCTAACACACAGATGGTTACTGAGTGAGACACTGCACTGTTGGATTTGTCCATCTGACATCATGGTGGTAAGAACATGAAAACATCATTTACAGAATTAAAATGTAACCAATGGAGGTAGGTGCACATCACCTCAGTATAGAAAAGATACAGAACAAGTTGTCATGGAGGCAGTCTTGTCTTAATTTAGGATCAGAAAATAGTTGGATCCTGAGGCTGATAGATGGTGTTTTCTCAGAATTAAAAAATGAAGTACAGGCCTCACTCTCATATCTAGCACTCTGCAAATTATACCAAGAGGGTATACCAACTCATTCTTATTATGCTGTCTTGAGGAAGCAGCTAAATGTAATAGTAGCAACAAGAAAATAGATGTAATCCAAAGCCAGGCAAAGTTCTAAGGTATAAAAGTCCAGTCTTTCGTCTAAACTCAAAACATTAACCAGAACTCTTTGTCAGAATGTCAATGCAGAAGCATCGAAACCAGAATATTCTTTTAGTAAAGTGCACACTAATGAAGAGGATTTGTTTTGTTTCTTGGGTAATCAGGAAATGAACCACACTGATTGTTTAAACCATCTCATAGGTGATGTCACACAATGCACGCTCCTGGTGATCCCTGGGTAGCAAAACCATAATAACCACAGTGACGCTCATGTTGCAATAGAACATTAACCATTTTTAGTAAGCATTGGATAATTTTATAACTAAAAAATGAATTTGTAATGAATCAGAACCCTTAACAGGAGGAGTTCAAACTCAAGTGACCTAGGAGAGAGCTCAGAAAAAAATAATGAACAATTCTAATCAGGCCATTGTTTTTATTTTAATAGAAAAGATGGTAGAAAACAAGATGGATGCTGTAAGTCAGGGGTGTCAAACTGCAGGTCAAGTGGGCCTTAGTAGCTGCAGGTTTTAATTCTAACCCTTCTCCTAATCAGTGACCAGTTTTCACTGCTAGGTAACTTATTTTTACTTCATTTTAATAGGCTTTTTTTAATGATTCAGTCCTCTTAATTAATTCTTTTCTCCATTAAGTAATAGCCAAACAGAAATGAGACGTGAAACGAGCTGACAGATGACCAACTAAATTGGGGCTTCAAACTCCAACTAATTTCACTCTAACCAGTTTCTTAATGAGAAGCGGATTCTTTCAGTTAATTAAACTCATTATTTAATTCCATGGCTTGTTGCTGCTTTCATTCTGCCACAGCAGACTTTTCCAAATCTGTTGATTTTCTGTTTTTTTTAAGAACATTGTCAAAATGTTTTGGTGAGCTGTGAGATAAACCTTACTGAGACCTTCACCTTTCATTATTTTCAAATATTGTATGATGGGCACAGGTGAACTGATTGTGTGGGGGCTTGTTTTGTGTCTCATTATTGTTTGGCTACTAATTAAGGAAAAAATAAAACAACTAAGGGACCTGAGTCAACCTAATTAAAAATAAGGCAAAATAAGTTAATTAGCAGCAAAAACAGGTCACTAATTAAGATGAAGGTTAGAATGATAATCTGCAGCAACTGCAGCCTTTCAGGACTGGAGATTGACTCCCCTGCTGTAAGTCATGACTTTTGTGAAGCAAGGATTTCAAAGGGAAAGTTATAATCAGTGGTCACTTAATTAAGTACACTTTTACTCTTTAGAACATTCTGGATTCTTTCAGACATGGATACAATGAGATACTGGAAACAATATTTAAGGATTTTGACCAGTGCTGAACCCATAACATCACATGGGTCCTCAGGCTTTCAGCCACACATTTAAGCTGTGAACTTCCTATTCCACCTCATCCAAAAATGGCTGTCTGCTAGACTAAGATCTGGGGACTGTGCAGGCCAATAAGGCAAACTGAAGTCATTGCCACGTCTGTGGAACCAGTTCAAGATGAAATGTGTCTCGGGACATTGAGTACTATCTTTCTTTAAAAAAAAAAAAAAAGATGTGGCTATAAAGTTATAGATATTCCCCAGCAATAAAGCTTATATATTCTATTGAATTCAAATAATATTTGATTGGTATTAAGGAACCTAATATGAGTCAAGCCCACCTACTTCACTATTATCAACGGCCTATATTATTAACACAAAGTAGGATAAACCCAGGGATTCTTACTGTTTAAACCAGTTCTGCCCCTGCCATTTTGCATTGTGCTACAGAAATGGACAGAAAGATTCTTCAGGCCTGGTGACATTTTCCTCCATTCTTCAATTGCCCAGCTTTGGTGATCATCTGCCCACTGTGGCCTAATTTTCTTGTTTTTAGACCACAGGCATGGAATCCAGCGTGATCTTCTGCTGCCACAGCCTATTATTTCTAAAGTCCTACACAGTGTGCATTCTTATATGCCATTCTGCACACTACTGTTTCAAAGAGCTGTTAATTGAGTATTTGTGGCCTTTCTGGTAGTTTGAATGAGTCTGACCATTCTCCTCCGACCTCATGAATAAGGTGATTTCGCCCACAGAACTCCTACTCACTGGATGTTTTTGTTTATTGTGCCATTCTCTGTAAACTCTAGAGACTGCATTGCATGTTAATTCAAATAGGACAGCTGTTTCTGAGATGCTGGAGCCACTTTGTCTGGCTGTAATAATCATACTTTAGTCAAAGTGCTTATACCATGGCCGTTACAATGCCTCCTCAAACAGTAAACCTCTTGACAATATGTGCACACTGTATATGTAATAAGAGGCAGCCACCTGATTAGCTAAAAAAGTGGCCACTGAGCACATATGAAACGCATGGGAAGTCAATGTCATGCCCAAAGGAACCAGCCTGAGAAGCAGCCTGAAGCATGCCTGATTGCACAGGGCACAACCTTGATAGAAATATCCATTTGCAAAATGAATAAACTGTGGCCATGAAAGGATGCACATTGTCAGCATTGTTATGAAATTTAAGTGTTCAATTAAATAAAACTTATCTGTTTTAAACAGTAGGTGTACCTAATGAAGTGTCCCCTAATTGTGTATCAAATGGGAAAGTACTTAACCAAACAATCACAATAAACTATTATTTACTATGCACCCAGAAATACATCAAGACAGGAGAAATAAATAAAAATAGTACCCTTATTAACCTTAAAGAAAACTGGAAGGGAGAAGTAAACATATGAATGCAAATTACAAAAAAAAAAAATCAATAAATCGCCACGCTCTCTAGGTCTGCCCAAATGGCTATTGAATTCCCATCTGTCCTGTTGGGTGATTCACTGGCTTGTCCACTACTGGATCACCTGCCGTCTTTTGTCATTACAAACTCCCACTCAGGCCTACTCTCTCTTAAAGTCAAGCTGGTGTCCCTGCCTACTTCTGCGACACAAAGCCACACATGCAATTCATGCCGCCTACTGGCAGCTACTGGGCATGTGAAGAAGCTGCACCTACTAGGGCATCCCTGTCACTGTCTCACATGCTATGGGACTTCATCCTGCTTTTGCCTTTCTGATTATTCTCTTTTAACCTCTTACCAGCCTGACACATCGTCACACTTTCAAAAACAATGTTAGGGTCACAGTAGGAAGAAGCCTATCCCAGAAACATCAGGTGCAAGGCTAGGAGTCAGTCTAAGGCAGGACAGACTCTCTAATATTGGGTCAATTTAGACTTCATGATCAACCAAACATGCCTGACTTCAGGGTGATCAGTTAAACCAGAGCATTTACAGAAAAACTCACACAGGCATAGAAACAATATGTAAACTCTATAAATATATTTATCACCAGGGGTCTAAAGCAGCATGAGGTAGCAGCACTAACCATTGTGCCTGCCATCCATCCCTCCACTGTTGGGTGCATGTTTTGCTTGTCATTGTTATTTTTGTTGTTTGATTTTTTTTAAACTAATCTCCATAGAAAGTGCAGACCCAATCAAGCTTGCATATCTCTTGATTTGACTCTTTACAGCATACTAAAGGTAACACAGCTTTCGGAGTTTTTTTTTCTATGCTATTTCTTATAAATACTGATGTACAGTGGTGTGAAAAACTATTTGCCCCCTTCCTGATTTCTTATTCTTTTGCATGTTTGTCACACAAAATGTTTCTGATCATCAAACACATTTAACCATTAGTCAAATATAACACAAGTAAACACAAAATGCAGTTTTTAAATGATGGTTTTTATTATTTAGGGAGAAAAAAAAATCCAAACCTACATGGCCCTGTGTGAAAAAGTAATTGCCCCCTGAACCTAATAACTGGTTGGGCCACCCTTAGCAGCAATAACTGCAATCAAGCATTTGCGATAACTTGCAATGAGTCTTTTACGGCGCTCTGGAGGAATTTTGGCCCACTCATCTTTGCAGAATTGTTGTAATTCAGCTTTATTTGAGGGTTTTCTAGCATGAACCGCCTTTTTAAGGTCATGCCATAGCATCTCAATTGGATTCAGGTCAGGACTTTGACTAGGCCACTCCAAAGCCTTCATTTTGTTTTTCTTCAGCCATTCAGAGGTGGATTTGCTGGTGTGTTTTGGGTCATTGTCCTGTTGCAGCACCCAAGATCGCTTCAGCTTGAGTTGACGAACAGATGGCCGGACATTCTCCTTCAGGATTTTTTGGTAGACAGTAGAATTCATGGTTCCATCTATCACAGCAAGCCTTCCAGGTCCTGAAGCAGCAAAACAACCCCAGACCATCACACTACCACCACCATATTTTACTGTTGGTATGATGTTCTTTTTCTGAAATGCTGTGTTCCTTTTACGCCAGATGTAACGGGACATTTGCCTTTCAAAAAGTTCAACTTTTGTCTCATCAGTCCACAAGGTATTTTCCCAAAAGTCTTGGCAATCATTGAGATGTTTCTTAGCAAAATTGAGACGAGCCCTAATGTTCTTTTTGCTTAACAGTGGTTTGCGTCTTGGAAATCTGCCATGCAGGCCGTTTTTGCCCAGTCTCTTTCTCATGGTGGAGTCGTGAACACTGACCTTAATTGAGGCAAGTGAGGCCTGCAGTTCTTTAGAAGTTGTCCTGGGGTCTTTTGTGACCTCTCGGATGAGTCGTCTCTGCGCTCTTGGGGTAATTTTGGTCGGCCGGCCACTCCTGGGAAGGTTCACCACTGTTCCATGTTTTTGCCATTTGTGGATAATGGCTCTCACTGTGGTTCACTGGAGTCCCAAAGCTTTAGAAATGGCTTTATAACCTTTACCAGACTGATAGATCTCAATTACTTCTGTTCTCATTTGTTCCTGAATTTCTTTGGATCTTGGCATGATGTCTAGCTTTTGAGGTGCTTTTGGTCTACTTCTCTGTGTCAGGCAGCTCCTATTTAAGTGATTTCTTGATTGAAACAGGTGTGGCAGTAATCAGGCCTGGGGGTGGCTACGGAAATTGAACTCAGGTGTGATACACCACAGTTAGGTTATTTTTTAACAAGGGGACAATTACTTTTTCACACAGGGCCATGTAGGTTTGGATTTTTTTTCTCCCTAAATAATAAAAACCATCATTTAAAAACTGCATTTTGTGTTTACTTGTGTTTATTTGACTAATGGTTACATGTGTTTGATGATCAGAAACATTGTGACAAACATGCAAAAGAATAAGAAATCAGGAAGGGGGCAAATAGTTTTTCACACCACTGTATTTGCCACACCCTGAGAATCAAAAAGGGGACAGTT
This sequence comes from Polypterus bichir lapradei, assembly GCA_026402145.1. NCBI lineage: Eukaryota > Metazoa > Chordata > Cladistia > Polypteriformes > Polypteridae > Polypterus > Polypterus bichir. Next base: position 124,092,232 of record JANRMT010062854.1, on the reverse strand, counting down.
TTTAAAAGGTTTTTGTAAAAGATATAGCACTTGTCAGGTGACATGACAGTGTAGCCAGAAACAGCCCCTCCTATTAAAGCTAGGACCTCTAGATTCCATTCATTATTTCTGAGGCATATTTTCAATGGACATACCCTGTTCACGTAGTGTTGCTTCTGAAAGTCTGATTTGCTCTCACTGTCCAAAGTCATGATATTTGGCTGAGTAGCTAAGTGTGGATGTGTGTTCAAGTAAGGAATGTCAGTGGATCTCGAATTACTTCTCTGGGATTCTGAACACAAAAATGGGTTTGAAAAACAGGTGCAAGTATATTTTGCTGTTCAATGTATGTAGAAAAACATTGAGGGCAAGAATAAGGTGATGATGTCTAACACAAAGTGGGGAATGCACTAACTAAGCGATTTGGTGTTAGAAGTGGGCAGAGCTCGATTACTCTGCACTGGAACATTTCCATCAAATCAAAACATAACAGACTTCTTAGGCTTGGCTGACATCCTGCTCCCTTAGATGAAGTTTGTTTTTTGCATAACTAAGATATTCTAGTAATTAATCAATCTGAAGGATGCTTTTATCAGTTCTAATTTTTCCATCAGATGTAATGTTTCAGTATGAGGTTCAGATGAAAGGGTTTTCTTTGTCATGGGATCCAGCTTGGCACAGCATGATGCAGCATGTAGTGTTGTCACTCCTCCAGTAGGTGATCTCTTTGCTTTGACTTCACTCTGCTGATAAGAATGGGTGGAGAAGATGTCATTCATTTCAGAAGATGTCTTCTATATTCTTGAAGATGAACTGAAACACTCAAAGCCTGCTCAGTTTGCCCATACTTGTTTTTTTCATGTTTGCTGTTTCTTGCTGTAGCAGATGGAAGAGTTTTTGATGTTGTGTTTCTTGTGACTGCTACTGAATATCCAGAGAGCATGTAGTATCTTCAGCTTGATCAGTGTGTTCTTTCTTTTACAAAACATATTTGCGTCCTCTGGCTTGACTCCAACTCACACCTGAACTACTTGGTGTGAGAGGAAATCAGGAAAAAAATAAAATTTGCATATACATTCTTTCAGCTAAAAATACACTATTTGGATGAAACATCAACAATTTTTTTTAAGTCAATTGATGGTTTTGAAGATGAACAGTTTTTTTAAGGGAATTAATCTGTCTGTGACCTTTAATGTCAACAGTACAAGGCATATGAAGCAGATAAGGCCAGTGTTGCCGCTGGCAAGCAGCCCATTAAAATTAAATTGAAAGAGTATAAAATGTGCTCTTTTTTGAAGTCACATCTACTATTGTTGGGTTTGGAGAAAATTCTTCCTGGGGAACACTCTTCTAGCATTTCACGTAAGCACTCAAGTTTAGCCAAGCGTTGTCAAACAGCAAAGGCCAAATCACTAGACTTGAAAGGAAAAGGTTGCCAGAGTCAAATCTCATGCCGACTCACAGCAGTTCAGCTTACCTGCAATGGGTGGCAGCTGTAACAGTTGGTGTCTGGACAATTGCTCTGAATCATAAAAGATTCATCATAAAGGGTTCTATAGAAAATCATGTTTGATATGAATTTGTTTTGCCTCTGCTCTCCAAAACAAAAAGATCATAATTAATCTACATAGAGATTTGAGGCACTTACTCTGAGGCGCTTTGGAATAATAGCATGGAAGACTTACTGGCTGAGGGTTTGCACACTTTACCTCACATTCTGTTTAGGTAAATCCCTGAATACAGCCTTTAATTAGACAAAGACAGCCCTTCATTGCTGACTTACTAAAATAAAACAGTACTAACTACTGTAATGAATGGGTACCACATAGCATAAAACCAAACACATTGATAATAAAAATAACAACAACAATAATAACAAGAACAGTGTTCTATTCAGGGTTGATTTCTGCCTCATTATCAGTGAGCAATTATCATATTCTCCCTGTGTCAACATGAATTTTACTCCTGGTACACCAGTTTTCCTCCCACTTTGCCAGACAACATGAGTATATCTTGTGATGGACAATCAACCAGCATAGGGCTGGGTCCCATCCTGGCCATGATATTTCTAGGATATGTTCTGAACTCTTGTGACTCTTATTAAAATAAAACAGGCAGAAAACTGATGGATGTATAAATAAGAACAGAAAGATATTGCACAATTTATCAATTGGTGATGAGAAAAACAGTGTCACAAACGCATGCTTGGGAGGCAGGCTAAGGGCTTAACTGGGAGTGAGACACAGAGACTAGGGTTGTTGAATGTTGTTAATGCCTTTTCTCCTTCCTCCACAGACCAGCAGAAGGGAAGCCTACCTAAGACTCCGCCTATTTCCTCCCAGAATACACCTCCTACCAAGATTTCACTTCCGGCTATGATCCCACCCCTTCCTGTCTCCTCTGTATATAATCCGGCCCGTTGAGTCCTCTTGTTTAGTCTCATTTTAAACTCAGTCTGGAATGATTACTTGTTTGAGTGATTCTCTTGTTTGCCTATAGTATGTAGGGTGGAATCCCCAAACCTTTATCCTGTCTGTTGTGTTTTCTTTACAACAGGCAAGTTTCAATTTGCCTATAGTTTCGCAAAACTGACACTAAAATTAGATTTTTATAATTGTGAAATGTGAAATCCTCAAAAAATGTATTTTTTTGGTTTTTAAAGGTTTTTTGAGGTGAGTGAAAAACCAGAAATACTATAGCCTAAAGCCATTTTCTCACTGTATGTTTACCTGTGTTCATTTCTACAGCTGCATAAAGCATCTATGCATCTAATAACGTAAAGTGCTTTTGAGATGTGATTTGGTTTACATCAAGAGTTGGTGTAAAATAATTATTACCAGAGGACCTCTGCTATTTTAGTCCAGTCCGAATTGCTCATGTCAATAAGTTTCTACAGAATGCGCATTTACTGTACATCTCAGCAACGACTACAGAACCTTTTTACCTTCTATAAAAAGTCAGTAAAAAATGACCCCAGGTTAAACTAGTCTTGTGTGAATTGACTTGTCATTAAAATCTCATCATTTCCTGTGAAAATAGTATTTCCCCTAGGAGTTTAGAAGGTTTTTACAGAAAGAATGGAGGCATACTTTGTGCAACACACATTGAGACACTTCAAACTGATTCATACTGTGTCAGTCAAGTGGATGAAAGAGCTCCAGATGGATCAGGGGACTCATGCTTGCAGCATCCGCCATGATTTGTTTCTAATTATGGGAAGAAGGAATGGTTACGTAGCTACAACATGTGTGGCTGTTTTGAGGTGATGACATTTTTAATCATAGCAAGGCATGTCCATCTCTTTAATTTTTACAGACAAATCTTATACCATGAGAATTTACGGTAAACAATCACAGATATTAAGCGGTAACAGTGATTATACAGACACACCGTATGTCCTGAAAGCTTATTGCGTCAAAATAGGCCATAATCCGTACTACATTGATGAAATCAATTCTGTTTATGCCTTGTCATGCATGCACGCCAGAGGGTCGCCTCCAGGCTAACCTGAGATATGTCATACACCACCCCAGGACAAAAGAGGGTGCTGTTGCTATCAATGTTGTCTCCTTTTTCCCCTCAAAGCCTTAAGAAACCACCCCTTAAGGGCAGAGAAGCCAAGGAAGCCCCGTCCCCTCTTGGCTTGGTATTAAAGGAGGAAATTCTGTTAGGGTGGTGTCTCATTTCAGGGCTGACAGCACTCCTGAAAACTTGAGAGAGCGAGAGCGAGAGGGAGAGTTTTTTGTTTATTTCTGTTGTAATTAAATGAGGTCTTGCCCGGGTGCCACCACAATCTTTTAGCTTTTTTCTTGCCTTATCATTCGCCCAATACACTCTCTTGTTCACATCACTAAGGAGGAGGGCAGTATGTTTTCCAACAATGTGACATGCTACATATTTTCCACTAACAAAATACCCGCGCTTCGCAGCGGAGAAGTAGTGTCTTAAAGAAGCAATGAAAAAGAAAAGGAAACATTTTGAAAATAATGTAACATGATTGTCAATGTAATTGTTTTGTCACTGTTGTGAGTGATGAGTGTTGCTGTCATATATATCTATACTAATAAACGGCAAAGCCCTCACTCACTGACTGACTGACTGACTGACTGACTCATCACTAATTCTCCAACTTCCCGTGTAGGTAGAAGGCTGAAATTTGGCAGGCTTATTCCTTACAGCTTCCTTACAAAAGTTGGTCAGGTTTCATTTCGAAATTCTACGCGTAATGGTCATAACTGGAAGCTGTTTTTCTCCATTTACTGTAATGGAGATGAGCTTGAAACCCGTGGGGGCGGAGTTTGACATAATCACGCCTCCCACGTAATCACGCAGTACGTAGAAAACCAGGAAGAGCCCCAAAAAGCGCTGAAGAAAACATGCATTATATAATTGAGAAGGCAGCGAAACAATTAGAAGCGAGCGAGTGATATATACAACCATATTCATGAGTTCTGCTACTTCGGAAACAAAGCACAGTGTAAACCTACACTTTAAATTAAGTTCATAGACAGGCTGCCGCTGGCGTTTGTAATTTAGTGCCTGCCCATATAAGGCCGTCCGTCAGCGGCAATCCAATAGCAAACTGCCACGGGTAAATATTCACGGGTGAAGGACTGTGCTTATGGAGAGGAAGATGAGATACTCAGGGTGGTGTTTGGCACAAACTCAGCGAAACTGCGAGAGAAAGTTTTAAGTACCGGGACTTCGGTAGCATTAGATACAGCCATGGACATAGCACGACATGGCAACAGCACAGCTGGGAAACTTCGATGCATGTACACCGAGCGGCTCACGTGAACTGACGCAGTTCACAGACAAAAAGCAACAGTTACGAAGAGCGCTGAACAAAAACCGAATTACACAATTGAAAAGGCAGCAAAAAAATATGAAGCGTCTGATACATACAAGATAAGTATGTAATAAGTACAGCTACTGCAGAAACAAAGCACACGGTGGAAAAAGTGAATGTCCCGCTAAAGGAAGACAGTGTTAAAAAAAAACCTGTGCATGCAGTGTGTCAGGTCTCAGATAAAGAAGAAGACGAGCTGTTTATTGATGCAGTAAGAAACGAATCTTTTCCATAGCTTATTTAACACACTACGTCTCCGCTGCGATACGCGGGTATATATATATATGTATATATATATATACCCTGATCTACATACTCGAATAATGAATACTTTATTCGCAATCAATGATTGTTTTGGTAAAGCCATACTCAGTGTATTCATTAGATGAACGGTAAAAAAGTAACAGCGAGGGGAGGGTCACTTATTGAGGCATGCAGGCAAAACCACATTAGCACGCGGGCTCGATGTACGAAAAAATATATCTTTTCAAGTTCTATTTAGTCCATATGTGTCAAATTCAAGGGCCACGGGCCACATCCGGCCCGGCGTGTAATTATATCCGGCCCGCGAGATCATTTTATATACTGTATTATTGTTATTAATGGCCCGGGTATATGAAGCGCTGGTAACACAATAAACTACAGATCCCATATTGCAGCGCTTCAGCTGCCTTGCCGAACACTTACCGCGTTAATCAAGTCTAGCTTGCAAGTTATTGCGAAGCTAGCCCACACGATGCTTAAGAGAAAAGTTGATTCTGAAAATAGAGCCTTTAAAAACCGATGGGAGGCTGAGTATATGTTTACTGACATTGTCGTTAAACCCGTGTGTCTCATTTGTGGAGCTAATGTGGCTGTAATTACAGAATTTATTCTAAGATGGCACTATGAGACAAAACATCAGGGTAACCTGAAAGACCTGAATGCAATGCAGAAGATACAGAAAGCAGAAGAATTAAATAAGAATCTGACACTTCAGT
>JANRMT010062854.1:124050691-124061617 GCA_026402145.1 Polypterus bichir lapradei | reverse complement strand
TAGATAGATAGATAGATAGATAGATAGATAGATAGATAGATAGATAGGAGGTTATGTCTACATTTCATCAATGTTATGCAGCCTTCATTGTCTCTGACTTTAATGATAAAATCTTTTATGCTCCCTGCTGAAGATTTTCACATCTTTCTTTTAAAATCAAGACATGTTTCTGCTATTGATAAAATGCTAGGGATTTTCTTTGGACAATAACACACTTTTACTTATTGAACATTAGCTCAAGGCCAAAGCAATGACGTGAGCAGCTTCATTTTTTGTATGCTTGACATTGAGGAAGCAAATTAATTTTAACTTGTGTTTTCTAAGCTATTATCCAAATTTGCTGCATTTTTTCCTAATTTGGAACTTTCATATTTCATTCTATAACATGTTCTCTTTTGGGTTGCCTAGACAGACTTTTCATTGAGATGTGATGATACACAACAGAGTGTCAGAATAACACAAACAGACTTTACCCCACAGAACCCTCTTTGTTTTTTTCCTTCCAGTTTTGATGTATTGTGTCCCATTGGTCTTGACAGCTGGCCTTCTTTAACTTATATCATGTTTATCTAATGTGCTATACTTTTTGAATTGTAGGTCCTGTGTATATGGTATAATTCCCAGGTTACACTTTTTGGCATTAGTGCCAAGCAGACAGGAGGAGTGGCCTTGTGCTGCTAAACATGTGGTCTGACATATGCAAAGCAGGCCAAAGCTGTGGCCCATTTACAGATTAACCAAAATGAGGGCAAGTGATTCCCAGTGGGAAGAAAGGGGTGATAGATTTGTGTCTGGCAGGGTCGCATTCACTTTCAAAAGAACCTATCTAGTAGCAAGCCATAGCTGGACCTGCTGTAGTTAATTATTTTAATTGACTTCGAACGAGCAGCCCCATGGCAATTTCATTTTAAACACTTAAGTGAGGCATTCAACCAGCTAAAAAATGTCAACACTCATTAAATGTGCTCGACAGGAAGACAGAACCTTCAGCAAAAAGTGTAACCCCTTCCACTCTGTAGGAGCCCATAGGCGTTTAGTGTTTTTGATGGAAAAGGAAAGCGTTCCAATGAACAGTTGCCTATTAACAAGTCACTTCTATTGGAACAAACTGAAATCACAGTGAAGTTTGGACTAAACTTAGTTTAAAGTGAAGGAGCAAAAAAAATTAATAATGATCATGCTTCAGACTTATTCGTTCCTAGACACAATAAGACACAGTTCATGTTGCATTAGGTAAGAAACTGTTCAATGTCCCTCTTTGTTTATCTACCTAATTTTTCTAACTCACTCAGTTTGCCTTAAAAGAGATGTAGCGGTTAAATACTTGGACCATTGTTGCCTTTCCAGCTCATTCTGTGATGTTTCCAAGTACACATAGCACCATTCCTGAATCTAGCTCTAAAGGAAGCTTTTTAGAATTTATCATTAACATATCAATCCAAACATGCTGCTCATGACTTATTTCGCCATGAATAGAAACATCTTTATCTATCTGTCTAAGTTATGTTCTTACATTATTTAGTTCTCGATCTACTGAGAATTTCACAGTCATTGTCTATACTGTATGATGGAATCCCAGCAAGAAAAAGAACTCCTTGCACTGATTTAACTTTATACCAAAAAAGCACAAGCCTACATTTTAATAGCTTTCTCCTTTGACATCATCTTTAAAAAAGATGTCTATAAAGAACTTTGTTAAGATCACTTATCCCTATAGAGGAAACTTTATTATGGTTGTTTACCTTGTCAACAATGTCCATTACATTGAATATGACAAAGAATCAGTCATATTTAATTACCATAGTATAAGATAACTGTTGTAAACATTTCTATAATGAAGAACTCTTCAGATCACTAGTAACATCACTTTTTCAGTGAATGATCCATTCCTTGGGATAATCATTGAAATTGTTTAAACCGATGATTTGATCTACCATGTTGACAACTGGTACTCATATATCACCCATCAGAGAGAACCCTTTAAAAATATCAAAGCAATCCCCTGAAGTTTGGTTAATAGTTTAGACCCCTACATAGACTCACTAAGATGTTGCCTATGTTTAATTCCACTTATGGTAAGATATGAGCCCAGTGGACCCATTGTTTAAGGTTAGGCCTTTGCCTGAACAAGTTTAGTCAATTTACATCAAATGTCCAAAAAAAAAAAAGTCCAAGAAATTTTCAATAGTCAAGACCTGCAGAAATCACATTAATGAAGTTTGCCAAAAAAGGAAGCTACTCTATCTGTGATTCAAGCTATGCCATCTCATTTGGTAACTCTATTTCATATAATAAAATTGTACAGCAATGTTACCTTCTATGCAGAGTGCTCTTTCAGTTTTATAAGGAGGAGTCCGTGACTCAGATTGCAAGAAGGGAAGAGGAGATTAAAAATGAGATGATCCTGATCTCCTTGCCAGTAAACAGAAAAGAGCATGAAGCTACAGGCCCCACCATCCCCAAGTTCTATATATTCGACAACATTTGGAGTAACATATTTTCTTGAAGACTCGTGCATTGTGATGCCTCTGCTATTGTGGTTCATCTCCCAAATCATTCTCAAAATTCTTCAGAACTCATGTTGACTACTTGTTACAGGTGAACTTCAGATAGAACATGTTAACTTATATCTCATTATCTGTACTTCAATGATTTTACCACCCATTCTTAGAATTTTTCTCAGTCTGTTGAGGTTCAAGATTTACTGACTGTCATGGAAGCTCTGGAATGGCGACATCACGGCAGTGATCTTACTGTGGTGATAACATTGGCAATCACAACACAAAAAATCTCTACCCATTATGAGTGGGTTGTATCTACCAGTTTGTATGTTGGACCACGCAATGGAAATATCACTACTGTCAGCCATAAACATGACTTCATCTGTCAAGAAGGAATGTATCAAGAAAACCTTGTTATAGTCATTTAAGACTTTAGCTATGCTAATTCATCTATGAAGAACAAAGATCAGACACTACCCCAACATTTTTCTTCATCACATTTATTCAATAAACAATGAACTTGCCTGTTATCAAAGACTCTAATGTGCATTCACATCTAGATTTTAGTTTGCCTTATGGTAGAGGATCTCTTATGCATATATGGTAAATAGTAAAGGAGTTGAATGCACTGGGAAGGGCATTGCCAAGGAAGAAGAAGCTTAAAAATCGCAGTCAACAGAGAATTGCTTGCCAAAGAGAGGAACCCATTCCTTTGACTGGGTATCCCCTTCAAACACTAGTGTAGTCAAACTGTAGCTTCTCATGGGTAATTCACTGTACTTGATCAATGGGTGTCTTGTAAGTATCCACTCTGATGGTACTAAAGTGAGAAGGAAACTACAGGAGACACTTAAAATGTCAGTAGAACTTCATCTGCTGGAGACATCAGAAGTTTTCAGTTTAAGATATTTGTATTGTGATTTGCTGGAGGCCTCTGGGTCACCATAAATATGCACTACTATGACTGGGAATAATAGCTCAGGAGTGGGGCAGTGCTGGAGGCTACCAGAGAGAGACATGCATGGTCCCATGACTTTTAAAATACATTTTAACCCTCTGCAAAATTTGTTGTTCTGGTCTTAAGTAAACCACTGAGTGGACCTAAAGGGCTGCTTCTTATATTTGGCTTATTCATGTTACAGTTGGAAGGTGAAATTGGCTAAAGGCTCAGCTGACAAGGTGGATTTGTATTCAGAAATTTGGAAGTGAGAAAAAAAATGGAAAGGGGCTTTGAGAGCAATTTCATGGTAGGATGCAGCTTTGACTAGTAGGGAGTGGACACAGTAGAGTGGTGAGAGTTTAATATTTGTGATACTTTGCCTTCACTATTTAATCATCCCTGACATGTGTGTTTTTATTATATTCAAGTACTATGTTTGACACTTTTTAGATTTATGAAAATTCTTTTGTTTGAGTCTATCCTGGAAGATACCCTTTCCATCAAGATAGAAATACTATATAATCATCTAACAAACCTGTTCTCATAGCTGTTTTACAGTTATTGTCATTTATTTTGTCCTGTAAGGATGTCAGGAGACCTATACCATACCAGGAAAATTCAGGTCACATGATGACACAGATATGATACACTGTGAGAAATGAGAATTCTTCCCATGTTATGGAGTTCTCTATACATGTTTCCGTCAGACTAGTAAAGACAAGATGAAGGATAACATGATTAATAAAATGACATTTATCACTGCTAAGTGAAAGTCTCCTTCTGTTCTTTGTCCTAAACCTGCACTTTGCAATCTCTCTATATGTAAAGAGATAAGATTGCCATCCATCTCATGTCAATGCCCTTGCCAGTGTGTAATGTCATCCAGCCACCACAAAAGGGCAGGAATGTCTGATGTACAAAGCCAAGTGGCTGGTGTAAGATAATTAACTAGTGAAATGTGCATCCAGGCATCACATCATCCGACAAAGAAAGGCAACAAGATGCATAAAGAGGGATGTAAGACCTATAATGTCCAATGGAAAAAGGCAACAAGACAAGCAAAGAAAGAAAAATGTAAGGCATGTCTAATGAACAGAGGTTTGCAGAAGCACAATGTGATTGAAACAGATAGACCTGCCATTGTACCATTAAGCCTGTTTTAATAATATGGATAACTAGTGTCACACACATGCACATGGGAGGCAGCTAAAAGGACCAAATGAAGGTAATTCCACACCAGGCCAGGGGGTGGCAGGGTCCGCTAACTCTTTCTCTGCTATTCCCAAAGACCAAACACAGGAAATTCTGCCTGATTCTTGCCACTTTGACAGCAGTTTTCGATTCTGGTCACGATGACGTCACATCCGGTTCCGGCCATGATGATGTCACTTCCAGCTCCCTGCCTTAAAACTCAGACCACTTCCTATGTTTCCTCAGTTCTATGTTGGACTCAACTCTGTACACATACTGTAGGTGCAACCTATTTTGCCTTTTGCAGCCAGGGCTCAAGTATATAGGCGGCTGCCCCAAACCTTTTTTCTGTGTGTCAAGGCTATGTATTTCATACTAGTGAAACACATGGACCTATGGTCCTAAAAGAAAATGCAAATAAAAAAATGGATTAAAGATTAGGAGTTGCTGATGCTTATGGCTTCTAAACAGATAGCTTTTTTTCAGTTCCTCTAGATGTTATAATGTATTTTGGAACTTCTGGAAGCTCATATAGTTCAAGCTGCACTTCTCTGTTTTGGCAACATATTCTTTTCTTTTCAGCATTGAAAAAATCATCTTGACGTTGACCACATTGTTGATGCAACTTACTAAGTAGTGGTCATCAAAGAAACATTGATCTAAGAATGTCAATCAAATGTTTTGAAATGGTTGGAAAATTTATACAGTTCTGCCTCTTTTTCCTTCTTGTATGCTGCATCCAGGACTTTGTCTTGCATGCCATCGTGTCGGCCTGCTGTACGATTGCTTTATATTCAGAATTACTTCTTGCTTGTCTATGTGCTTCAATGTTTTTTCTTCTTCTATTTTTTCATTCTTTGTCACTTAATTGTCTTCTGCGATTTGCTTGATGCTCAGCAGATATCACTGCCCTTTTTGTTTTTCTCTTATTATTGTGAGTGAGTAAACTTCTGAGTTAGGGAAGGGGTTGTGCTAACCGGTAAAGTGGCCAGCAGGTTGCTACTACCTAAAATGTGTTGAATTTTTAGAACATATTGGGTCATTAGCTTTCCATTAAGATCAAGATCAAGGTTTAAGCCCCATTAGTTCATTAATAATTACATGACAAACAGACAGACTAGCATTGTATTATATAGATTTAGATTTAATTCACTGCATCCTAATTATAGTGCCTCTCTGAGAAAACTTAAGTGGACTGCGTTTGATGAATTTTGGGCTTAAGTAATCCAGAGTTGCTAGTCTGTTTTTCCTTCCATCTTAAATCAGTTTATGCACATCTTGGCAATGAAATTTTTTTTTTTTGTCAAGAGGTGCCAAAGTTGGTATTCCAGCTTTCACATCCACACCAGACTCTTCATCACTAAAGTTCCTGCCGAATGTGGTCAACCGTCTGTTAAAGTCCCTGAGATCTGTTCTGCAAGTCATTGTAACCAATATAATGAGAAGGTAGGTGTGCTCAGTATGGTTATATTTGACCTTAAGCACAATCTTAAGAAGCTCAATGAATCAAAGCACCTGTTTTCCATAGAATAAAATCTCCCTCGCTTACAAAGTGTTTCCTTTATTTAGTTAGTTATGCTCATATCCATCCATCCATTTATTGTGCTATCTAATCCAGTTCAGGGTCATGGGGATCACAGCCCATTTGCACTATTTTAACCACAAGGCAGGAACAAGCCATAGCAGAGAAATAGTGTTTTGTGTGCCAAAAGAAATAAACTGAAGTGAAACGAAAAACGATTGATTATCTACTCACACTAGGGAGATTCCAAGGTCCTGACCCTAAATAATTTGATTAAATAATTCAAGTAGTATAACAACATTCAGATAATAATAAAAAAGGAAACAAAATAAATGTTTCCCATAAGCCTTAATTAGCATCCCGGGCTAAAAAAGAATATACAGTATTTTAAAATAAGACTCAAGGCTGGACATGGAGAAGCGATGCTGTCTTCTTAACCTTCTCTTGCCTCACGTCACCCCCATCCCTGACAGCTCTTTACTTCTCAGACATAAACTTTAATGTGATGAGAAAAGCAGTTTGTTGCCTGGAAATCTTTTCCTATTCGCATGGGTGTTATGCCGATGCTCATTTCTTCAGAGTCCTCATCTTTGTCTTTCTCTTTCTTCTAGCTGACTCCTCTCCTTCCTAAGACTCGGAGGATGTGCTCATCTTCTTTTTTTTTTCTTTTTTAGAGGGCAGAGAGTAAGTAATTATCTCTGCGGCCTGTTTTGCCCTGAGGCAGACTACTGGGTCAAAAGGTCTATGCGCTTGCTGCGTGAGAAAGTCCATAATTTGTCTGTGAGCTCAGTAAGTGTGCACAATAGGTGAAGGGGTCTATGGGAGCGTTGCATTGCAATAATTGATCTTTGATACAAAGCTTAAGAAAAAAATGATAAGAGATTTGCATGAGATAATTTTTAAAAGAATATTATTCAGGTATTTGCTCTAGTGTATTGTTATTTGCTCTTGTGCATCAAGCAAATTTTTCTTGCCAGCTTTGTTTCGGTTAACTAATCTGATGCTAAATATGTCTTAGTGAATGACTAATATAAAGAATCCTTTTTGTAGTCTTCACGTATGCCCAAATCCTCTTTTAAGAATACAACCTCTCAGTTGGTTAGCTAGGTAATGATGCATTTAGCTTCATATATCTGGAGTCCATCACTGATGAAGTACAGTGACTTTAAATTGGCCTCATATGAATAAGGCTGGGTGTATGTTACTTGCTGTCCCATCCCAGATACATCCCAGTGCCTGAGAATCTAACTTGGATTGAACAAATTCCAGTTAACACGTACACATTGCTTAGACTTTGTGCTAATTTCCACCTTCTCTTTTGAGTTTTTTTCCATGTCTTTCAACCTCTTTCCTGCTATCTCGACTGCAATTTGCCTTAAGCTTTTATACTGCTGTCTTCCCAAAATTTTATTTGCCCCCAGTTCTGTTTGTTGTGCACTATTTTTCAGTTACACCTCCATCTCCATTTTTCCTGAGGTCCTTCCCTTTTTACAGATTCAATTATTAAACCCCCTTCCAGTCACCTTTTGCAGGTCATGCATTCACCGAAAAGTCCAAGCACCCTTGTCGTGCCTGAGGTTAATGGGATGGATTCTCAAGAGAATTTTAATAATAAAAAGCTGGCCACTGTTTTCTTCACCTGTCAGTCTGAAACATGCTGTCCTGCTCATTAGATGGAATCTGAACTTGGAGACTGGAGTTTTAGGCAATATTATTATGATTCAGGGTTATCCCTGCTTTGAATTCAGTTAGGTTCATTTTGTATAATATAATTTGTATTTCAATTTTGGTTTTGAAACTTTTAGTTGTGGATTTTGGACATTTTGTATATTTGTGCTTTGTTTTTGTAAAACAAACATTATTTTCTCATTATTCTCATTATATAATTATTTTATCATTATTCTCATTATGCCATTTTGATATACTTAAATTGGAAAGGTTGGCACCATTTTGTGATATTTATTAGTACTCTACTCCTTGCTGCTCATGTAACATGAAGGTCACATTGTTTTGCTAGGATTGCCCTACCTAAGATGATGATGCCAAATTCCTGACATCAATGTACTGGATTGCATTCCCAAATCTCTCCACCTTGCTTGTCAGTAGCCATGTTTCCATTGCATCTATGCACAAAATAGAAGTGGCACTTCAGAAAAATTGACAAAATAATAATGTGAATTGTCTGTGTTTCCATTGAGTGATTTTATGAGAATAAAGTGTGTTTTATCACCTGAAATTAAACCGTCCTGGGTATGACGTTAATCTGCATCCAGCCCTGCATGTAGGGCCTCCAACCTGCAGGGAAAAACCTGGGGGTTAGTGGCAGAATTGGTACTCAAGCCACCATAAAAAAAAAAAACCTCAAACTGGTTCTATTCCATCTAAACTAGTGTGGTGCTGCACTCGGGTCCTAATCTGGGATCCTGAGGTGGTTTGTCATGTGGTGCATGCGGCAATGCACTGCATCAGCATGTGCTCCTAAACTCTCTCTCTCTCTCTGAAATTAAAAATGGTGATCAATATGATGGGTGTTGGTTCTGCTATTTCAATTATGTCTATAATCCAAAATGTTTGTTTTTAACCTGAGGTGACGAGAGAAAATCACTCCATCCATCCATTATCCAACCCGCTATATCCTAACTACAGGATCACGGGGGTCTGCTGGAGCCAATCCCAGTCAACACAGGGTGCAAGGCAGGAAACAAACCCAGGGCAGGGAGCCAGCCCACCGCAGAAGAGAGAAAATGAATACATTAAAAGAAAGGTGAACTCCGTATTATTTGCAGAAGCCATGTATTAGGGATTTCTTTGAAATTGTCCACAGTGATTTTATTGTGGAGCTATGGGTACAAAATTTTAGGATGCGTGGCTCAACAATTCATAGAATTATACAGCACAATAGCCCCTTTTGTGTCCCATACATGAGGGAGCCAGTCCAGCCTGAGAAGTGCATAGGCATCGAGCTTTATAAACTGGCTACCTCTGCAGAGTATAGGGTTGTTGCTGAACCTTTTGGTGTAAGCAAAACCACCATTCACAGGTGTGTATATGGGGTGTTTAGGCCATATGCTCCAAACTAATAAGGCAATAAGTCACTTTACCTGATGTGGAAGAGGCACGGCAGATTTCGCAGCACAATTACGAGGTATACAAATTACTCAGGTGTATAGTGCACCAAGTAACGGGTATTGGGATTATGTTAACAGGAAAATTGGACTTCTATTGTTCTGCAGACGGTCACTGACGACAGATTAATGATCAGGGACATCTGTGTTGGGTCACCCGGTTGTGCTCATGATGCTGCTGTATTTGTCATGTGGCCTAAATGCAAAAAGTGATCCCATATCAGTTTTGCAAATTATTGCTTTGTCGATTCACCTGAAAAAACATGTCTAGTGAGTACATAAACTTTTTTTGTGAATATTGAGAGTTTTTTTCAAAATTGAGCATTAAGGAGGCTAATGTGGCTAATACTAGAGGAAGCTTAATACTCTTCCAAGAAGACATTAGAATCTTTTTTTGCATCAGATATACAGACTGAGTTTTGGTTTCCTTTTCTTGTTTGTTTGTTTAACACTTTTTGTTTTCACATTGTTATGTTTCACCCCATGTTCGAATTCCTTTTTTACATCTATACTAATAAACGGCAAAGCCCTCACTCACTCACTCACTGACTGACTGACTGACTGACTGACTCATCACTAATTCTCCAACTTCCCGTGTAGGTAGAAGGCTGAAATTTGGCAGGCTCATTCCTTACAGCTTCCTTACAAAAGTTGGGCAGGTTTCATTTCGAAATTCTACGCGTAATGGTCATAACTGGAAGTTGTTTTTCTCCATTTACTGTAATGGAGTTGAGCTGGAGGGGCAGAGTTTCGCATGACATCATCACGCCTCTCACGTAATCACGCATTACGTAGAAAGCCAGGAAGAGCTACAAAACGCGCTTTAGAAAACATGCATTATATAATTAAGAAGGCAGCGAAACAATTAGAAGCGAGCGACTGACATATAAAACCATATTCAGCGGCTCACGTGAACTGACGCAGTGCGCAGACAAAAAGTAACAGTTCCAGAGTGCAGAACAAAAACCGAATTACACTACTACGCTCAAATAGATAAACCACACGCAGTGGCGCGGTAGTAAAGCATTCGCCTGTAGCGCCCACGTCCGAGGTTCGATTCCCGAGAGGGGATGCACTAAGTATGTATGCGCGCTTCTCGATTTATATACACACACACCTATCTACATTATATATATATACACACACACACACATATATAATTTGTGTGTGTGTATGTATGATGTAGATAGATATGTATATATATATGTGTATATGTAGATATCTAATGTGTATATACATATGTATATATTTATATAGATATGAAGATATGTATATATATATATATATATATATATATATATATAGACTCAAAACCATTATGACAGCAGCAATCCAAGCTGTGAGAAAACAGTAAAAAGGAGGCGTGTCAGATGTCATGGTACATTTTCTAATGCAGCTAGACGAAAACAACTTCGTGACGCTGCCGCCAAATACACAAAACAATTACTTTCACAATCATGTTACATTATTTTTCAAATGTTTCCTTTTCTTTTTCATAACTTCTTTAACACACGACATCGCTGCGAAGTGCAG
This sequence comes from Polypterus bichir lapradei, assembly GCA_026402145.1. NCBI lineage: Eukaryota > Metazoa > Chordata > Cladistia > Polypteriformes > Polypteridae > Polypterus > Polypterus bichir. The sequence continues at coordinate 124,050,805 of JANRMT010062854.1, read as the reverse complement.
TTATTTTGCTATATATATATATATATATCACAGCGACACTCATAACAGTGACAAAACAATTACATTGACAATCATGTTACGTTATTTTCAAAATGTTTCCTTTTGTTTCTCTTT
>JANRMT010062854.1:124039528-124050291 GCA_026402145.1 Polypterus bichir lapradei | reverse complement strand
ATATATATATATAGATATGTATATATATATAGATATATAGATATAGATATAGATATATATAGATATATATATAGATATAGAGATATATAGATATAGATATAGAGATATATAGATATAGACATAGAGATATATGTATATATATATATATATAGATATGGGAACAACACTCATATCAATGACAAAACAATTACATTAACAATCATGTTACGTTATTTTTAAAATTTTTCCTTTTCTTTTTCATACCTTCTTCAACACACTACTTCTCCGCTGCGAAGCGCGGGTATTCTGCTAGTCATTATTAATTCTTTTATTTATGTTAATATTGTGGTTCATGTTTATTATTTGTGTATTCTTCATCAGTATTATTGCTCATTTAGTTTCTACTGTATGTGTCTATGTATTTTTTTCTACTACTGAATGTTCTTTGTGTTTTATGGGTGATTCCCAAAAAGGCAGGGGCCACCTATCTATCGCATTCAAGGAACTGCCCTCAGCCCTATAAAGGCTGAGAAAACCCACAGTCCCTTGCGGTTCATTGAATGTTCTGGTGTTCTCTGATGATTTATTGCTTTTTTTTGCTTATTGATTTGAAAGATTTTGACGTCTGAATTGCCCAATTTTTGAAGGTGACTCTTTCTGTTCCTTTTGCTCTCTTTCTCTCTCCTCCTTTTTGAGCATTTTGTTATAATCATTTTTTTTAAAGATCCTGTGTTTGTCCTTTTTGTGACTAGCTGGGGTTTGGCGGCTTTCCCCCTTTCAGTGGACATTGTTGAGGTATTTCGGGACTCTTTTTGCTTTCTTTAAAAGCCTAATGCCATGCACAACACACAAGTTTTTGCACTACACCTGTGTTATGATCTGATTCCTTTCTCTGGTATTTTCTGCATTTTTTCACAGTAGGTTTGGGTTCTGTTTGTGGTTTTAAATATTGCAAAATCTAAATATAACTTTTAATTTCACTGATGCAATCTAGATAGCTTTTGTAGGGGGTTTGAGAAGGTTCCAGCAGACCATTATTGAGAGCTGTAGTGTGCAGATTTTTTGTATTACTTTGCTTTTTAGTTTCATTGGATTTTAGCTTCTTTTAATTGGATTTTGTCTTTGGATCAAATTTTGGATTTGCTGGATTGCCTTTTTACTTGTAATTGTTTTGCTCATTTTTTTGTCTTTTCATTGTTTTTCTTTCATTTTGATTATTCTAAAACATTCTTTACTTATCAAGATTCTTTGTTTCGCCTTTGTCCTATTAGCACAGATGTTTTACAGTTTCTTCTCTCATTAGGGCACTTTCAAGTATTCGGGACATTTAATAGTATTTTTGCAGTTCACCATTTTGAGCCTGTGTAGGCCTTAAGGCCTGTTTCTTGACATTGGGGTCTGGCTGCCCAAGGCAAGGCAGTTTTGGGACAGACTACAGAAATTCTAATCCTGGTGCATTTTGTTGCCTGCACCCTAGTTCACCATACATGTGTTGCAGTCAAACATCATCTACTTTTAGAGTGTTTTTCTTGAGGTTAGTTGAAAATATTTGAAATCTCAGCTTAATGCTCTTACTGGTGCTGGAATTTTGGGAGGCTTTTGTTTATTGTTCCATAGTTTTGCTGTGTTTGGAAGACTGGAGGTGCATTTTTCATGACATCACCAAAGCAACGACATGAAGGTCAGCTGGGTGCACTTCCTGGTTATTCAAGATTGGAGATTCTCCTCAAAAAGACTTTTGTGTGACTTTGTGTTTGCTAAATCTTCTGTTGAAAGAACTTTTGTTTGTAAACTTTTCCCACATATTTTGATTTTTATTTTGGCTTGATGACTTCATTATTTGTCTTTCCATTTTTTTGAACTTCAGCTAGGGTGCAACAATGTTTACTCTCTTGGTACTTTTGCTGGCAGGACAACTTTTTTTCACTCCTTCAATTTATTAATTTCCTTTCCTCAACCTTATGATTTCACAAAATTAGATGTCCCTGTAAACTAGCCTAAGGTGGAGGATAATGTGAGAGGGTTTGCTTCAGAGATGGGAAGTGTTCATCTAGGTGCAGAGGTTGGTGGGCCGGTTCTGTTATGGCCAGAAAAATTCATTAGGCGTGGACTCTGGGCCTTTTAAGTACATTGAGTAGAGATGTCAGTGCCTACAGAGATAGTATTTATGGATTATTAATAGTATGTTAATTTTATTAATGTGTTATGTATCTGGCCAAAGTTATGTGCATTTTATTTTTGTTTTTTGATAACTTTAAGTTATTATTAGTCATGCCTATATGTTATTTTTGTTGATTTAATAGGTGATTTGTTATTTGTGATCCTTGTTCTTTGTGGGTGATTCCCCAAGAGGTGGGACCACCCTGACATAATAGCTGCTGGGTCCTCCTTCTGGATTTATATTTGAGTCAGAGGCAGGATTCAGAATTTGAGCATTTCATTAACTTTGGAGATTGTTATTTATGGTTGGATTCTCTAGTTTTCTGATTTGTTCTTGCTCTATCTTTAGGATTCTGATTTCTGGTTTTCATATTGGAACTTTGCTTATTTAGGATTGTCTTTTATGCATCTCCTTTTGTACGTCTTTTTGCTCTGAGGAGCCTTGCCTTGTACTTTTCATATTTTTTAATAAAGCCTGATTCTTTGGTTCTTTTTTGTGTACAAGTCAGAGCCTGGTGGTCACCCCCCCTTCTTGTGGGTATTTCACTTTAGTTTTGAGTTATTTACAGTTGTTCTGCCAGCTCCTCATTTTTGAAGCCTACTCCAGCTGAAGCCAGCACATACAGTAGAATCATACAGCCTAACTGGGTTAAGGTGAGGCCCTGATGGATAAATCAGTGAAGGTTCTGGTCAGCTTTATAGGTATTTTGGAAACTTCACATAATCTTTTGCCATCTTTACAACTCGTAATCACAACACAACAAATCTGAAAGTAAAGCCAAAGGATGGGTTGAAGTACCAAATTCTAACACTAAAACAGGAGGAAAAGAAGGCTGAAGAGGACAGAACATCTGGAAGACAAATGAAGCCAGTATTTGACTGGGGATAGCAGGCCTATTCATATAATGCACTTATCTTATTAAGACTTAAGAAGGATATACTGTAAATGCCTGTTGTTTTGAATTTCTGTGCTCTTCCAGTTTGTGAAGTTGTTTTACACCTTTAACATCCATTCATTTACTGTACCTTCTTAATTCAATGCAGGAGTTCAGGAAGACAGAACATATTCTGCCATCACTGTGGGGTGCCAGTTCATTCTAGGGAAAACTCACACACAAATACACAAATACTCAGCTAATTTAAAATGACAAATCAAGGCAACACAAAAGGATTTGGGATTCTGTTGAACGGACACACAATTAAGCTGAGAATCCCTTTAAGGCTGACAAACAGAGAATATCAGATTTATCTGCAACAGCATCAGCTGATGTCATGTGGAGGAGTCTGCATGCTTCTACAAAGAAGTCAGAAAACACTTTGAGGGTGTAGATCATTCAAAGTCTTGAAATCTTAGCCAGTGGTTTAATAAATTGATGAGAAACTCAAAACCCATAAGCACAATCCAGCGATGGGAAAACGTGGACACAAGAGCGACAAGTAGGCAGGCTCTTGATGAGTGACTGTTCAACAAGATATTCTTGGATGTCTGAGCAAGCAGGACGTTAGCAGTAATCAATGGCTGGAGAGACGAAGAGGAGAAGCTGTCTCTCCTCAGCAGGCAGTGCCTGAACAGGATATCACTGTAAGATATTCCCCAGATGGGGAGTTAGACAAGAAAAAACTCCAATGGCTTTCAAAGAAGAAGAAGAAGTCAAACAAAGAAATCAGGGTCAAAAAAAAAGTGTCACTAAGAGAAGCTCTGTAAACTTAATCATATATGAAAAGGGACATCTCCTTCCCAACTAATGTCTACTAGACTTTTTTTTCCTACAATGACCATCAGTACCCTCAGTGGTTTGTATCACAGTAGAGCTTTTCGTTTGTATCTTTGCATTACCATACAGGCTGTAGCATCTTAAAAATGTCCGTAATTTATTTTTTGTAATTAATTAGTGTTTCACATTTGTGGTGTTTTTTTTTTTTTTTAAATATCAGATGGCATTTTGGAAATTTGCATAGTGTGGGCATATTGTGAATAGCGCTAAAGTAAAAAAAAAATGTGACTGCAGAGTGGATTAATAAACACTAAAGAAGATCCTTGTGTTTTTATTTTTTCCCCCCTTGAATGGCTAATGCTATCATTTCCATGAAAATGTGATGTGTGGTTTGTGTTGTGTACAACCTAAACTTGGAAACAGATTCACCCATTAAATTTTAAATGTTAAAAAGTAGTCATTTAATGAAAATAGCAGAAGAAAGAATATTGTGCAAGATACAATATACACGTATAAGATGTTAGTGAGCCTTTTTTCTAAATGTTACGCTTCACACTTGGAAAGACAAACAGAATGAGTGGAAATGACCAGGGGCCTCATGCATAACACTGTGCGTAGAATTTGCACTATAACATGGCATAAGCACAAAAGCCGAAATGTGCTTACGCACAGAAAAATCCAGATGCATAAATCCATGCATTCGCCAACTTCCGCCTTCTTCCGCTACTTTAATCCCGGACAGCGTGAAAAGTAACGCTCGTGCACACGCCTGCTGTCCTGCCCCAACTCCTCCCAGAATTACACCTCTTTGAATATACAAATCAATATAAATAGCCCTTAAGCTCAGTGTTCTGTGAAAAGACAATGGCAAAAGCAAGAGGAAAAATGGAGGAATTTCGGTGAATACCAAGTGGAGGCAAGGAAAAACATACTATTTGTTGGTTTAAACAGTGGTATAATCAACAAAAGGAAGCTGATCGACTGACATAGTGTGTCTGAGAAACCCGAAAGCCCAAGTTCACAAAGTCACACAGTGCCTGAAATAAAAAAGAAGTTGTCAGATATCAAAGTCGCCGTGAAAAGGCAAGTCGTAGCCCACCATCTAAATGTGTCATATGAAAGCATATTAGGGTACAGAGAAAAAAAAAGGCACAGGGTGGGGAAAAAGCACGAAATGTCAACTTCAATCTCGAAATTTCCACTTTAATCACGTAGTTTATTTTGTCATTAAAGTAGAACATCATAAACTTCATCTTAAAATCGTTTAATTAACCAGTTTCTCAAATCACATTGTAATTAAAGTAGCATGTTAAATGTTTTGTTTTGTATGTTTTCTTCTATGTGCTCTATGTGTGTGAATCACTAGTGCTTCTTAAACCGGCTCTCTTCTTCCGACTGGACACAAAATCCATTACATTCGTGATATTACACCCCTCTGAATAACTAAAATACTGAGATGTATACGTGATATCTTTTTCATGATGATAGGAGTTAAAGCACGTTATTAAACATGAGAACATGGTGGCACAGTGATTGTGCGTGACCTTCGATGAAATAATTTATTGCAGCAGTACTCAGGGGCGGCTCTAGGCTCGTGGCGGTCCTGGGCAGAGAAAGAATTGGTAGCTCCTTCGCCCGCCAATGTCAATATGGTATCTTATGCACGGCGGATGGCCATGATGGCCAGACACTGCATAGCCACCTTATGCTCATGACACAAGCGTTTAACTTTTGCTGAAATTTGCCGCTGCATTTTTAGCTGTGTCATTATTTTCTCTTTCTGTTTTATATTCAATATATATTGCCGTGGCGGCCCCTGGGATTTGGCGGCCCTGTGCAGGTGCACAGTTTGCACATGCCTAAGGCCACCCATGCAGTACTGTCTCTTTCAGATGTACTAACCTCCAATTCCTGCCCTTCCTTTTCTTTCTCCAAGTAACCGATCGCCACACAATCAGCTCTGTAATAGACGTTAAACCATCTGTAAGCATATAACGCCGATTCTTCAAAACTTTTAAGGAACATTGAAAAATGTTTGTAGTACATGTTTAATTATTATATCCGTCACACCAGTCCCAGTGAAGCATACAGTGCGGGGCAGGAACAATTGTGAGTGGAGCGCCAGTTCCTTGCTAGTGTAGCAACACTGCGTCCTTTAATTATTAACAATATAGATTATTTAAATGAAGTTAAAGTTTTATCTGTATAATATAATAAACATATTTTGCTGTATTTCATCTTAAAAATGATATCATCATCATATGTAAATACGCACTTTATAAAGTGGCTCAGGTTGTGCAATATTATAGCTGTAGTGCAAGTTTACGGTGAGGTGATTGTACTTATAAGTACAAACAGTTCTACAAGGAGCAGTTGATGGACTGATTGAGTGCGTTTAGAGCTCTTGAGATAAAAACTCTTTCTGAACCACGAAGTCCATACAGGAAAGGTTTGAAGCGTTTGCCATGTCAGAAGCAGTTCAAATAGGAAGCATGGCTGAGGCAGCGTGTGCTTGATGCTGTATACCGATAATTCTCTTTCCGATCAGCTGCTCCGAGTGGTGCAGTGAGAGTAACATGGAAAAAGATGATCTGCTGAGGCAACCCCTAACGGGAGCAGCTGAAAGAAGAAGAAGAAGGTGCAGTGAGAGTAACAACGTTAAAGCAGTTATGATATTTGTAGCAGTTTGACCATTCTGTGGACCATGATATTGTTTGTTACTGGTTAATTACAATCAGATGCATTAAACTAATAAAACAATATGCGATTAATTTCAGTGTAATTATAAAGCCGCATCAGGGATGTGGATATGAAAAAGAAAGATAAACCACTCAGGAACAGTAGCACTGCTTAGACGCTGAGTGCCGCCAGTCTGCAAAACTGAGTGGAGAACTTATGTACGGCAGGGTATGAGGTACCGTGGAAATGTGCGTGGCTTTACACCAAGTTTAGGTTTTATACATCGCAATTTGAACGTGGAAACGTTTGTACGCAACATTTCTGTGTGTATGCACCGTTTATACATGAGGCCCCAGGACAGGAAATCACAAACAAAGATCAAGCCAATCTTTTATCTAATGTCAAATCATAAGATATCATAGTAAGAAACTGAACTCAAAAGTCAGAAGCCAGAAATCTAAATAGCACTATTGAACACACACTTGAAGGGTTTTTATTTAGTTATCCACAACTCCCAATTGTTGATGCATCTAATGTTTCAATCTCTATAGCAGTGCTCCAATGCCATTAATTGTACAACCTTTATGTAAACATGCTCTGTAGGAACCATCATTGTATCTTGATGTCGGCGGCAGAAAATGGCAGCGCCCAGGGATAAACAATATGGCAATGAAAATGATACAAAATAATTCTTAATAACTTAATGTGTTCTCCAAATTACAAATAAACGCCAGGATGGGAGTCTGTGCGACAAAACAAAAAACATAATGAGGCTGCAAAGTTGAAAGGGAAGCTAAAGACAATTGCATAAAAAATTGTAATTTTGACACTAACTATCATCTTGACTCCAGGGAGTATTAAGACTTTCCCCAAATAGAAAGGCCAAACAAAACCTGCCAATGCAATACTTAAATGTATTTAATTTAAATTATTTAATTAAACTAAATAAAAGAGTCTAAAGTTTAAAATACAGAGTTCAGAATTAACAATAAATGTATATACAGGGGGAAATGAAGAGGGTGCAGAGAAAACTCAAAGAAAAGATCAAGAAGGCCAAAGAGAACTACAGGAGAGAAGTAGAGGCCAAGCTGAATGGGATATATGGAAAGGACTAAAAGACACTGCAGGCTATAAGCAGTTTGATTGCAGGTAAGATTTTAGAAGTGCAGAGAGGACTAATAAGTTAAATCTGTTCTTTTACAGGTTTCACTATGGCCTTCATGCTCACAGTTTACCCACTCAGGTAACTCTGGGGTTAACTCCTCTTGTGCCCCAACTGTAGTCCACTTTACTCTACATGACCATGTAACACTGTTCACAAACCCTCCCTCACCTTCAGTTTCTATTCACACTTCTGCATACCAACAGCCAGTGTCTCTGTCCTCCTGCACCAGCTACAACAGCTAATATCACTTGTCACGCATGTGTGTCTGATGATCATCCTCAGGGCTTCTCTAAGGTATGTAGTACCACATTGGGGAAAGAGAAGGTGCTGATGCTAACCATGTCCTCATCTTTTTCTCCAGCAACACTGAGAAGATGCCCCAGGACCCCACTCCATCTGTTTTTTCTGTAATAAAATTATGCAGAAGTAGACAGCTCACTGTGAGCAAAGCATGAAAACATTCCAGTGACCCATACTTGAACTTGACCTTGACTGAAGCCGATCGGTGCTGTGCAAGTTCACACCTCACAAGAATTAGCTCAAAGTTCAGTTCACACAGATTAAAATGTTATAAATTCACGTTCATAGTTCACCATTTCAGTTTTGAACTAGTTCATGTTCAGTTCATTTTGTATTTTTAAGGAGCGAGAATAAATGACCCAAGAGTTTACTTTTTCAATTTTGCATGCCTTATATTAGGCTATAATAGTGTTCTTGAATAAAATACAATAATTATGAAGACTTTTTTTATTTATATACACTTTATTGAGTTATACCAAGCAACAAACACGTATAACCATATATACGAATATGCTCCCGGTCAATAAAGAAATTAAATAGATGCAAGTATACATATACAGTAACTTACTGCTCTATTTCCAATCGTGTGACACAAATGGCGACTGTGGAACCAGCGTGTAGGTGAACTAACCTATTACACTCCCAGTCAAAATTCACATCACATATTGCATGTCCAACAGAGAATAATAAAAAGTGGCCTCGCAAAATACGTTTTCCTAAAAGCGAAAGTGGAGTTTCAACGCATGCTCATGTCAGTGGGGGTGCAGCTTAAGCACAAGCAGGCAGACGCAGACACAGACAGTGCCTATTTGATTTTACTTTATTTTTTCCAAATACAAACAAATGGCAAAAAATTAGTAAGAAATAAATATTTGTAAAAATCCACTATTTGTGCTTATCGTACCGTATTCAGAGTCGACTCCACCCTCTACATTACAGGGTAAGGCAAAACGTTTAATCTGGAACTAAACCAGATCCAGAATGTCACATAAAACTGAACTAGCTCAAATTCAAGTTCTTCACCTGCTAATATGTTACGTTAAGTTCACCGCTCTTAGAAAAATGAGCTTGTTCAATGAATGTGCTCTTTTAAACTAGTTCATGCACAACACTGAAGCCCATCTGTAGAAACTTTGTTGCTATTATTTTGCTGTCTTTGCACCAGAGACTGCTTGTGTTTTTGTTATTATTTGGAAGAAATAACGAGGATGACCGATTTGGCGCCCCAACATTCTTTTCCTTGGGACTTGCAAATCTTCTCTCATCTACACACCCTTTTGTCATCCTCATAGCTACCCAGTGCTGACCATCAAAGCAGATCAAGTGAAAGAATAACTACTAAAACAAAGCTACTGGACCTAAAGGTGTAAATCCAAAGGTGATGTTCCAAAGTTATTCAAAGGAGTGTGCTGGGTAACAGTATAGTTTTTCAGCATTATTTTAAATCTGAGTCTAATCCTGAAAAGGTTCCAGCTGTATGGAAGACATCTTCTGTGGTAAGAATTCCCAGAGATAGTGCAGGTGAAAGTCTTAAATGAGTACCGACCAGCACCTCTGACTTCAAACATTATGAAGCCCTTTGGAAAGGCTAATATTGTCTTACTGGTCAGGACAGGACAGTAATGGACCCTCTGCAGTTTTCCTATAAGGACCACATATGGGAGGGGATACTGTCATTTATCTGCTGAACAGAGGCTGCTCCCATCTGGAGAAATAGTGTAGCAGCATGAAGAAATTGTTTGTTGACTTCTCTAGTGCATTCAACACCATACAGCCCAAACTATTGGGGAAGAAGCTCTGATCAATGAGGGCTGATGCTACCCTTGTGTACTGGATGATGGCCTACAGGTTTTTGTGGCTTAAGAACTGTGTGTCAGACATGGTTATGAATAGCACAGGGTGGTGAAGATGTGGAGGTGTTGAAGACATACAAGCACTTCAGGGGGCGTCTGAATAATAGGCTTGACTGGAGTAACAACATTGAGGCCATATATAAGGTCAGAGTCGCTTCTATTATCTGAGGAGAATGTGGCAGTTTGGTGTTATCAGGCCACTCTTACATGTTTTCTACCAGTCTATAATGGCCAGTGTAATGCTATTATAGGTGATGCTAACAGACTAAATACTCGTAAGCTGATTAAAAAGGCTAGCTCAATCCTGGGAGTCAGGCTGAACTCATTGGAGGAAGTGGTATAAAAGAGATCACTCAGAAAGCTGCTTACCATTCTAGACAATGACTCTTATATGAGATTTGGCTAAACAGAGGAGCAAATTTAGTAATAAACTAGGGAAACTGTGTTGCTCCAAGGATTGCAATGTAAGATCATTTCTGTCCTCAGCCATCAGGCTCTATAATGAGTCGACACTTGGCCAAGGTAGAATCATTCCCTGTTTGCTGAATGGTACTGAGCTAGTCGAGAAGATATTTTAACAGACAACAACAATATGCGCAATATATTGTGCCATCATACTGCTCCAATGTATGACATGAAATTGTTGCCTATAAGGATGTGAAATTCTACACTTAGGAAATACATGCACTTAGTAAATTTACTTATAGATAATTCTTGTTATATGTATATTTGTACCTTTTTAGCATACTTAAGATTATTATTCTTGTTACAGGTATATATATGCATTTGTGTGCCCTTTTTGACTGCTACTGCAGTTTCCTATGGGATTAATATCTATCTATCTATCTATCTATCTATCTATCTATCTATCTATCTATCTATCTATCTATCTATCTATCTATCTATCTATCT
>JANRMT010062854.1:124020189-124039518 GCA_026402145.1 Polypterus bichir lapradei | reverse complement strand
TCTATCTATCTATCTATCTATCTATCTATCTATCTATCTATCTATCTTAATAAACAAAACAAAATAAATTGGGTAACAAAAGAAAAGAAATAATAATGGTATCTCAAAACTAACTAAAGAAAAACATTTTTAAAAGAAGAAGGAAACAGCTACAGAACTGAAAAAAAATGCTGAAACTGCCGCTGAGAATACTACAAAGCCAAATAATCACTAATCCAAAAATCTAAAAAATCCTAAGAGCCAAGCACAAAATCCAAACTGAGAATTAAAAAAGCAATATGGTCAAAGGATGTCAAACTTACAAAAGCAAAGTATAAAAGGAACACAGTTGCCTAAAGCAGGCTGATGCTACAGCAAAGCAGTTGTGGTAGCAGGTGGCTTAACTAGCCCTCAGGTAACTGCAGCCCTAATGACCGCACCACCTTAAGGCTGTAAATTATAAAGGCCTTGCCTCTGAAGATTTAACAAAGGGCAAGAGAATGGGAAGAAATAAAAAAGCACAAAATAAAACGTAAAGGGAACAAAGGAAACGAAGAGTGGGGAAACTGACAAAAAGATAAATGTAAACAGAGATGAGGTACAACAAAAGACCTACTAGGAAGAAATTATTTTGTTCCTATCCCGAGGTTTATCTTTATAGTCATTTCCATGGGATATTAGTGTAGATTCCGCTTTATCCAAGGTGCTTTACAAGATCAGGATTGAATATAATTGCTTTCACACAACTTTTAAAATTGAAGAACAAGAGTCTTAATTGTCTTAGTCGTTGTGAGAGGCAAAAATTAAGTCAGCAGCTTTGTGGTTTAAAGTCTACTACAGTGGCTCCTGGGCCACATTGCTGACTAATCAGCTCAGACCCCTTAAGTTGTGCCTTATTCACAAGCTGGGACCCACCTACAGAACTAACTTTCTAAACCATGGCCAGCATCCTGGGTTACTGCATTGTGAAATGGCTTTAACCCCATTTTTGTACAGCTATAAACACTGCTGTATTAGTTAGTTTTCTGATCATGAAGCCCATAAAACAAACCTGGATATTAACTACTTACACCAGAAGCTGGATATGCTGTCCACCCCAGTTCTGCTGTGGCAATGCGTGTGTCCATCACCGTCTCTGAAAGAAAATACAAACATATGAGTTAGAAAGTGGAGATGGACAAATGATTCTTTACATTATTTATGTTATGCTGAATCCACACTTATTTTATACAATGCGGTTTCTGTGGATCATCCACTCTACTGTCCAATTTTTGAATTGAGTAAACATTAAACTGACTTCAGCCATTCCCTCCATATTGAACTTTTCTTCCCAGTATATCAAGCTGTTAATAGCCAGTCACCTCAAGCTTCTATCTGAAAGCACTAATTAAGACTGTCCATGGCTCCTCTGATGTGGCAGTCCCCTTACCAGCCTCACAAATCAGCTCTGCATGGCTTTTAGAACACCTCAGTACTCTTACGAGACAGGGGTTAGTAAACCCTCCTTTTAGGACTTCTTTGTCCTTTAGTAACTATTATGCCAACATGACCAGTCCAGTTTATATAAAAACAAATTGTCCATGTGCACTCTTTCTTTAAAACATGTATATTAAAAACAGCTAACTAATAGAAAGATGATTTCATTTTCTGACTGACTTCAAATCGCTGATGGCAAAAGCAATCACTTCTAAACACCTGCAGTCCCAAGTGTAGTGGTAAATTTAATTTAAAAAGACCTGCTAGGGAACCACATAACCTAACTGGAAATAATAAGGAAAAGGGTTAGTCTATGTTCTGAATGAGAATTTCAGTGGCTTCGATTGAGAGGAACCTTAAAATTGATCTGTGTGCCCTCTGAATGCTGTAAATGAAATGCAAACTCAGAGGTCTGATCAGATTATTAATTTTTCCAGACTGCTATGTCCATGTCCTCCTCAAGTAAAGCTGGCGGTTCAGTGAAAGGCCTTTAACTCTAAAGGGTATTTATATCAATCAAAACTAAGATGCTGTTAGAGGCAAACAAATCAGCTCGGCATCTGCTGATCGTTTCAACCCTGGACCTCTGCAGCTCTGGACAAACAATTAAATTTTCATGGAGTACCAACGAGAGAAATCAATAGAAAATGACGGTCTGTTTCTGCAAGAGCTCCATTAATCATTGATATTTCAGGCTTTTTATTTTTAATAACAAGCTGCTTTATGCAATTACACATCAGCACCAGTGGAAGTTTAATTCTGAGAGGCAGCCTGCATACAGGGATTTGATTTTCCTGAACAATAAACTTCTCTATGAATGAGAAATGTTCTATTCAGACACCACACATTAGGAGACTGAAGGCCAACACCCATTTATCCATCAGTTCACTATATAAAACACTTATCTAGTTAAGGGTTGAGGACCCAGTAATTTAGCCAGCAGAACTGAGAGCAAGCAAGGGAACAGATCTGACCAGGGCACCCATCTGGGCACACACACCTATACTCACTTGAATGAGTCTAATCTAGGCATTATTGGCAGCAATTATTAAGGAAATGATGGAGCATCACATAATGAGATCAAATGTATCAGTGAACAGTTAAAATGAGTTTAGTTGGGAAAAATTGTATTTAACTTATATGACAGTAATCTATGATTAAGCAATAAAAATATATAAACAGAGCGGTACATACATTATTCAAGTAAATTTTCTAAGCATCAAACTACAAGAATTGGGAATTCAAGGTGAGGTGTGTAGATGGATACAAAACTGGCTTAGACACCAAAAGACAAAGGACTAAAGAATGAGGAAGATTTTCTGAATTAGGTGATCTTTAATCTGGGATCCCTCAGGGATCAGTACTTGTGTGGCAACTGTTTTTAATATAAATAAACTTTCTGGACAAGAATACAAATGACAAGCTGGTTACTATAGCAGATGATACCAAACTAGGTAGAATGGCGGATAATCTAGAAGTGGCTGAATCATTTCACAGGAAAACCAGGATGGAATACTGACTTGGGCAACTTTGGTGGAAGATGACATTTAATGTAAATAAATATAACATAATACAATTACAAAGTAAAAATGTTAGATATGAATACACAGTGGGAGGTTTGAAACTTATAAGAAGACCTTGGGATTTGGATACAATAATTAAATCATCAATATCTACATCCAGATAGTGTATACAAAAAATTAAGAAGACTAATAAGATATTAGAATATTTAATGCCAGATGTAAATTAGTAGTCAGAGGAGGTTTTACTTAAGTTATATAACTCACTGCTCTACAGGTTTGGTCTTTTAATTACAACAACAAAAAAAAAGATATAGCAGTGCATGTCCAGAGAAAGTCCAGGGAAGAGCAAATAGACTAATTTTGACAACTACACGACTCAGCTATGAAAAAAAATTGAAACAGTCAAACCTTTTTAGTTTATCAAAATGGAGATTAAAATGTGACACAATCGATCTATTTACACTTAAGAAGTGAACTATCACACTGAATCCTGACTGATACTTTAAAATCATTTTTTTAATCAGAATATAGGCGCACAGATGAAAACATGCTAAAGGTAACTTTCACAAAATTGTCAGAATGTTTTTCTTCCCACAGATAGACAGATAGATAGTGATGAGTTAATGATAGATAGATGGATAGATAGGTGTATGATAGCATTGGCTTTTTTCAAAATGTAAGGTCTTGCTTTGATAAAAAATGTGATGTTATCAGAGAATTTCAGAGTTATTGTCACATGAACACAGTGTAATACAATAACAGTCATCAGGCCAGCATTGTTCTTGTCGGGCAGCATGAATCTCCTACTGTTTTGGTATATTAAAACATAATAATCACAAAATGGTTGGTTAATGGTAAGTGAAAGAGCCAGGTTTCCATTTGCATACATTTTGCATGGCAAAACTCAGTAAAAAAGGGTTTACATATTTGTATTTTAAATTAGATAGTAATGTTAACTTATTTTATTTATTCTTTTAGATGTGCAGTCAGAAGGTGGATGCTTTGCAGCATCTCCCATGTTCCTACTAGTGTCATTAGGCAAATTTGTTGATTCAGGTAGTTTTAGTACTGAAAACTGCATCTCCTTTATCTCTTTCTTATCAACTCCTTTAATGGAAGTCCTTTTCACCTTCCTTTGATTGTGTGTAGCATACCATTTACTTAATTGACATAGGTGCCAATTCGTTCAACCTTACATCGACTCCAACACTATCATTGTAACTGAGAACAACAGAAAGCACATGCACCATCTGCGAAAATGTATTTTTCACTTTTTACCACTAGTTTACTGATGTCTTTGAATGCCAATGTATAATCTGATGTTATGGAAAGGTTTTTGCCTTGCAACAGGCTATGTTTATCTTTAACCCTAATCCATGAATAAGGGGTCTCCAAGACCCCCAGTCGCAGATTATCAAATTCTTTCCCTTTCAAGGTAATGCGACAGCCATGAAATTTTCTGACTTTTCATTTTGTGTTGTCTTGAAAAATGTGCCAGAATCTGCTTCTCATTAGCTTAGTGCAAATAAGTGCTACAGTAGCACAAAGTAGTTGGGGGTCTCCGAGACACCCCCATTCACGGAAACTTTACCATTTTTGTACGAGCGTTTTTGCTTCGTTTTATATTTTATATATGAATTTTCTATTTAAATTTGTATTTTCTTCGGTTTAGATTTTCTTAGTCCTGCCTGAGACATTGCTGGTGTATTGTTTGTCAAGGAGCAAGTCCAGTTGATCTGTTTATGAACAATGAGTCAACGACCAACAAAGAAATTCAATGCAAGTGAAGCCTTGGCTGAAATAATGAAGGAGTTGTCGGATTTCGATACATCAGACAACTCAAATGAGGAGGACAATGATGATGGAAGTGGCACTGTGTCAAGTGATGTGAAACAAAAATTGATAATGAAACAGCCCCGTGGAGATGCAGCAAATGTAGCTAAGAGGCAACGCTGTCACATGTGCCCAAGGACAAAGGAGAGAAAGATAAAGGCTGGTTGCTCCTTGTGCAAACTTCTGGTTTGCCAAGAACATTCAGACCGTTCCCTTGTGTGTCTGGCCTGCAAACAAGCTGAAGTTGAGGCAGATTCTGAGTGACTGTTCTGTATGCGAATCAGACGTGTAACTGACGTCTTGTTTTAGTGCTACTATGACTGTATTTTATATGATTTGGTGAACAATGAACACGCATTACTATTACAAAAGTAACATGTAAACCATTGAAAATTTACATCACATTTACTTCATTTCAGAGGTAATAAAAATTTCTGAAGTTATTGTATTGCTTTTTAGGCAGATTTAACTAGTTTAAAATGGTCTGCAAGATGGGGGTCTACAAGACCCCCCATTCATGGAAAAGTTATAAAAATGGCATTCATGGATAAAGGTTAACACATGTAATATACTCTCCACACACGTGACACACATTTATATTGTGGGGTTTCTGAACTCTTTTAGGACCCAATGAGGCGGCACACCTAAGCACGCTTGCCGCGTCTGTGGAGAACTGCTTGTCTGTTGCCGAGGCAACCACAGGTTCACAGCGCACCAGCAAAGCGTCGCAGAAACAACTACGAGTTGATCGAGGTCGCACTATACGCACCTGTTGCCGATGTGTAATGCAAGGGACATTATAAAGGCAGGGAACAGTATAATTTGGCCACTGACCTGACCTCGACTCTACCTGTTTCCTGTGTCTGTGTATAGGAGAGTGGTAGCTCCTGCTGCAATAAATAACCCTGTTTGTTCAAGTTGAATAAAGCTGGTTTTGTTAAAGTACTGAGACTAAGCCTCGTGGTTTAAAAATATAATACTCAAAGAACCGTCTAATTGTTCCCACCCACTTTTAAGAAAAATTCACTCATAGTTGTCCCCAGACATATTTATTATACGTCTGGCTCTGAGAGACTAGGTACCATCATGCAACTATTTCAGATCCATATATTTCTTTGGGAAGGGCCCAGATGAAAGTATATGGGTTGACAAATGGCTAAGTACAACCAGCAAAGAGACAAAAAGATGTACTCTTAGGCAAAAGCTGTAATCCAGAAAATTGTTATTAAAATTACTTAATAAAAAACAGCACTGTATCTGATTTTTTAGATGAGATCCCACTTCAGTGTACAAAACTTTGTGTGTGCTGATGAAGGTACCCTCCATTTTGCACACTCCTCCTGCCTGATGGGAATTGTAGTCTCTGTATGGCCATTATTTTTTTGGGTGCCCCCTCTAATTACAAGCCCCCTCACCAGTACACCATATAACCTAAATTTTAAGTTGGACAAGTGAAAATGTAGATGCTAAATTTTGTGAAAATGGGTTCAGTCATTTTTGCATGATTCGCAAACAAACAAACAAACAGACATACAAACAACTTGTGATTTTATTTATATAGATGTAAATGATGTCACTACCCACATTAAAGGATAATGAAAAAGAGTCTGCTTTGCTTTCTTATATAGTTTCTCTGTGTACAGCCTGTTATTAATGTGAAGCTCACAAGTACTTGTAGCAATGCCCCACCTTCACATTCACTCCCTCTGTAGTGACTGGACACAAAAGCTCCTTTGTGTGGTGAAAGTCAATAACCAGTATCATGTTTGCAGACAAAAACAGAGTTTGCAAATTGATTCCTATACTCTGTCTCAACCCTTTAGTCAATACTCCCCATAAGTGCAGAATCATTAGTCAACTTTCTGCAAGTGACATGACCGGCTGTTATAGGTACAGTCCGAAGGTAAGGAGAAAACATGACAGAACTGTTCCTTTTTGATGCTTAAGTGTTGCTTACCTCCACAGTCCCAATGACATCTCTATATATATAAAATCCCACGTCCACCTGTCTGTCTGTCCGCTTTTCATAGGAGAACTACTTAATGAATTTAGAAAGTTTTTTTTTTCTATAATTAGCTTGAACATTCTGGTTGATTTTGTGACTTCTCTCATCACGGTAAGAATCATAGTTCACTTGCAGGAGCGATATATTTGCGCTAATCTGAGACAGAGGCTGCGGGCCGTGGGGAGGAGAAAGTGTGATGTCAGGAATATGGAGCCAGGCAGGGCCCTCATCACTGTCCTGTTTCAGTGCTACGTGGTATGCTAGTATGAAATAAATAACTAAGTACTATGGTAGATAGTAGGACTTTGGGGACCTTCAAAGCTTACCTTATGCTGTTTAGGAGAGATTAAGTGAATAGGATTGCCAATCTTGTGTGGCTGAATTGCCTGTTCTCATCAAAATTGTTCTAATCTTTGGGACAGGAGAAGAAAATCAGAAATACTCAGAAAAAGACCCATACAGACGCAAACAAATTTGTGCTAACTCTGCCCAGGTAAGAACTGGACACAGGACTCCAGAACAATAAATCAGGAGTGTTAGCCAATGTGTCACAGACCAATACTTCACCATATTGCAACCCAAAACTTAGACCACAAACTCTTTAGTGTTCAAAATAGCCATATCAATTTAATTGATCTCAGAATTGATTTATTTCTTTAAAAGTTTTTCAAGTATATTTTAACACGTAAATGATCACAGAAAAAATAAAAATGATCTATTAAAAGAAGCAACACATGACCACAGGAACTTGGGTACCTAATGACATCACTTATGACCCCAGTGTGAAAGTTACCATTAGAAGGGAGTGACAATGAGAGCATTTTTACCCTTTGTATCCAAAACTGTATGTAAATATCAAACATAAAATGAGACTCTTCTCAGAAAAGGGCACTTGTGACCAAAACTGACACAGCTACACAGACGCAATAATATACCTTTAAATGTGATGTTTTGCCAAGCTAAAAAGTGTTTGCCAAAGGCATTAGTGGCACTAGATTTACACAGGAAAGGAGAATGACCCATCAGGTGCTTGAGGGAAAGAGTAAAACTCTGTCTGTAGAAGATGTCTGTTTGATGTAAATATATGATTAATGTGTTATGTGCATTCAGTTGACTCTGAATGTCGCTGCCTGAATTCTGAACAGATGCTAAAGATGCGACTTCAGTATAATGTAATTGAGCTGATACCAGCCGGATGTCAGGATCCATCTCCCTACTCCCTTGCTTGTGTAGGTTTCTCTGCAGGATTCCTCAGCTGTATGCTTCTCGACCTGCTGACCTGCTGCATGTAAGAGTTGTGGTCCTATGGCTTCCTTTTCAATTCAGAACAACAACACAATGGGGCTCTGAGTGCTCCTGCATCTTTCTGAACAGACATGTGGCCGATGCTATCGCTATAGTGTTGAATAATTTTCTCAAAAAAAAAAGAAAAAAAAATGACAATCAGCATCACAATAAGCCACTGCTTGTGTAATTATTCCCTGTTAATGCCATTCACGTCTTCCTGGAAAGGCTCTGCATGAAGAATCATTCATCCTTTACGCATTCAGTACCTGCTTCTCTTCATTTGGCTTTGTTAGCCGTTGGAGTCTATCCAGCTAACAAGAGATGCAAGGTTAAAATGAACCTATGACAGAATGCCAGATCATTATAGGGCAACGGTTTCCTGGTTGCAATTAGCATGTCCCTCCCCTGCTGCTTTTGTATCTGCCCCTCCTAGACTCCAGATCTTTCAGCCTTCATAGCGCCCTTTCTTTGCCCTCACGTCTTCCTATATCTTGTTAGCACAGCATTGCCTCCTTCAGGGACCTCAGGCTGTTAAAATAAAATGTGAGTAGTGCATATGTAGGAAAAGCTTTCGCATTTGTTTCTGCTTTATGCCTCTCTTTAAAGCAGGGATGCAAGGCCATTTCTTTTTTAGTAAAAGACTAGCAACTCAATATGCTGCAGCCCACTGCCTCTGAGCTTGAGAGCTTACAGTGCAATAATTGGGTTGTGTTCAAGTCTTGGTTGTGTTTGGAACAAGATTATGTACAGAAGATCTTCTTAGGCTAATCAAGTTACTGGCCCATAGTCACAAACTGGCACAAAGCTGTCCAAACTTAAACAGTTGCAGGGTTTCATCCCTTTCACTGCTCATGCTGGCCCATTCAGAGGTCAGGAATGCATGAATGAAGCGAACAGATACATATTTAAAGTACAGCACATATATACTAAAATGAAAATAAGGAATAAAGATGAGTACAGTGCAGCAGTTTTAATCAAAAAGTACATTAGCTGTAAGTTTTGAAATGTACACTGTGTGATAAGTCACAATTTTTAATTGCAGCCTGATAATGTTTTCTTACTCTGTGTCAACAGTTGGCCTGACACTGGGTTTCAGTAGTATCTCATGGGCAGGACTTCAAGGTCCAGGATCTTAGCTACATGACTAGGCCCGTCTCAAAAAATAAAAAGAAGGGATTCAATTCCAGAGAAAATGGATTCAGTGGTTATAGGAAGAAAATGAAATCCTGGATTCAAGTAGCGACATGGCTCAATAATAAGCATTGGCTTTAAAACCTTATTGGTTGCTTGCTATTTTGTGTTTCCCTAGCTCTTAGTTAAGTTAGAAACTTTGAAATGGGAATAATAAGGTGCTTTAAAAATGCTACAATTACTGTTAGGATCCCTGCCAGTCCAGACAGCCATACACAAGATCTGGAAGAAGACTCGAGCAGATACACCTACAGAGGAGAAAAGCCCCTGCTAAAGAGCTAAAGTCAGAAATAAATGAGCCCTAGGACGTTAACATCTGTGTTAACAGTGTGTGCTAATCAAGCCCATTTCCCCAGCTAGCACTGATGATCGGCGCGGCTTGAGACGTACGGCTGTTATGGCTATCTGCCGTGCTTACCAGCTGTCTGATACTCTTGATCCATGCACAGCTTTTGCAGCTCCTCTCCTTTGAGCAGCTAGAAGCTGTGAATTATAAAAGGGGAAAAATAGCCAAGTTCATGAGTGCACTGCACCAAGAAGGCATAGACTACCGTTTTTAGGAAGAATTCTTTTTAATATAAGATTGGAGGCAAGTGATATAAAAGATTTTCTGTAAGTCAGGCACATCAGAAGAGAGAAGAGTTAATGTTTTACACAAATGTTCATCCTGTCTGCCCTTTTGTTGTGTGTACTTTGGGCTCCTGGACTGTTAGGGCAACAATATACTTTAACCTATGGTGAAACACAGTAAATCTGCTAGTGGATCAGGAATTAGTGCTCTGAATAAGGTAGTTGAAGGTTGTCTTTCAGCTTAGGGTAGCTGATCATAAAAACAGAAAAATAAAATCATGTATGGTCAGAGAAAACTTGGCAATTTTGACATCTCACACCCCCTAGCTTTACCCACCACAGTCAAAATGTATGACCTTGGCTCTTCTCATTCTCAAAGATACAGCCACATATAAGAGACTTGTAGGAAAGATGGTACTTGTCACTGCATGGAAAATTTGAAGCATGAAGATTATGGAGGAATATTTCAGATAAAATTAAATAAGTAAGTAAGTAAATAAATAAATAGTGAAATGTTGACAATAAATAACTAAGATCATGATGATATAAGTGCCCTGAAATGTGTTTTTGTCTTCCTTATTTATGTATTCATTGAATTACTTTATTTAATTCTCGGTACTCAAATGTGGCAATTGGTGCCACGGCCCACCTGCCAAGTTGTTTGCCTGCCTATGGTAAAGTCATCCCTGATGGAGGATCACAGGAATCATGGGAAAGAGGGGTCCTTTCATTGGATTGGCTGGCCGAGCAACGTTTCAGCCGTGGAATGGCCAAATGGGGAGGCAGCTTGACGGATGAGGTCTCCAGGACTCTAAAAATATCCAAATCTTATTATGTGATATCATCTACTGTTAAATTCTGCTCTGTACTTCTAAAATTTTTATTATTATGCTGTATTAAGGATTTGTTCTGTTCTGTGTATTGTATTGAACCCCTTCTTTTGACACCCACTGCACTCCCAACCTACCTGGAAAGGGGTCTCTCTTTGAACTGCCTTTCCCGAGGTTTCTTCCATTTTCCCCTACAAGGTTTTTTTGGGAGTTTTTCCTTGTCTTCTCAGAGAGTCAAGGCTGGGGGGCTGTCAAGAGGTAGGGCCTGTTAAAGCCCATTGCGGCACTTCCTGTGTGATTTTGGGCTATACAAAAATAAACTGTATTGTATTGTATTGTACTTTATTTCAGTGAAAACATATGCATCTTGAAATATGCCTTAAAATGAAAACTGTCATTTTCATACGTCAAAGTTTACTGGATGAACTCTAACAATGACTGTGTTTTGATTGGTCACTTGTCAGTAGAGAGGAAACACACAGCCACAACTTTGTACGTTTTTATGAGCCACGAGATTCCCAAAGCAAGCAAAGCACATGCTCCAAGTTATGATGGTGCACATCTGTGACACACATCAGTGCAAGAAGAAGTTGGCCAAAATTACTGCCATGAAGCAGCTACAGTACTTTTATTTAACTAGTCCTGAATTTATCATCTTGCATCTGACATTTGGTGTCTGCCCATAAATATAGCACTTGATAGCCAAACATTTATGTGCAATATCCCAAAAAAATCAAAATAGAACATTAGTACATTGTGAAGCCTACAAACTCATTCACATGTTTACAACTGCTCACACTGGGCTAAGCTTAGAATTGCCACTCAAGATGGCCAACATGTCTTCAGGTAAACACCTAATCAGTGAATGAAATGAAGGCTCATTCTAAATCTCTCTCCCTCACTTAAATTTTTGGAATTTTAATTTGTTTTCTTTTTTCTTGTCAATTATTTTTGTCTTTTTGTTAATTAACTTGTTTGCGATGGTTTATTTACTTTAGTATTTAATTATTTCTCAGTAGTTATCTTCTTTTTTTGGTAATTGTTTTGTAATGATCTTTCTTTTGTTTCCTAATTGTTTTACTTTTCCCGTTGTGTTCTTCTGTTTTTGCGGGAGGGTCTCTTCATATTTCAGGTAAGCTGGTAATGGGGCCACCACATGAGCCCCTATTTACACCATTATCAAGTCTAATTTCAATTGCTGGAGCATTGGGTTCCACACCCTTTGTCTTTGGTGCCCTTCTCTGAGCTATCCAATATTTTTTAAAGGTAAAGATTGAGGTCATTTAACTGAACAATGAACTATTGAGAATATTCTTTGTTTAAGGATTTTTCCTTTTATTGTTTTTCTAATTCACCTTTTATTCTAACTATTTATTGTTTATTTGAAACTTGATTTTGTGGATACCTCTCTTTTTGTGACTATATAAGCTATTGTTAATTTAGCATTTTAGTACTCTTTTCTTTAGTGGGTATATTTTTTTTTCTTTCATGACTGATACAATGATTCCTTTTTGATGGTAATTGAATTATTAATCTTTTCGGTGTAATTTTGACAAATGCTTTCCTTTTTTGTGTCCTAATGTTTTTTTTTTCCTTTTGCCTTGAGAGCAAATCATAACATGTTGGGATTTCAGTCTTATTTACTTGAGTATGTGTGTAATACTTATATGAAAATATGTCATTAAAAATATTTTATATACTGTAGCTTGTTAGCAAGGCTAATTACTTCGTGACACTGTGTTGTACAGCAAAGAGTGGAAAGGATGATACTCCTTAGGATCACTTTACCCTTAAAAAGATGACTGCATAGCTTGGATAAACGGTGGTATTTGGTACACTTTATTAAACTCCGACGGGAAATTGTCTTTTTGTGTGACCTTTGGTAACAAATATTATTGTTATGATATTCAGACAGATCAAGATCTTGAACTCCCTCATTATAATTGTTATGCTGCCTATTTATTCTGTCAGTATTTATAAGAAGCCATACTAGGAAAAACAATTGTATGACAGTATCACCTTAGTTGCACGCTGTATTTTAACTTTAGTGTCAAACTGGACAAACTGAAAAAAAAAACAGCATTTGTTCTCATATTTTTACAAGGTGATATGAAGTTTGCAAGGCCTCCCCTGTTATTCAAAAACATTTCCATAAGTAGCCACGACGTGCTGGGAAGGTAGATGTTGATCACCGGGTGTGCTGGTTGGTTGAATGCATTTAAAATTATTTATTGTAGGGTTTCTTCATATTCATTTTGCATTATTTGGCTTGTAATCCTCCATTAACCATTGGGATACTAAATAACTGTAACATCATGGGGTCAAGGTGACGTGATGTGATAAGCATATACAAGTTAGTGTGTGATGTCACAATAGTCATTCATCCATTTAAAGAAATCTGATACTATGATGAAATCAACAGCTCTTCTAATTTCTTTAGGTTTTGTCAAGCTTGATAGGCTGATATTATTTTTGCCACTTTTGAAGCCCTTATTCTGTTATTCTGCACATCGCTTGCTTTTGGAATATTCTGCTACTCCTATTTTTGTGCAGTTGTGTTTTTACAGCAATATGCTCATTTGAATCCATTAGAGAAGGTTAGATATTGCAGGAGCTCACACAGACTGCTTACAGTAGGGTCAGGTGGGTTAAGCAAAGTCTTCTGAAAGTGTTTTAAGGCCACTGTAGCAAGCTCAGATTTCCAGGTTTGTGACAAATCAGGAACGTGAGTGACAAGATCTTTATTGTTTTGGAAACTCATTACTGTACATCAAAATTGATTAATAATGGACATAATCAGTCACTTTAGGAAAGGTAAAGACTAAAAATAGGAACTGAATCCCCATGTGGACCTGTAAAAATTCCCACATGAGAAGCATACTTCTGAAAGAGAGAAGAATAAGCTAATGAATGGAAAGATGGCCAGCCTTCAGGAAAGTGGTGGCCTCCTGAATTTAAGTGAATGTGTTTGGAATATTCCTCAGATATTTTTAAATAAATAATTATAAATAATAGTCGATCTGCATATTCTTTTGTGAAACTGACACTAAAATGCATTTCACAGGTAATTTCACGGTATTGAAATGTGAAATTCAGTTTTTTTTTTGTTTTCAATTTTTTTTTGAGGAAAACAAGGAGCACTAGCCCTTAAAGCCTCATTCATATTTCCACATTTACCTGTGTTCTTTACTTGCAGCTGCGTAACACATATATTTCATGCCATGCTGGTATAACCAATTCTCTTTATGCTTTTTATTGACATCACCATGGAGAAGTACCGTACATTTTGTAAAAATATGTGATTAGGACACACAAAAACACACCAACATGCACAGTACTGTGCTTTATCCACAAGAAGAATCAGAACATGGAATGTCATTGCTGCCATAAAACCCCTTACTGCACTATTATCTTTTTATTCTATCTGAGGAAAGCACGCTACTGGTGGGGTGTTTTTTTTTAACTACAGATTTTTATTTCATTACTACATTATTGGCTGGTGCTTGTAAAATTAATGTATGAAAACACTTTCAGAACAACCGCCTTTCTCCTTGTGTCAATGGTATGAATTTCGCTTTAAGCAAAATGCAATTTATTTTGAGAATTATTTTGCAAAGCGAAACACTTCAGACTCAATTCATGCAAATCAATATTCTCATCATCAGCCATAACCAATCAGTAGGCTACTATGGTTCAGACGTATAATGACTGAATCTCCAACTAAAGTCACTACAGTTGTTTAACCCTGTTGAGCTAATAAAGCCTAATGACTTCTAATGGCATTCTCCAAGAACTTGCAAGTTTGTTGCATTGGGTGAAATAAAAAAGGAAAAGATGATGTGAAGACACACACATCCAAGGTCTAATGCTCATTTTCAAGGGTCTCAAGAAAAGTGACCATTATAACTCTTCAAAAAATGGACAATTCAAAATTTCAGGAGCCAGTGACCACATGGAGGTCTGAAATATTGAGTGACACATCTGCATGTACAGCTGTCTAGGGTGATCAAGTAAACCTGGGATTCAGGGTCTTGATTATTTTTCTCTTGTTAATTTACTTATAATCTTGCCAACTAAAACAAAAGTATGCATGTACATTGATGCTCCAGTTAAAGGTATTTATTGGTTGTTGTTATAGATACCCATGTGATTAGTGGGTTGTAGAACTTTGGTAAAAGCAAAGTTTGATTCAACCTGCTGAACAATACTGTTTCAATATAAACTAAACTTAATGGTCTCCACTGAAAGTGGAAATATGAAAGAAACAAATCAAGAGACAAACTCAGCTGGAGAAAAATACATCACATTATTCCAGAAGGAGCCAATGTCCAAATAGTCGATTTTAAGCTGCTGATGAAATTATCAATACCTTGAGAGCAGGCCTTTTCTTAACATCTTAGTTTTTTGCAGTAATAATTATCTGGTTGTGTACAGCATATCAAAATTTAAATTGTATTTCAGAGCTGTCACTGACTCTGGGAATAGGAGAGGTGCATCCTTTTTTCACGAAAAAGTCAATCCTGCCTCCTGTGGCACCCAGTTAGTAGTACAGCACATACCATAAAAATCAGACCCTGTCTTCTTCATTTCCCCGGAGCAGACACCGTGACGCTTCTTACACTTTATACCATCAAATTCTACATACAATGTAAGTAAGAAAATGAAATACTAGGTTCAATCTTTAGTTTAGGTCAACTAAATACAGTATATCAAAAACACCCTTCTTCAAGCTTTGCCCACATTTGTTAATTTTCTTTTCATTGATGTGTTATTTAGTAATGAAACAGTTAACATTAATTCCAGTCTTCCAGTTCATCCAATAAAAAGAATTGTATCTTTTAACTCCCCTGTGACTTTTCCATGTTATGCCGGGCTGTTACCCACAGAGGCTGGCAAACCACTCTGTGGAAAATTGACAGTTAAACCATCCTTGGTTTCCCTCAAATCCTTCCATTCCGTGAAGTCTCTTTCAAAACAGGTGTTGTGAGTCCCCCAGGGGTATTATCTCTCGTCAGCCCGCAGTGAAAAATGCCCTCCGGTCACCAGAACAGATCGCACATCATTTGCATTCATTATCATAGTGTTACACAAGTGGCTTCGACTGAAACCTAGCTGTCACGCTATCTTTAATTTGTCATTTGCATTTTCATTTTGCCTAATTGTAACTCGATTCACTCTTTGTTCTTTACCTGCTAACTTTGGGCAATGACAAGGAGCAAGAGAAAGATAAGAAAACTCTTAATAGATTTGGTCAAATGAAAGCGGTGGTCCTAAACTTGCCTTCCCCTCTCTTTAGCCATCTATGCTCACAAGCAAAGGTTGTACATCTGAAAGCCTAAATGAATGATTAATTAGAAGTTACTCTTATGATGTTGCTCTGCATGATCCACTGAATTCATTCCACGTACATGTATTGTCATGAACCAAATATTTTTATTGCAATTTGAATAAAAACTAATAAAAGACATGGAATAAATTTTATAAAAATAAAAAAAGGCTTAAAGGGACAGCAAATCATTTATAAATATCACCTCAATCCATATGTTGATTGCAAAAACATAAATTAGAATAATAATCTGATTCAATTTATCATTATAACAAATTCATATAAATGAAAATGAATATTTAATGTAACATGATCAACAGGTAGCTCATTTTAATTATATACATACATGAGATAACATATGAATTATGCAAAAAGCTCATTACAACAAAAAATAATATAAATCTCTCGCAATAAAATATAAAAGAACATGTTTATAGTGTTGTTTTTCAAAATGTAAATTATTTGTTAAGGCTAAATACAGTTTAGAATAGAATATAAGGCTTGTGAATGCAGTAAATTGTGCCAAGCCTAGCAGTTGCAGCTGATCTAGTGAAGCACCAACCATTTCAAAAGACAAATTCTTCTACCAGGGACACTCAGTGTGAGACTGTTGCTTGGGTCTCTAAAACAGAGGGAATATTTGAGCTTGATATGAAAGTAAAGGCCTCATTTAATATGTAAAAACAAAAATCCAATACCTAAAATAAGGCCTGAGACAATATAAAGTAAATGAGCAGTCAAAAACTCCAAAGTAAAGAATGCATTAAAACTCAATAAAAATAACTTAAAGGTTGGAAATACAGGGTAAAAGAAAATGCGTATTACTCTAAAATTGGTAAGGAATATCCATTAATTCATTTTCTAAACCATATAATCCAACTGAAATTTGCAGGAGTTTGAAAACTATCCTGGCAATATGGGGCACACGACTGGTACTAAACCAAGAACTGGCAAATTATATTCAATATGTAATCATTGTTTTGGAAGCGCCTGAATTTTGGGATGGCATTTGGACGAGGAGATGAGGCACAAACAAAATCTATGAGATCTATGTTAATCAAACAACACTAAACTAAAAATTGAGGTCAGTGAACTTTGCCCTAATTTAAAACACTTCTCAAAAAATATAATCAAAGACCACAACAAAACCTTTTAGGGAATATCCACAATATTAAATGAATAGAAGCAGTGCATCACCATATTTTATACTGACAACCTAGTGACATCTCAAGTGTTAACATCCAGAAGTAATGTGAATATTACCAATAGAATGCACAAAATGACAGCGCCCATTACAAAAACAGAGAATTCAAATTGCGTTTGCAGTGAAACACAAACATAACATGAAAATAAACATCAAGTTTATTATTCACAAAATAATAACAAAAAATAATTGTAAGTATTTGACAATCCTGAAATCTTGACAAACCTCCAGTGTTCAATATGAAATTACTAACAACAAAGGCAGCACAACATCATTGAAAGAGGAACACAGGACTGAAAATATACAGACAGTGGAAACAAATGGTACAAACATCAATAAGACAGTAAGTAGCTTAACGGGGCATACTGTATGTCAAAATGCATTTTTGGAAAGCACCACAGCATAGAATCAACCAGTATCTGGAATTGTAATGGAGGACTTGTTACCATTATTTCACATTACTTAATTGCTTCCATCTTTTTGCCTCTGTATGTATTTTCCAAGGAAGGCTATTACCTTTTACAGGAAATATTTATGAGAAGACACTAGAGGTCCGACACTTTACCACTTTACTGCTTCAAGGTGGCTCACCTATAAAAGTCCTCTTCTAACTAAAACTTCTAATGAAATAAAGTAGTTAGAGTAAGCTCAACTAGAAAGAGTGAAGAAATATAGTCTAATAATTAATCAAGCAGACTACAACACATATGGGTTACTTAAGCTCTGTTTGACAGTTTCTAGTCCCTCATGACAACCAGGTGCCTAACCACTTCCCCAACTCTTTCTTCTGTCTGACTCTTATTTTTTTCCATGATGTGCATATTGCAGTGAGCTCTAGTCATCTATAAAGACAAAGTATGCAAAACTATAAACTTTATTAACTTTATTAACTAAATAAATAAGAGAACACCACTGCAGACTCTCTTGGCCTGCTTTATACAACTAACCCCTATATGTCATGGGGGTGACCTGTCCACATGCTCTCCAAAGTAGCACCAAGCTAATGTGGTCAATCCTGACTTTCCATAGACACTCACTTAACTGTTTCCAGTTTTGAGTGGACATCAGTGCATCTGTCAGCTTCAATTTTATCCAAATTATTTTAATTTTGTTTTTTGCTACCTACCCTGATAACTTTTCTTGATTATAGTCCTCCGGTCTTTGTAAAGAAACTTTTGATGATGTTTGCTATGAAAGATATTATATAGAATAAAGGCAGACTGATTGATCAAATGCAAGTGTAAATGATGAGAAATGATGTACCTACTAGTGCAAAAAAAGCATGGAAGAATTATGAGCTGATATAAAGCCCTTACATGTATACATGTAGGCAACACACTGAAAAATAAGCAAATCTATTGATTTTACCAAGGAAAAGTATAAGGCGGCAGCTAGCAAATTACTGCTCTGTCTATTGAAGTGTAACCTGTGTCATAAACCTAATTTAATACTTGTATTAAGCAGCAAATTTGTAGGCAGAAGACAAGAAAATGTACTTTTATTGGACACAACCCTATTAAATGTTGAAGTCTAATGAACTCCAGTACTGTACATCAAAAACTTAACTGACACAAAAAAAATCAAAGGTGATCTCTTTCATGGTCAAACAGCGAATTGCATTTCTGGAACAAGCTGAACCTAAGCCTGGCTGATTTTCTTTTTCCATTTCTTTCTTGCCCTCACCCATTAAAGCAGGGATGATCAAAGCATTGTCAGCTACAAGTTCCCAGCTGTGATCAACCGGTGACATTTGTTGGGATTTACCACAACAAGAAGCACATTTCCAGCTGTGTTCTTGTAAAGCAACAAGCCTCTCAATCTCCAAAGAGGCAACAAGTGAAGTTGAGCATTCAGTAGTAAAATGTGAGAAGTGGCATTTGAAAACATTGCACATTGTTTATAGTTTATCATGAAAATCAAAGATGAGATCTTGTTTTAGCAAACCTTCCCTATTTTATACAGATTAAAACAATGCATTCCAATGCCTTAAAATAATTAAAAGAAAGGATGTTCCTGGAGCCTTCTACAAAGTATATATTTATATAGTGCACCTTCTTTCTTTCTTTCTTTCTTTCTTTCTTTCTTTCTTTCTTTCTTTCTTTCTT
>JANRMT010062854.1:123998355-124015218 GCA_026402145.1 Polypterus bichir lapradei | reverse complement strand
TTCATCCACCAAGAAAAAAAAATAATGCAGTTATACGAATTGTACTGAAACGGGAGGGAATGGCAATTAAAAGACATTAAATATAAATCAGATAGCTGCACTAATGAGCGCAGGTATAATTAAGGAAAATGGGTTATAGATAATCATTTTCTTTCTATTACACGACCACCTCGATACCCTGACAGTTTCTAATTATACTGCGCAGGTTTTTTTTTTTTATTTGGTGGGGTGGAGGTAGTGGTTAGCGTCTTAAATGAGTTTTCCTTTTCATTAGCGTGAGCGTCTTGTGCTCCGCAAGTCGCAGAGCCGCCCCGCTAATGCGGTGAGAGCGCGGCGGGCAATTAGACTCGACCGAGGGGCAGCTTCTCCACTCCCACGCTGCGCTTCTCCCGCGAGGAAAACACCGCCTCAGCTCTGCAGCCTCACTCCCAGCCTGCTGACCCTCTAGGGCTTCCAATAAATTAACAATAAAATTGCACTTACTCCCAAGTGCCCCAAACCTCCCAACCCCCCGAATCAAACCTAATTATGAGCGAAAATCTGAAGGCACCATTAAACACATTAAGCCGTCGGTCGAGGGTCAGTGGAAGCATTTGAAATGACACGTGCGCTCTCTCCAGACGCTGCCTGCTAAAGCGAAGGCGCGATGGGCGGGAGAGAAGAGACGGCTTCTGATGGCTCCTCAGACGCTACCCACCTGTCATGCTTTATAAAGCAATTCTGGTGCGTAGACTTCAATGTTTAAATTAGTTTACACGATAGTGTGTAAAATGATGACCAATTTTTTTTTCTTCAAAATTGTGACCACTCATTTAATTTATATTGCACAACCAATCAGATATCGATTAATTAAGGGTTGATTAATGATCCTTTAATAGGCAATTCATTGATAACAAATGGCATTTGAACTGTTAAATGGCAGCACAGTGCTTCATATTTCTGGGATATCCAGGTTTTATTTTTTATCTGTGTGAAGTGTGCATGTTCTCTCAGTGCTGTTCTTACTCTAGACACAGTTCTCCAATTAAGGTCTGTTTCCTGTATGGGCTCCCATGCTACTGGGACTCCTTATAACTCGGTAACAGGAGAAAGAAACACAGAAATGAATAGTTGGGTGATTCCAGAAGTTTACTATCCTATTCTGTTATTTATCATTTTTATTTTTTAATTTTTTTACTTTTTGAAAGGCTTTGGGGCATTCATTAGTAAATTTGGGGCTGTTTTGGGGTGTATGTGGCGATTGGGTTTCTAAAATGAGTAATAAGGATAGGTTTCCTAAAAATCTGTAAGACAGAAGGAACATAAAGAAATTCATACGGCAGAGGCATTCACTTTCAGCACCATGGACAAATACACTGTGATTCTAGTGAAACAGTTTCAGTCTGGGAGCTACATGGAATAGAAGAAGCCAAGAGTTCATGAAATATTTTGCTTAGAGGTTTAAGACAAATTATGCTTCATTTTTGAGATACTCCATCCAGGTCTGGGTCCTGCCATATGTTGGAAGCTGCTGAGTTAGACTTTTAAACATAACCCTGAGTTTAAGAACACGGTGGAAAGAAAAGATGTATACATTGTATATTAAAATTTGATTTGGTCCTGTTGGAGCTAAGAATCAAAGAGAAAGAAGACCTAGGTAAAAGGTTTATTTTGGAAGTCATGCCCATTGTCCAGTAGGGGCTACTCTTTCACACCCAGTGCTTTGACAAGCTGCCTTTCAGAGGGGGTCTTAAATGGAGATCCTGACTGCTAATGATATTTGCACACACTTCTTTTTTGAAGTCCACAGCCTTCTAACTGGCACTGTAGCTGCTCAGTGAAAGGGGTTGAGAGAGAAAATAGACTACTGCATTTTCTGCAGCTGGAGCTGCACTGCAGTGCTGTGGGAGTCCATTTAAATGCAAATGTGTTGACTGAAGGAACATGGTCACCTTTGGAACATTTTGGACTGGCTGTTCAGAGGGTGTTGAATTTAGAAGACAGTTTAGTTGAAAAGGAAAATGTTCAGTAACGCACCCTGAGATATTTAGGAAGTTAGAAGGAAAAATATAAGTGAGAGTAATCTAAAATTGGCCTGCAGTGGTTCCTGCTTCACACTAGATGCTGTCAGAATAGATTCCTGCTGAATGTAAACCTGAATTTGCAGATGTATGGATGTATGGATAAGTAACATAGAGGATAATCAAAGGTATAGGTTCATCACAGAATATTTTTCAATGATGCTGCGAATGACTCATGCACCATCCAGGGAGTGTTCCTGCCTTGCTCTTGAATCTTGCATGTATTGCTTGCTTCAACTTCCAGCCAATTCTGCTTGAGGCTTGAAAGATGGATGGATGAATGAATGGATGGGCTTTGAAGTACCTGGGGAGTAGAAATTCCCTCCCTGATCAATACTTGCACAATAATCTTCTTCACATGTTTTGGGGTGAATTTTAGAGAAAGGTATTTCAGAGTTTTGAACAGGTTTGAAAGATTTTTAAAACAGGCATTGATATGATTTAGATTGTTTCACTGAGGAAGGAAAGGGAACCGAATAGTTTAGGAAGCAGTGACACTGCTCTGACATTACAGCAGTAAAGGAGCAGGAGAGGGGATGGGTACACCTTAAAATGTCTTCTGCATTAAATTTAAAAAAGCCCAAAGCTGAGATGATATAAATTATGATTTCAACTCCCAAGGCAATGTTCCTGCCTCACATCCCTCAGCTCATTCAGGGCATTTCTGAATAAAGCAGTCATGGAGAAGTGTAAAAGGTAAAGAATGTGCTTCATGTGGAAAGAGGGGTCTGCCATTATTTCATACCTCCAGCACTGCACCAGTTAGTACAGTTTGTCAGAAAAGTAGGTCTCACACTAGTTAGAAACAAAAAGGTCACTCTTTAACCTATACCATTTCCTCATGACCCTAACGCTAAAACTCTCAAGATTTCAAGTGCATCAGCAGCTAGGCCTAAAAAATCAATAAGTTACAGACACGCATCCATAATTAACATGAACAGATTGTGTTAGGACATGAGATCAGACAGCCGACAAAAAGGAACGAATTTACATTTTTTGAATGTCAGATTAGGATATGCAGTGAAAGCTGCCTCCCTCTCTTTAAAAATTAAACCTAACGCACTTGTTTCCAAATGAACCCTCTAGTGAAAGAGGCCCTGAAGCATGGCCACCCCTGGCTGCTAGGGAAGAGCAGAAATTCTACTGCAGAGCTGAGGCATCTGATACTTCAACAGAAACCCTCAAGAACTAGAAATCCAGTATCTATTTGTCCTATGTGATCCCTGCAGCCCCAAATCCTCTGGCCCACAGCGTCTCTGTGACTTGTCCTTATTTGCTGCTCCATTTTTTTGCTTCCTTACCTACACAGTGAACATGTCTGTAAACACGTCCTTCCTCTGTCAAGTGCGCCCTGTGTCTTGTGAACTTCTCCGTACTAAATCATGTAGCGATTTGCACATCTTGTCTCTGTTAATGTGCTTTTATCCGCCCATCAGTCAACAGAGCTTCTCTGGTACAAGCACTTCAAGGCATCCTGTGTTATGTCCCACTGGCATTATTTCATTTCTCTCTGGCTCTTTATTTCCTTTTTATATTATCAAGATTTTTTTTTTACTTAGAAATGACAAAAAGTGTGCAACATTTCTTGGAAAAGAAACAAGAGTCAACTGTCCATTTTAAATGGCTGTATTAGTGAGAAATATCCACGACAAATAATAATAAATGTCATTTCAAGGAGGAAATGTTGCATCCTTCATTTATAACAGTTATAAAGCTTATATTATATTAATGAATGGCACAGAGGGACAGTGATTAGTGCTGTTTGTCTTGCATCTCAAGCGACCTGGATTCAAATCTCAGCCAGCTCACTTTCTGTGTGTTCTTCTTCTTCTTTCGGCTGGTCCCGTTAGGGGTCACAACAGCGGATCATCTTTTTCCATATCTTCCCGCCCTCTACATCTTGTTCTGTAACACTCATCACCTGCATGTCCTCTCTCACCACATCCATAAACCTTCTCTTAGGCCTTCATCTTTTCCTCTTGCCTGGCAGCTCTATGATTAACATCCTTCTCCCAATATACCCAGTAACTCTCCTCTGCACATGTCCAAACCAACACACTCTCACCTCTCTGACTTTGTCTCCAAACTGTCCAACTTGAGCTCACCCTCAAAAGTACTCATTCCTAATCCTATCCATCCTCATCACACCCAACGCCAATCTTAGCATCTTAGCATAATTCTGCCACCTCCAGCTCTGTCCCCTGCTTTCTGGTCAATGCCACCATCTCCAATCTATATAACATAGCTGGCATCACTACTGTCCTGTAGACCTTGCTTTTCACTCTTGCTGATAACTGTCACAAAAATCACTCCTGACACTCTTCTCCACTCACTACACCCTGCCTGCACTCTCTTTTTCACCTCTCTTCCACAACCCCTGTTACCCTGTACTGTTGATCCTATCTGCACAAATGTATGTGTAGATTTTCCCCAAGCAACTATTTTTCCTAAAGACATTTGGGTGAAAATAACTGGTGATTCTAAATTGGCCCAGTTTAAGCAAATGTCAGTGTAGGTGTGTGTTCTACAATGGACTGACACCACATCTGGTAATTGGTGCTGCTACCATAGAGTTTAACTCTTGGGCATTGGATTAAATAGCTTTCCACAGATAAATGTTATTGTTTGCTGAGTATCAATGATGTACTTCAGATTTACACTTTGTTTTATTGAAGCATGTCACAAGATCAACTTCTGTTTACATTTGTTTTGTTAAACTGATTTATCCAAAACAGGAAGATAGAGATCTGATTTAGGTATCAAAAAAGCGTTATTAATCAAACTATATTCTATACTAGCAAAATACCTGTGGTTCGCAGCGGCGAAGTACTGCCTTAAAAATTTTATTAAGAAGAAAAGTAAACCTTTTTAAACTGAGGGAAAATATACCAATAATTATTTGTTAAGGATCTCTTTGTATGCCACGTTGTCAGTTTGCCCCTCCAGTTGTAATATGACCAAGCTGTGCGCTGAGCTTACTCTTGAGCATGCAATGTACAGTTGGCCATGTAAAAAGCAATCTTGCCTCAAATCTCACAGCTTGGATTGCTGCTGTCATAATCGGTTTGAGTTTCATGGTTTGTTTCAATTCTGTTAGTATTTGCAGGACTTGTTGTGTTGAAGTAACATTCGGCATCTGTCAAGCGTTGTAAGCATACAACCGGTTTCATCGATAACTTTGCATCCAGCTTTTGAGAGTTTAAACATTCATAAACATCAAAGTGTCCACTACTCAAATTGTCACCTGTGAATCTAAGATGTTTAAGAGGTATTGGTGGATATCCAAAGGTGTAAAATACTTGGCCATTTCAGTCCACTTGAAAGCAACAACCGAACAATTCAGCGGCAGCCATCAACTCACATGCAGAACCATAGGTGAAGGGCTTGAGCATTTCACTCTTATAGTGCTCCTGTGTAGTATAATTATTTCCTGTACCGTCATCAGTCCAAACCTTGAACCTGTCCCAGTCATTCAATACGTAAGACACAATGTTCCTCTGGATATCAAGAGTGAGCCTGATATGGCCGTGCAATCTGTAACACAGAGAATGGAAAAGGCAGGCGCCATCTCTGGGCATGGAAACCACTCGGTAAGTGACAGTTCTTTGATCGATGGTGATCACCTCGATAGACATGTTAATGGGGGCATGGTTGGAACGATAAAGGAAATGGGTACCTGAACAATGTAAACTAAGTCTAAAATACCTATACAATCACTATAATCGTAATAAACAAACAATAAAACAGCAGAGAAGCCGTGGATTAAATAAAAAGGCTGCAGTTATCAGCAGGGAGACGTGAATACCATGGCGAAGCAAGGAAGGGAATGAAGAGACCAGAGCGACGGATGGCCTTATATAGGCAGGCAGCCAACAACGTGGGAGGTATGGGGATGGGGGACCCAACGCCACCTCACATGGCGATTGAGCTGCAGGCTATGGACGTATATATGTACGTAAGTAGGATTCAGTTAGCATTGGGAACCCGTGTACCATATTTCTTGAAGATGGGCCCATAGGTAACAAAGACCGTTGGAAAGTTCAATATGGCAGCCGACAGTGGCATCATACCACCAAAATAAGTACGTACATCGGTTTCGGTTAGCGCAGGAAAGCCACTTACCAAATTTCATGAAGATGGGGCCATAAATAAGAAAGTTACCGTTACACGTAGAATGTCTAAATGAAACCTGTTTAACTTTTGTAAGTAAGCTGTAAGGAATGAGCCTGCCAAATTTCAGCCTTCTACCTACACGGGAAGTTGGAGAATTAGTGATGAGTGAGTGAGTGAGTGAGTCAGTCAGTCAGTAGGGGCTTTGCCTTTTATTAGTATAGATATAGCATCTTTCACGAAAATAATATCCCAAGACATTACAAAGCAAAGACAATGCAATTTAAAGCAGCAACATAGCAAATCACAGTAGACGGAATGATCCATCCCTGGACATGGTCAGTTCAGTTGCATGGTGTACCTCTGTACATACCCACTCAAGGCAGGCCAATGTAACAGTCTCAAATCATTAACATACTCCTTTAGGTTGACACTGTCATCCAAGACGATTTGCACAGGAGGGTTAAGTCACTTGCTCTGGGTGGTTACATGATCCTTCTTATCACCAATGTGGCACATCTAATAAAAGAGGCATGCTGGACCCTTTTCAGGTTCCATACCATGTGAGTATACCTTCTCCACAGCCACGTATAACAATAAACATTGTGCTACCCTTATTTGAATCTCATTGTGTCACCATATCACCCGGGTACTGTCACAGTTACACTGGCTCAATGTTCATGTATGCAACTCCTTCAAAATTTGTATCCTCCCATATAAAGCAGTTCAAAGCCCAGCCCCTCACTATATCTGTGACCTAATCAATCCCCAAATTTCTTCGCACTCACTCACTATTCAGCATTTCTATTGCAAATTTAGAACCATGGGGAAGAGATTTTCCTGTAGTGCTTCTTTGCTAAGGAATCCTTTGAAAGTGGCAATTAGAATTGTCCATTCTTGGCTGCTTTAAGAAGCTCTTTCCCACTATTCCAAAAGACATTTCTTCTTCCTTTAGGCAAAGTACACTAAACTGATCCTAGATAGGATGCATAAGAAAATACCCCTAGTGGGGGAATTCTGGAGTCACTGGCTAAAGCATATATTAGGGGATAGAATAAAGCCCACTCTAGTTTTATTTCTGAAGTGGTTCATCATGTGCTAATTGGCCTCCTACAAAACTTCAGAATAAGCTTTGAGATTTAGAACATAGAAATGGGAGATGAGGAGTATGTCAGGTAAACCAATTTGAGTTTTCAATTAACTAAAACGAAGTTACACATTTTAACATGCTCTTGTTGGTCATGGCACTGGAGAGAGGCAACGTGTTCCACTGTATTCATAACAATATTACAATGAGTGTAAGTGAGGACTGAACTGGCCACCTTATGCTTTCAGCAAACAATAATTAGAACAAGAGGAAAAAATGTATACTCAATACAGAAGGGCATCCAAACAGTTTAACTAAAATTAAATCAAATTACAATAAATTAGCTTGTATTTCATACACTCAATACACTTTCAATAAACAATGACTAATTAACTTCAGTGTTTAGGTTTATTAAACAAACATATCAAACAGCATAAGATATTCAGTCTGAAATACCCATCCCTTCTTGGCAACCATTTTCCTGTTTGTTGGGACGAAAACCCAAAACCAGTTCAGTTTTGCACACTCAGTTAGAAATATTAGAATTACCAGTTTTCCTGTCCCTTTGTGTCTGAAATCTGAAATGTATGTGAAAATTCCATCTAAGGAACTGAGAGAACATGCAAACGCCACATGGACTCCCTGAACCACTGTGGCACTTTTATTCTATATTATTTCACTGAATGAATCAGTTTATTTAGTCCAAATTGTTATTCATAATGGCGATTAAGCTAACTTCATTTCAAACAATTATTTCAAGTGTGTAAGCGATTAAGTATTCACCGTTTTTATTTCAATCAATTATTGAATAATTATTAAGTCATTTTCAGACAATACCCCCCGGTTTTATTCCAGTCAAGGGGTTCCCATCATTATCAACAGGCACATCGCATGAACTTGCTTTGGTTATGATGCCAATACATCCCAGCATACTACTTTATTTCAAATTAGTATTACTAATCACAGAAAAGTAAGAGGTAATGAATCGTTTTTTGTAACATAATGCTCTGTGGCAGTTTATTAAATTAAGTGAAATTCTACTTCAGGCTTAATTTCAAATTATTATTATTATTTTCAACTAAAATTAATAAGGTAAGCATTTGACTTTTACATGAACTTACTTTTATTTTTCATTTACTTATGCGGGAATTAACATTTCATATCAAATCTTTGGTTAATATGAATTGGGTAAAGTAAAAACTGAGCAATTTACAGTTGTATTGTTTGAATTAATTTTATTAAGAAATTAAGGGTTACGTTTCAATTACATGTCTCTAATCACACTTTAATTATATCATAATTATGTAGTAATCACCTGTACAAGTGCAGCGCTCGCCGGCTTGCCATGTCAGCGAGGGCAAAGTTAGAGTCGCTTCAACAATACGCTCGCGCACAGCGGCCCAGATCCCGGCTGCGTGCACGTCTTTGGGACGGGGCTACCGGAGGAGTGTCCGATTCTGCTGGGACAGGGTCCGGCTTCTCTGACACGGTGATGGAATAAGCATAGCGTTCAGGGAACAGGCGGCTCTAACTAACAATTGTTGGCTGATAACGTGGCGTTGATTGTAACTAAATGTTTACTTACAGTCGCTACACTGCTGAATTGTTACAGCAAATTAACGGCACGCCGATGACGGGTGTTTTATTTATAGTCACACAATCATAAATTTCTAAATTATTTTAGTTAAGCAAATTAAGTACTTGTAAGAGGCAGAAATTAATTTCAAAGTAAACAATCTGAGAACATTGGAGATGCGTGGGCTTTCCTCCCACACTTGCAAAGACTTGTACGTTAGGTTAACTACAGTTACTCTGGTCTGAATAAACGAGAATTACTGTGAACTGTGATGGATTGGCGCCCCCTTTACGGTTGGGTCCTGTATTGCACCAACGACTCGGGACTAGGAAGGTTCAGGCGGCAGAGTGTCTTATAAATTACTCAGCCACTAGAGCACGGGTGTCAAACTCCAGGCCTGGAGGGCCGCAGTGGGTGCAGGTTTTCTTTCTAACCCTTTTCCTAATCAGTGTCCAGTTTTCACTACTAATTAACTTCTTTTCCCTCTATTGTAATAGCCCTGTTTTTAAGGATTAAGTCTTCTGAATTGATTCTTTTCTTCATTAAATGACAGCCAAACAGAAATGAGACATGAAACAAGCCAACAGATTACCAGCTAAATTGGGGCTTCAAACTCCAACCAGTTCCTTAATGAGAAGCTGATTCTTGCTGTTAATTAAACCTGTTATTCAATTCCATGGCTTTCTGTTGGCTCTCTTTTTGCCACAGCAGACATTTCCAAAACTGTTGATATTCTGCTTTTTTCTAAGAACTCCTAAAATGTTTTGGTAACCTGAGGGATCAACCTTACTGAGACCTTCATCTTTATTTTCAGATTTTGTTTGATGGGTACTCATTACTGTCTGGCTGCTAATTAAGATAAAACCAATTAAGGGGCCTGTTGAATTATACGTGTTGAATTATGGCTGTATGCCTATATGAGGTGACTTCCATGCATCTAAGTGGGGCTGAAAATTTAGTGGATGAGTAGATTTTTATTCTTTTTCTTTTTTTATTTTAGTTGGACAATTTAAAGTAGACTGTTTGAAAATTGAAATTAAAAATGAAAGCATCGGTATAAATGTCATGGCTTATTTCACGATGTGTGTCTGCTAACACTGAAAAGCATAAATAATTAAATAATGAAATGAATGCATAAGGAAGTAAGTTACAATCTACATAATTTCAAGTTTATTATTAACCACATTGAATTATTTATTTGTTTGTTTGTTTATTTTTAGTCTGAAATATTCCATAGCACAACTAAAGTTCACTCCCACCACCCTGCACTGAATTCATGGGTGCATTAATAAAGGAATAGATGTCCAGAAGATTATTCTTGTCAAAATTAAATGTAATACATTTTGTTAACTATGTTGCAATGCCATGCATAATTATTGCATGGTTTTATCATGTCACAATTAAGAATATATCAACCAAATGATGAATTATTTTCACTACAACACACAATTTTCACGTCAGTGTAAAATGCAATATGAAAGTGCATTGTATCACATTTTCTAAGTATAACCAAAGCAGAAATATTGTATTTTGCTTAGCAGCTGTTCCAAGTGTATTGCATTTCGATTCAAAACTATTAATTAATAATGCCAAAAATGACAAAGAGGTTTCCACTTCTAGTGATTATCCGAAACAGTGAGAACAATATTTTAGGTCTCACTAAAAATGTTTACTCTCATATTAAGTTGTGTACAATGTGTTATGCTTGCCTTATATGCAGTGCCAATACTAGGTTATGTTTGCACACGAGGCCAAGCATATTTATATGCCAATCGACTGTTCAGTAGATAATCCATGTGGCTGGGCCTCCCATCCCTGTAATCTGCACCCTAGGCAATTGCCTAATTTTCCTTAATGGTGTAGCCGGCCTGCTTATATCATACTGTATTGTCCCATTCTTCTTCTGATAGTCTTGACCAATAAGCTGGTATTATCATCCCCATCACAGTATTTAGAGGAATATTGAAGTCTGGACACCCCAGGTGATGATCTACACAATTAAATGCTGCCGCTCTTCAGGACATTAGCTCTTGAGTGTGTTCTAAGGATGTTACTGTAGTAGATGGAAACTGTTCTTCTGTTGTTGTACTGGACCTTTCCAGCAACCACTCAACACGAAACAGAATGAAATCATCTTTTACATCACCAGCTTCCACCTTTTAAATTGGATGGCAAATCCAATTGTCTTATCAATTTCCCATTCAGTATCTTTAGCAGTGGGTGAACACACTTGTGATTGGAGTGCTTCTAACCCCAACGGTTGACGCCCCTTGCCTCATTAATTTGAGACTCATTGCTCATTTGATTACATTCAGTTTTTGCATGATCAGCACATGGTCTTGAATAAAAATGCAATACATTCGGGAAAGCAACTAAATGAAATGCAATACATTTGTTTTGCTCTTGGTTATGACATAAAATCTATGGACAATAATTAAAATGCAATACATTATTGTATTGCATTTTAAATTGACATGAAAATTGCATGCCATATTAAAAAGCAACTGATCATTTTTTGATGTTTTTAATTATGAGAGATAAAACTGTGCCAAAATTAAATGTACCCCGTGTATGTCCATTGCAATGTAGTTAACACGTTACATTGAATATAATATTGGCACAAATAATCTTTCATATAGATGGACAGGTCTTAAAAATGAACGGGAGGGTGAATGTTTTAGAATTTAGTTCACGGGAGTACAGTTCACTCCAGATGATTCTATACACACTGTGCTTAAATTGTCACTTTTTCAGATTAAAGGTATGGAAAATTGAGAACATCCAGATGAGTATCAATGAATAAAATGGAAAAATTGTCCCGCTGCTCACTAGTCACTATAAAAGCATAAAGAAGGTAAATTTTATAGCAAATGAGTTTAACAACTAACTGAAGATTTCTAGATATACAAAACAGTTAACCTTCCCTGGTTCAAAAATCCATAAAGACATACTGTATGAACTGTACTGATATTTGTAGAGAAAATATGGCAAAGTTAGACGGCATAATGAAGTCCACAGATATTGGTTTGATGAAAAAAAAAAAAAAAACTTCAAACAGTTAAAGCAAAGGTCTTCCTGTATGAGAGAAACAAACAATACAGGCTGAAAGAAAATTGATGCTTTGAACTGTGCAAGTTGCTGCATGCATTCTAGGCTGCAAAATGAGCAAATCGGTAAATATGAGGTCAGATCAATCAAGCTGAAGTTAAAATATTTTCATTGCATCGTGACAAAAGAAAGCTCCTTTGGAAAAGTCATCGATGGAGAAGCTTGGTCCGTTATTGTTCACAGAGTCTTCACAAGATGGAAATGACAAATGTAATTCAGCTATTGGTTGTTTAATACATTTCGCTACAGTAAGAGCCTGTCTCATACCCTGAATTGGGGCAATGTGCGCAAGAGCAGCCCTGAGGGACTGGCACACCATCCACCGATTCCCACCTTACTCCTGATTCTGTTGGAATAAGGTCTGGTTATGATAGGATCCTTCTTTAGGAGTTTTGAAAACAGATGTACTAAAGAAGTTTAGTGAAATCTGCTAACTTTAAAAGCAGATCTAGGTTATGGCAGAATAACCAGGGATGGATGTGTATGTTGACAGTGTTCTGTAATGAAATAGCCAAATTTCTATCTTATCCTGTTGTTGCAAGAATAGTTAATCTGAGAAATGCATAGATGGATGAGTCAATCTGTTTAGAGTAAGTATTAATTTCAAATAATTATTTTTAAAAAAATGCATATTGGATATATTAGACTGCAATATCTGAGTATTTTGCATTAATTGTAAGCAGATTTATGTTAATGTTTAGTTTAAAACAGTTATTTATATGCTTTCTAAATTGGAGTATCTGAGTATTTTATGCAGTTACTTTAAGCACTAATACATAATTACAAAATGTTAGGATATACATTTCATTATTTTAAATGACTAACTAGCTGTGCTACCTGTCCAAGACGGGTTGAATTTAAGTAATCAACTTACACCTCAGATGTAGCATTTGCAGTGCACCATGCAGTGTCTTCCTTTATAAAATAAGGGCACTAATCATTTAATGTGAGTACTGCATATGATTAGTCAGAACAAGGAAACAAATTGACAGCACAGATGATTGTGGCACTTAAAATCTTTCAGATATTGCAAACATGAATTGGAATTCAGGAGGTACAGTTTTTAGTGGCCTGAATGGCCTGGTGGAATAAAGCCCATCATGGGAAGAAGTACTGGAATCTTGCTGCTAATAACTGTAGTTGTGGGTGCCTGGTCCTTTTATGGCCAGCCATGTTTCAGGGGTCCATAATCTTGGATGTGTGGGCTTGGAAAAAATTACATTTGCTATGAATGGGATACTTTGTTCACTGAGTTTGGACCTAAAAGGTGATTTGAGACTGAAACTTGTTATTAGATGTTCAGTAGCTATGCTACCCTTAGATAGACAGAAAGAGATATGACAGCTCATACTTAAAGGTGTGCTAGTAGTGGAGAAGAGCCATCCTTCCTGGCATGTACTGTAAAACCCATTCTGCTTATATATACTTGGATATACACATATACAGGACATATGAGAGTAATTCCAATCTTGCACTGAAGGCTGCTGCCTGCCTGTATCAAGTGAGAGAAGAAGATGCACACACACACACCTCAGTCGGAATGATTAAATTAGTATGACACAGATCATTTGCCATGAATTGACTTTGTCGGCCCAACTCATTGGCTCAGACATTGTAAAATAATGTTACACCTTGTAGTCTACAATGAAGCATTCCCCCTCCACAGAATGAATTGACCATAAAAATGAAAGCTCTTTGTTCTTGCCCAAATTCTCTATGCGGTGTCAGAGCACAAGGTACTAAAATGAAATCCCTGAACAAGCTTTTAATATATCAGTCTTCAGAACAGAAAAAAAACATATAATGCATTTGGTTTCTGGGTAGTTTCTTGGCAAACCAAGACATTAAATCCCACCTTGGGAAAATTACCTTTTTTTTTTTCTTCTACAGAGACAGTATGCATTTTTGTAATGATACTTTTACCATATTAAAATTAAGCTGGGATAAGCTTTCAAGAAGTATCACACACCAGACACTGTAAAGGGCAAACCAATTTATTCCACAAGAGAGAATATTAAAGACGGCAATACACAAATGATTAATGGCACATCAAGAGCACGTTACTTGCTTTTCAATATTGCTACCCCAAAGCAAATTTGAACGAATATACAAGGAGACAGACACACAAAATGAAAAGGGAATCGGGCCACCTCTAGAGATAGTAGCTTCAGCATCATTGTGGAGGCTGTGGGTTAGAAAGAGCACAAGTATTCATTAAATAATGATGGTATTCAACTGGAGGAAATGCCATCATTCCCATCCCAAAATGCAACAAGCCAGCAGTAATTGTGTTTCCTCTCCGTGGCATGGTTTTCAGACTCACTAGTTAAAAGGCTGCACTACAGTGACATGCTTATGTGAACATGAAGTTAACCAATCATTATTTTGTCCATAGCTGCCACATTTGGCATTTCTTTACTCATCATCTTTCTGTTTAGCCTTCTGAATTTCACTGAAACAACTAATGCTTGTCCCCTTATAATATATCTCCTTCTAATATGCATATGCATCTCACAGCCATTCA
Organism: Polypterus bichir lapradei; assembly: GCA_026402145.1. Taxonomy (NCBI): domain Eukaryota; kingdom Metazoa; phylum Chordata; class Cladistia; order Polypteriformes; family Polypteridae; genus Polypterus; species Polypterus bichir. The sequence goes on along the minus strand of JANRMT010062854.1, from coordinate 124,000,753 downwards.
TAATCATAAGTGAATAACAATCTGTAAAACATATGACATCCACACACAATTTAAAAAAAATTTAAAAAAAAACCTTATATCTTCATAAAAACATAATTGGTGATTTATTCTAGAAGCAACTACAAAAGCTGTATAAATTGACCATGCACATACAAATTAAGGTTAATAAAAAACAAGTCTGTACATAAAAACAAATAAAAACCTGGTCTAAACCTATCAGCACAAATGAATAATGAAAGAAAAAGATAGAATGAAAAAGAGCTATAAAAAGCAGAAGTTCAGATGTATAGATTTAGCATTTTATTCCTAATTGTAATCATTATTATACTATGAGTGGAAATATGACTGGGAAGGGCAAGAACAGGACACAGATTAGTTTAATAAAAAAAACTCCATTAGACAGATTGGCCCACACTGCAGAAAAACATCCTTGTTGGTAGAGTCCCTTTCAGGCAATACATCTGATAGAGAAGACAGAGAGAGAATGGCTGGTGGATACCCTCTGGACTCATGAATGCATGGCAGGTGACCCAGAAGTTAGCAGGAGTACCTGACCATCTTATAAAAAGTGAGAGATGAGAGCATGGAGTGTGGCCATAAAAGATCCCACCCAACAAGTGGCAGCACACAGTCATTAGCTTGGAATCTGGTTCTAGGTTGCCTGTTCATGGTCTAGCAGTATTTCAGTACTCTTCTACCTAGCTTATAGGAGGAAGAACCTTGTCCATGACATGAAATACAGGAATATGTTTCTCACTTTAAATATCGGACAGTAGGATGGATTGCAGTGGAGATCAAGCCCTATAAGGATTACCGATGGGTGCAAGGACAGAAGGAATTTAAATTTAGGATCCTTGGCCCCAAAAGTGATTCCAAGATGGTAACAGTCATGAGAGTGGTTTGAAGCTGTCTTGACCTGATGGTGTAACTGAATCCACAGGTCAGCTGGGACAAAAGAGCTTACTGGTGGAGGATGAGCCAAACAGAAACAGAAAGGGAGATACTGTAGGAAGCAAGAAAGGGGGCAGTTGGTGGTAATTGGTAGGTAGGCAAATAAATGAGCCACTTCTCTACTTTGATAAGATATCAAGACATACAAAGGGAGGCCAGGAGAGAAAGCATATTTCTTATTTAGTCTATATTTCATCCGTATTTTCCAATTAGCAATGTCTGTCTATCATAAAATGTTTCCATAGTAGTAATAAAATGTATAAAAATATGAATTTTCATCCATAAATTTATTCATATTCAGAAACCCCCTTTTTCTTTTACAGGGTCATATGGAGACTGGGGCTATCCTGAAAGCTTCAGACATTTACAGGAACTGTCACTGGATAGGGCTCAGAATACACTTGGAGATGCAAACATACGTTCTCACACACATCCAATGTAGACATGGCATTCAACCTGAGTATAGAACTCAAGAGCTTTGAGGCAGAAGTACAAACCAATGCATTTCAAAACACACAGAATAAAGTGCTGCATTATTATAAATACCTAAAATAAACTGATGGCCAGGCATAATATAATTAATGTATATTTGATTTATAGATCAGTTAAGCTAAAATGAAAGCCTTTTTAGTAATGTTAAATTTACATTGCACTCTCTTCTGGAGATTCAGTCACAGAGCACAAACATAGAAAATACAGCTGACAATATAACACCAGGCATCATCTTTATTCATGAAAACACAGATATCAATGGATATAGGGCTTAATAAATTATTTAATGTTAAATTCTATATATTGTTGCGTAATATGGAGATTAGCATATTGTAAAAATCTAGTGTCACAGACAATATACAAAATATATACCAAACTGGAATTCTTACATTTAGTAATGCGTATGTGTGTGTGTGTGTGTGTGTGTGTGTGCATGTCTCTGTATTTGTAATATAAACATTCTTCCCAGCTGATCTTAAGCAAGTCTTAACCTAATGCAATTAGGTGTTGGCTTTGATTGTGCTATATGTCTTATTGTTTGTTATTTTTGTTTTACTTTTAACTAAACTAAATTTGTAAATGTTCTGCAGCCTCATTGATCTGAGTTCACTGTGTGATCCAGCTACTGTCTGTATAGAGTTTACAAGGTGTTATCATTGTCCTTGTCTGCATTCTTTGGATTCTGTGTTTTCCTTCTGTATTCTAATGTTGTGCACATTAAGATGACTGATGTGTGTCAGTGTACTTGTGTCTTGTGACTGGCTGGTGTCCTTTTCAGGGCTGGTTTCTGCCTTGGGCCCAAAGCATATTACATTGTATTGGAAGAAACAGTTTAACTAAAATGAATAAATAATTTTTCTAAATGTGTTAGATAAATTTTATGGAAATCTATCTATCTATCTATCTATCTATCTATCTATCTATCTATCTATCTATCTATCTATCTATCTATCTA